>RPFO01000436.1:0-112500 GCA_009746045.1 Mesostigma viride
ACCGATCGGCAGGGCGCTATCAGAATTATCCAGTTACTTCCATGTAAGAAGGCGGCTGGGTTTCGCGACCGGCTGGGGCTGCTCTACGAGCGGTACCTGGACCTGGACCGCTCGCTGGCCGACGAGATCTACGCGCGCGCGGACGCCAGGGACCTGCAGCTCGCCAGCGACAAGCGCGTGAAGAGCTGCGACTCCACCAAGAGCCACATGCAGGCCGTCAAGGAGAGCGGCGCCCCCTCCACGGCCGCCAACCCGGCCAGGGTCTACGCGCACATAAACGAGACCGAGAACTACACCGCGACCGGCATGCGCACCTACGACATCCGCCAGCTGCACGCGATGAAGAAGGGCGACTCCACCCGCGACTACTTCACGGAGTCCGTCAACGTGGGCATCGACCTCATGAACGTGCTCAACCAGTCCGCGATAAAGAGGGGCGAGGACCCCGTCGCCAGCATGGACAACATAGGCAAGGAGCTATTCCCCGTGTTCGAGAGACTGAAAATGCACGAGGAGGCGAGGCGGCCCCAGGACCGCTCCTTCGCCCTAGAGAACAAGCGCAAGAGAGAGGAGCACCGCGCCAACCAGAGGCTGCTGGCGGAGGCCAAGCAGGCCAAGTGCATAAAAACGTGACTTCCATTGATCAAATCGAATCATATTTATTACCCCATTTCACACTGTATCACCCCATGAACGCATCACGCATTCGCTGACAAAGCCACAAACAGTCGCAAGCCCTACAAAAAATAATGCACATAATCATCACGACAGTCCAAAAACTGAATCACTCCAAAACAGTCAACTCGGCGTGCGACACCGCGTGGTCGCTGCTCAGTTGGGACCACCAGCCCCACTCCCACGCGGGCGAGCTGGGGATGGCGCGCCCCTGATGCCTCCACTTGGCCGTCATGACGTTGTGGCACTTGACCACAAAGGAGAGGACCTGTCGGCGAAAGTCTTGCTCGAACCCAGACAGTCGAAGAGCCGCTCTCGGATACTCTTCATCTGCGAACGGCTGACCCTCTTCCCGTGCCTGGCCAGCCCCTCGCGAACCTTGTCCCACAGGATCCACAGCTTCTCCTCCTTCCTCGCCCTCGGCGTCTCCAGCGCGTCCAAGCACTCCATGAAGCGGTCGGGGCATATCAACTTCAAGACGGCCTCCAGCTGCCCGTCCTCCCGCCCGCCGAACCGGCGGCGATCCCCATTCTCCTGGCGGTACAGCAGCTCCTCGCGCACTTCCTTTTCGAGCTTCTCGGCGGGTTGTCTGTACCTGCAGATCTCCCAGTAGACCTCGTCCATCTCGGGGCAGATCCCGCGCCCAGTCGGCCAGATGCGCTCCAGGATGATCCGCAGGGCGATCGGGGGCAATGCCTGGAACATCACATCGACCGGGGGCTCGGGAACGGGGTCGCGCGCGGTGTCCTGGACCGTCTCCCACCCGGTGGCAGCGAAAGGAGGCGGCGGGGGAGGAGGAGGCGGCGGGGGAGGAGGAGGAGGCGGCGGCGGCGGCGGCGGCGGGTCCCGGCAGAGCCCCCCCTGCGCGCAAGCACCACCGGCGGGGAGAAGGGGACGTCAGCGAGCCACTACACCAGGACGGACCCCCGCCCGCTCTCATCGCACAACTCCGTCCACAAATCAAACCCAGACCCCTGACAGATGGCGGACAGCTGGCGCGCGAACCGGACCCCCGTGTACGACATATGACACGACTGCTCGTGCTTATCCATCAGCAGGTGAGCGGATACCACCTGCCTGCGACGGTCGTCGAAGAACGCCCGCATGTCGCCCAGGACGCGCGCGCCCCATCCGTCGTACCCGCTCATGTCCCCCGTCCGGACGGCGTGCATGTCGGCGCGCGCCGTGCGCTCCACCTCGATGAAGCTCGAGTACGGCAGCATCAGCTCGGCCACGTCCTCGGGCCACCTCCCCGCCGGGGCCTTGGCGAACCGCTCGCTCACCTTCTTGAACAGGGCCTCCACCTCCTGCCCGGTGGCGGGGACGCTCGTCAGGCGCCTGTACGCGTCGAACATCGTGACGAAATGGTCGTGCCAGTAGCACCGCCGGAACAGGAACAGCGCCGTGATCATGAAGACGAGGCCCGGACGCGAGCCGTACGCGTCGGCGAACACCCACCCCGCCGCCGCCAGGCTGTTCACGGCCTTGTCCACCTGCCCCCGCGCCACCATGTACAGGGCCTGCACAACGGGACGCCGCCCGTGGGTATCCTCGGCCATGTCGGCCCCGTTGTCGACCGGAAACAGCATGCGCACGGCGGTCGCGCGCTGCGGCGTGAACCGCCCGCCCCCTTGCCGCCCTTGCCGCCGTCCCCGCCCGGCTCCGCGCACCACACGAACAGGTCGATCCCCTCCACGATGGCCTGGCGCTTGGCGGGCTTGTCCCCCGGGCACAGCACCCCCTGGAGCGCGCGGACCACGCGGCAAAACTCCCCCTCGTCGTTCTCGCGCGAGGCCTTGTGCAGGTGATCCATCCATCCCAGCACGATCTCCTTCGTCGCGGCGTCCCGCCGGTGCGCGCCCCCGACCTGCACCGGACGCGGGGGGCGGGTGGGAGTGGGGGAGTGGATGACGGGCTGGAAGCTCCCCCCGTTCAGGCCCTGGATGTCCGCCACCAACCGCCGGAAACGCTCCCTGAAACTCCGCCCCTCGGCCAACACGGCCTGCCCCTCGGGCGAGATCGAGTGGCAGGACATGGGAGGAGGGGCGCCCACCAGCATCACGTTCTTCTTGCTGTCACGCCAGGCCCCGATGCCGGCGGACCGCAGGGTGCCGTCGGAGTGGACCTCCACCACGTAGGCCTCCCCGCGGAAGACCATGCGCTCGATGGCTTTCGAAGTGAGAGAAACCCTGTCGCCGCCCGAATAGCCGGTCGCCACCCGGACCGCCGTCATGTAGCCGCCCATGACCGTCTCGCGCAGGGCGTCCCCCATCGCCGCGTAGATGACCCCCCGATGTTCCGGCGCCGCCTCCGCCCCGACGCGCGCCTCCACCCCCGCCTTCTTGAGGGCCTGGACCCCCTTCGGCCCCAGCCTGACCACGCCCCGCTCGACCCCCATGAAGGGAGACAAGATGTCCGTAAGGGCGTAGGCCATCTCCGACATCATCCACCGGAGCGCCCCCCCCTCCGCGGAATCGATGTGGCAGGAGGAGGGGGGGGGATCGGCGACAGCCCCATGCTGCCGGAGTTGTCCACCGTGAACTCCTCCCAGCCCACCTGGCGCATCATACCATCAGGGTGCACCTTGACCACGAAAATGCCCCCCTCTTTGATCATGCCCGCCACCAGGGGCAAGAGGTGAGCGACGGCAGCATCCGCCAGCCCCTCGACAACGTGGGAGTCCGTGTCTGCCCGCGGCGAATCTGGAAAGCGAAATCAAGCACGCGAGAAAAGCACGAGACAGGAGAGAAGATCAGGTGGCGCCACGGGCCATCAGCCTGCATGGCGAACACGAGGGGCGCCATCGAGCCCTGCCCCACAGAACGCGGGGCTCACACGACATCCAGCACCCCACAACGTCCTGCCACGGAGAATGCGGGGCTCACACGACATGCAGCAATCGACAACGTCCTGCCACAAGGAATGCGGGCCTCAAACGACATCCAGCGATCGACAACGTCCTGCCACAAGGAATGCGGGCCTCAAACGACATCCAGCAATCGACAACGTCCTGCCACAAGGAATGCGGGCCTCAAACGACATCCAGCAATCGACAACGTCCTGCCACAAGGAATGCAGCTCTCATACGGCATCGAATCCCGATTCCCATCTCGCCACGGAGAATGCGGGCCTCAAACGACATCCAGCGATCGAGAACGTCCTGCCACAAGGAATGCAGCTCTCATACGGCATCGAATCCCGATTCCCATCTCGCCACGGAGAATGCTGGCTTCAAACGACATCCAGCGATCGACAACGTCCTGCCACAAGGAATGCAGCTCTCATACGGCATCGAATCCCGATTCCCATCTCGCCACGGAGAATGCGGCCCTCATGCGACATCCAGCAATCGAGAGCATCCTGCCACGAAGAACGCCCCCCCTCACACGCTGTCACGGGGTTTGCCGACGAGAACACGCACCCATGAATGTAGCAAGACTTGACGCCCCAGCAGGCGATCTGTGAGGACAAGTGGGAAAGCGAGTGGCAGAGCGGTCAGACGGCCTGGTGTACTGCGATCTTGGAGCGGTCAGGCGGCCTGGAGGCCCGCGGGGTATCGCCCCTGTTTATGCACATCCGCCCCTTTCCGTAACCGCCTCTCGGACCCAGCGGGATCGTGCTCGTGTGACGTCAGTCCACCAGGCGAAGGACCCCGCCAGCTTGTCCCGACCCGAGCCCGCGAGAAAACGCCTCCGTCAGCTTATCCGACCGAACCCGCGAGAGAACAGCGCGGAAGGCGGGAAACGCCCCCAGCCACGTGGGAGCGCCACACAGAGCGCGCGCCGGGCCTTGCCGCGAGGGATGCATGATATAGGCGACCTGCCACGTGGGGCGCCGGGGAGAGCGAGAGAAGAGTCGAGTCCATTACATTTTGGGCAGACCGTAGACAGACCTCGGCATTCACGCAAACGACGCACGCAGCCATGGGGGCCTCGCGCGATTCCGCCAAGATAAGGGAGGAATTCATGATGATGAAGCAGGACATGAAAATGGACACGCCGGTACGATGCGGCCGGTGCCAGGAGAGCAAGAATCCCAACCATTTCCTGGGTGGCAGGTACGCGCAGTGCGTGCAGTGCCGCGGGTTGTCGAAAGGACTCCTCTGCACCTCGGAACACGTCACGGCCGCCTCGACGCCGCGAGCTATCACCGTGCACAACCTGGCCCTCGCCAAGGAGGCGGCCATCCGGCTCTACGTATCAACCAGGAGGAATTCGGGGCCGGCGGCCAACACGCGCAACGCCATGGAGATCGTCCCCGAATTCTCCTACGAACCGCTGTTGCCGGGACATCTCGAAATGTCGCCGTGGCTGCCATACAGGGTCGATCCCTTCTGGTCGCCCCCTTATTCTGCCTCTTTTCGCGAGGAAATTGATGCCAGCCTCGATAACATGTATCGTTGCCGGGGGAGCCTTGCCCCGCGCATGGTGGGGAAGTGCGCGTGCTGCCCCGGGGTCTGCTGGGACGCCTACGAGCCCGTGACGGAAGGCGACCACACCCACGCACCCTCGATATGCGCCATGTGCATGGCCGTCGCGCTCGACGACGCCGACCCCGCAGAGGACCTCAAGTGCCCCATCTGCCTGGCGGAGCGCAGGGAGATGTGCCAGAGCCCCGCGCTGGTGTTCCCCTTCTTCCGCTACAACAAGGAGCGCTCCCTCATCGGCCGATGGAACGACCTCTACTAGCTCACCCTGTTGTATGTCGGTTGATGCAACCGGATGCAGTAATGGATGTTGGCAATAAAGGGTGATGATAACTGGCAATAAAGTGTTATTATAATGTGCAATAAAGTGTGATCCAATCCGATTTCATTTTCCATTTGCATGCACCACCGCAGTTACCCGCCCTCTCACCAGATCGAGACTCACGACCTCACCAATTGCGGTCGGTAATGGTTGAGCAAAACGGAAGTCACATTTTTCACGCCGCCCATCGACCCGGGTGCGCGCTGGGCGGTGAGCTTGACTTTTCGAGGTCCCGCGTTCTGCCCAACTCTTAAAAGCTTTTGGTATAAAAGTTGGGCAGAACGCCGAACCTTCTCCCACAGTTCTCACCCAACCCCGCTGTCCGCGGTCGGTCATGGTTGAGCAAAACGGAAGTCACACTTTTCACGCCCGTCACGAACCATCGCACCCCCAGGCTCGGGAGTAGGAGGGGATCGGTAGGCGGCAGCCCCACGGCTGGTGGTGACGGATGCCAGCATTATAAAGCACCTCTAAAGCCCGGCGACCCTCGAGCCAAGGTTGGCGGGGGTTGAGAAGGGGCAGTAAGCCCGTGACGGGTGTCAGTAAAAAGTCAAAAAAACTCCAATATTTTATCACTCAATTATCACTCAATCATCATCACTCAATAATAGCTCCCCGGTACCCCACAAGCCCCTATCACTCAATAGGGGTTATATTTAACTCGCATTTCTAATCACATCGATCACAGAGATCCATCCGTCGGGAGTCACACGGACGTCCGCGGACAGGGTCACGTCCGTTTTGCGGCCGCCAGGAAGGAAGCGGACGAGAAACGGGCGTCCAAACATCCGCCGCCACGCTCCCATCTGCAACCATGGCGATCGTCAGTGGTCGAGCTCCTTTCACCCGCGCGTTGTTCGACTTGGCGAGAGAGACCGACACGTTTTGGATGTTTGCGCTGAAACCCTGTTCAATTCTGGAAGTGGACCCCAAGAAGGAAATCAAGGTCCGGAAGAGCGACCGAATGGTCCATGCCCAGGACTTGACGGCGGCAGCGTCCAACGGGAAGAAGCGCTTCGAAAGTTGGTTTCGTCTTGACGGTTCTAAGGCCTTCATATCGGCTCTGGAGAGGTCAACACATCACTGTGTGGGCCTCATGGGGGGTGAGGCGACCCCTCCTCAGACAGTTTTTCCCGTGGTGAAGATCATGAGGACCGGCCCAGTTGACGAGCGAGGCGCGTGGATCCATGTCGATTTGGTGGACAAAGTCGTCGAATGGGCCAAGCAACCACCGGTACAACAAAGAGAGTCACCCGTTCAAGAACGAGTGTCACAAGCCATGCCGGGTAGTGAGCGCGAAGTACAATGCCCTGCCGGTGTGATTGACATCATTGCCCATGACCCTCCCGTCATCGTGGAAGTGAAAGAAGCTAAAGATTGGATGAAGGGCATCGGACAGCTCTTCAGTTACGGGCATTACTTTCCGGGGTACCAAAAACGTTTATTCATCTTTCGGACTGGCAAGGTAAACCCTGAACATATCCGAACCATCGAACAAGTTTGTGAAGGATGCGGCATCGAACTCGCACTAGACGAGGACTTTTACGACGATGTATGAGAGTAACGATGGTAGGACTTGAGTCATAAACCGTAAACATTATGAACATTTAATAAATAAACTTCGTCTTTGTCAGGTTCATGTTGGGGTATCTCAGTGCCTCTGCAAGGCCGCGATAAAGGTCTTTGACCAATCACTAGTTTTAAAATCGCTTCTGCTCCTTGGAAGATTCAAGGGTAGATCCCATTATGCACCACAGGTAGATGATCTGTGATGGGGGGATTCCCATTTCAGGGCACGGCGATCGTGGCCAATCAAGCGGCCAGTCTTGCGCGGCCCTCGCGATTGAAACACCTGTTCGCGTCCATCAGGCGTTTATTGGGCCCGGCAAACTCCAGGCCCCTGTACTCCCTTGCCTCCTCGTAGTACCCCAGCTCGCCCAAACCGGGCCCGAGCTTCTCCAGTATCCTCCTCGCCGCCTCCTCGGGATCGCTCCCCTTGCCGACCATGGCGCGGTGGCGGTCGTGGAAGAGGCTCATCACGGCACTCATCCCGTCCGTGAAGGTGTCCCTCGTTGCCTGGCTCCTCTTGGTCAGCCCCTGGTCGCGCCTGTAATCCGCGGTCTGCTCGTACCCGGTCACCAGCCGGTTGCCCGTGTTGTTCACGGACGCGTACACGCGCGCGGGCACCGCGCGGAGGCTGCTTTCCTTGATGGCACGCATGTCCAGCTTCGTCAGCTCGCACGCCTTCACGCGGGGGGCGCCGTCCACCTGCTGGCGGGTCAGAGGCACGAAGGCCTGTCCCGTCTTCTCCTCGTACCTGTCCAGCAGGTCCTGGATCAGCGCAGGGTCCACCTCCAGGTACCGCTCCAGCAGGACCGCCATGTTAAGGCGGAAGGCGGCCGCCTTCCTCCCGGGCAGCAGCTGGATGATCTGGATGATCCCCTGCCGACTGGCGACCGGCGTGTCCCGCTGCCCCTGACCGGCAAATCGGAAGTGTGATCTAAAACTTGCAACTTCTTCATGCTCCTTTTCGATGCGTGAGAAGGCGTGACTAGCCATCTGGTGGGCATTTGCCTTGACTGTGCCATCATCGTTGGCGAACAAGGCAAATTTTATCACGTCGATAACCGAAATCTTACCATCCGGCGTCACCCGGATCTTGTTCGCGAACGGGTCGTCTGCGCCCTCTGCAAGGGGAGCGGACGGCTGCAAGTACTTGACAAGAGCTGTCGACATCCTCACATGTTTGCATTAATAAAGAGAAATATTACGGCCCCAAATAAGCGCGCCGGGTGCTCATATTTTGTATTTATTACACGTTTACATTATGTTAGGAATATTTTCGCAGCCGGGTGTACTCGAGGACATGGCGCGGCGGAGAGCGACCCGAAGACACAGGGTGCGGGCGGACGACCCGGGGGACGACGACGGCCTGGGGGACCTGGACCTGGACGAGCTGGCCCGCTTCGAGGAGGCCGAGCCCGGTGACCCGCTTAACATGGTCGAGATGCCCACCTTAGAGGACCTCGACGACCCCCAGGACCTCGACGAGGCGGGACCAGGACCAGACGACTTTTTCGACCTGGACGCGTACGAGAAGGAGCGATCCGCCCAGGCGGGTGACGAGGAGGGGGGCGGGCGGCAACAGGCGCAGAGGCAGGAAACACAAAGAGAAGCCAACAATCGCAAATGGAGGGAACTACGCGCCGCACGATGGAAGAGCCAAGACCCAGACGACATCGCATGGGTGGCAAAAGAACGGGCCAGGTATAAGGAAAGGAGTAAACGACTCTCCGAACTGAGAAAGAGCAAGGACCCCGACGACATTGCACGGGCCAAAAAATCCCGGGCCTACAATAGACAATGGCTTGAAAAAACCGCCAAGGAAGGGCAGGAGACGAATCGCGAAGTCCAAAATCGCAAATGGAGGGAACTACGCGCCGCACGATGGAAGAGCCAAGACCCAGACGACATCGCATGGGTGGCAAAAGAACGGGCAAAATTTAAGGAAGTGGATAAACGACGCGCCGAACTGAGAAAGAGCAAGGACCCAGCCGCCGTCGAATGGGCGGAAAAGGACCGGGCCAGGAAAGTAGAATCTCGCCGACGGATGGCGAAGAGATCCGCCGCCCCGGAAAGCGGTCCCTCTCGACGACAAAGACCCCCTCCTCCCCAGCCGGAACCGCCACAACAACAACAGATACCCGCCGACCCCAGGTGGCTCGTCCCCCCACCCGCCAGCGAGCAGGAGAGGCGACACCGGGACAAAGGCAAGGCGGGGGCGGACCCGGAAGCGGCCTACCGATGGTGGATGGACAACTACGGCCCGCCACCGCCCTCGCCACCGCCACCGGACCCCGGCCACCCCACCGCCGCCAGGCGGGTCAGGAGGCCACAGAGTGCCGTGCGGAGGCGGCGCTGAATACCGTGCATTTGCGCTCACTGTATTGCATCCATCGAGGTTTTATTCATCATTATTATTATTACGCGTCGTTCCTAGCGCCCTCCGGGCCACCCCCGTCACCCACACCGTGCGCTTCTCCTCCTCCCCGCTGCCCATGCGCACGTTTCCTGTCACGGCGACCCCGTGGGGGGCCAGCAGGGCGGCCAGGTCCGCGTTGGGCACTCGCCGCGTCATGCGGCTGCCGTTCTGGAGGTACTCCACGAAGAACAGGCGGCGGAACTCCGCCAGCGGCAGGCGCCCGCCGCGTTCCAGGACCACCAGGTCGCTGTGCTGCAGGAACAGCCGCAGGTACGTGTCCAGCGCCGCCGCCTCGCGCTCCTTGCCCTCCTCCTCGCGCCCGCCCCGCGCCTCGCCCGACCCCTGCAGGTCGTGCTCCTCCTCCTCCGCCGACCGCCACTTCAGCCGCGCCGTCAGCGCGTCGCCCGCCTGGTTGTCGCGCAGGCGCCAGCGCGAGGACGAACCCTGCTTGCGGCTGAACGCCGCCGTGAGCCGCTCGCGGATCTCGCGGACGCGCTCGTTCATCCACGCGGGGGGCGCGCCGCCCACCTTCGCCATGTGCGCGCGGATCTCGCGCAGGCCCTTCAGGTCCGCCATCTCGCCCTCGGGGTAGCCGTGGCACTCCTCCAGGAACGACTCCTCCTCCTCCGTGATCTCCGCGAACAGCCCGTGCTCGCCCGCGTACGCGCTCACCCACCTGCGCATCTCCTCGCGCCTCTTGCCCGCCTCGCGGGCAGCCAGGAAACGCTCCCCGTTGAACCAAGGGGGGAACGGCTTCACCTCCCCGTCCGAGGGCACGGGAGCCGGATGGACCAGCGACACGTTCTGCGCCCAGTACCCCCCCCGCTCTCGCCCCCAGCGACCCCCGCCACGTGCATCAGCACGCCCCCCTTGCCCGCCAGCACGCCGGACCACAGGGCCAGGTCGTCCGCCCCCGGGCAGGGGCCTGCCAGCCGGGACGCGGCGTACGGGGGCAGACCCTTCGCCGCGAGGAACGCGTTGAAGGCGTCCGCCAGCTTGCCCGCCACCGGCCACTCCTGGATGTGCGACGACGGCTGCACGCACGCGCCCACGAACTCGCACATCAGACGCGCCTCGGACAACCAACCCGGATGCATCATGGCGCGACCCTGATATGCCGAACGACGAGATTATTTTAGCGCGACCATAAACGCACGCACACCGCCAGCGGAGACTGACACGGACTTGCCACTCGTACTCTCGATCACGGACTCGCGCGCGGGGGACAGACAATCACGCGCGGGGGGAACAGGGAAACAGACAAGCACTCGGCGCGGAACGGGGGGACACGCAGGGGGGAACGGGGGAACACGCAGGGGGGACACGCTGCGGGGTCCCCAAGCACTCGGCGCGGAACGGGGGGGACACGCAGGGGGGAACAGGGGGAAAAGAGGGGGTCACTCACGCAGTTGCTGGAATCCGTTGTGCAACCAGAACATGCATGAAATAGCATACGGCTAGGTGACTGTACTAGATTTATAAAGCCGTCAATAACCCATTGATTCATACTGACCATTCAGCGGCGGTTCTGAAATTGTAACCATTGATCATTTAATGAATACTATACAACACTGTTATGGCTTTATGACACATCTGTCATTGCCTTTCATCAAATACGATGACAGCTGGTTAACAAAGCTGGTCGCTTGCTAGGGCATCATGTTGGCCGCTCCCATTTCATTCTATTGGTGCTTGCAAGAATCCAAGCAACCCGCGACACAATATGCAAGAGAAAAAAAAGATATCAGATCCTTGACATAGACCTCACCATTCTACAAGGAAGAGCTCACCAGCACCTAACCGTCCATGCAGCAAATGTGTAGAACACGATTTATGACCCAATACTCACTTTTATGGCAAAGCAGCCCATACACATGAATCACACCATGCACCAGATGTCACACGAGCAAGCCACAACATGGTCGTCGGATCATAAAGCAACAAACGTGAAAACGATAGCGGCCCGAATCTGAGATTCCGCGGCACACAGAAAATAAGAAAACTCAGAAGCTACCAGCAAGGGATCGAACATAGGACCTTAGGCATGATTTCATGCAGCAAATGTGTAGAACACGATTTATGACCCAACACTCACTCTTATGGCAAAGCAGCCCATACACATGAATCACACCATGCACCAGATGTCACACGAGCAAGCCACGACATTGTCGTCGGATCAGAAAGCAATAAACGTGAAAACGATAGCGGCCCAAACCTGAGATTCCGCGGAACACAGAAAATAAGAAAACTCAGAAGCTACCAGCAAGGGATCGAACATAGGACCTTAGGCATGATTTCATGCAGCGAATGTGTAGAACACGATTCATGACCCAACACTCACTCTTATGGCAGAGCAACCCATACACATGAACAACACCATGCACCAGATGTCACACGAGCAAGCCACGACATTGTCGTCGGATCAGAAAGCAATAAACGTGAAAACGATAGCGGCCCAAATTTGAGATTCCGCGGAACACAGAAAATAAGAAAGCTCAGAAGCTACCAGCAAGGGATCGAACATAGGACCTTTGGCATGATTTCGCGGCTGTGTGAGTCTCCAGATCCGAAGTCATCTCACTTAATGAACGTTTCGAAACAGCCAAACTGCGAAAAACCTCTTACCGGAGGGAGTCGCCAATATCAAGGAGACAACCAGCGCAGGCCAGAAATCGGGAGAATCCGGACCATGGTAGCTCGAGCCTGCCGTTATCTTGTCCGCGTTTTCGAGTCGTGCAGGATTATGAATATGAATGGAGATGGAAATGTGTAGCCTTGTGCATTGAAATTATGGCTGGCTGACGTGTAGAGCGACGAGATGACCTAGACGGTGGAGCCGGAAACAGCTTGCTTGATTGTGTTTCTCGTGGGGACCGAGTCCAACGACTACAGTACTTTCTCTGGGCGGCAAACTGCGGCAAATTGAACGCAAGCCTCATCTTGAAATCTTGACCGTCGAAATGTAACGAACCGACGACTTCTGCAGTATGCCGCGTAATTTTCTGTTGCGGAAGAGCCGTTGGGCCGGTTCCCGACGCGGGCGACCAGTGGTTTGCAAGTTAACTTACCTGAAGTTCTCCAACAGAAATGACCCAAGCCGCATGATGGCACTCATCGACGGCCTCAGTTCGGCCCGATTTTGGCGGCACCCAATTTGACCCCAACGGCACCTACCGACAAATACATACGTTTCATGCGCACCACGACCCCTTTGAGCTCTGCTATGGCGGTGGTGCTGTGGGGCCCGCATCAGACTGGGGGCCCTTATCTGCTATGGCGGTGCTGCCGTTGAGCCCGCATCAGACTGCAGGCCCTTTATACAGGCGGGCCCTTAATGCATGTTACTTATTTATTCTTGTGCATACAAATATGAAGCAATGAAGTCCTATGTTCGATTCCTTGCTGGTAGCTTCTAGGCTTTCTTACTTTCTGTGCTCCGCGGAATCTCAGATTTGGGCAGCTAGCGTTTTCACGTTTGTTGCTTTCTGACGACAATGAAGCAATGAAGTCGTGTCCTCCGGATTTTTGCATTTGGACCGTGTGCAGTTCTTGGAAACATGCATGGCATATGGCTAATGTAATGACTGACTAGCTAGACCGTTTCAGTGGTTTTTCATTTGCGGGTATTTCCTCGTAAATGGTGGGAAAGCGATCGCAGAAATCGTTCTCACCACTAGACACTCCCGGCCAGTGAAGCTCGAAAAACACGCCCTGATCAAGCAAGCTGTTTCCGGCCCCACTGTACAGGTCATCTTACAGTCGCTCTTTGCGTAAGCCAGCCATAATTTCAAGGAACAAGGCTACACATTTGCATACGCTTTTCTTGGTTATCGGTGTGCCTCTGTTTGAATGCAGGGGGGATCGCTGTGCCGACACAACGCGTTCAACGTGCTGGGCATCAAATGAGGGATCTGGGCGACCACCAGTGCGCGACTAGTGTCGCCACTTCTTTCCGGACCTGAGGGCGAGGCTGCAGCCGGAGCTGCAGACGTACTTTCAGGGCTTAGCGCAGCTGCCAGGCTGCGTTGCGTCGAGGAGCGTTTGCTCGTCATATATTGCGCAATAGCTTCGGAAAAGTATATCAGCGTGTGCGTCTTAGAAAGACGAAGTGATTGTGATATTCACAGCCGAATTGGGTGCCCAAACGTGAAAGTTATGAGCTCCGTTGTCAGCCATGGCTACCTCGTGGCTCGTGGCTTGGATGGTACATTGGCTATATTGTATGATAACCCTATATTTTTCACATTCCATCTCTACCATGCTCACCGCTTGCAATGTGATGCGTTTGTATCAAGAAGTGTGTGAATCTCCTCGTTCTCAGTCCTTGTGGTTTTCTCTGCTTTCTCAGTTCTTGCGGTTTTCTCAGTTGTGGCCTTGGACTTGTTTGAGAAAATTGAGAATGATTCTCAATTCTTCTCAGCACTTCTCAGGCCATTTCTCAGGTTTCGTGAAAATTTTCTCAAAAACTGAGACCAATCTGAGAATTTTCTCAGTTCTTCTCAATCGTCCTGAGAAAAACTGAGATTTTTCTCAGTTCTTCTCAATTTGCTGAGAAAAATCTCAGAAAAACGCCCAAATTGAGAAAAACTGAGAAAAAAGTGAGAAATTTCTCAACCCCCTCTTCCTAGTGTAGCCAGCCACACACCCAGCCAGTCTCCTGCTCAACTCACGCATGAAGGCAATATCAGCCATGCATGGCCTCACCTTGCACCACTTGCATTGCCTGGGTAATTTGCATGAGACAGCTTCCATTTCATTGTCAGCAACTGAAAAGGCTCTTTCTTCACAGCAAATAGCAATGAATAAGCAACAACGTTGGAAACGTTCCCCCATTCCTCTTCAAAACAGTCTTTAAATCAGAAAGACAAGGGCAAATATCTGGACAAGGTGGCAATAACCACTGCACCATGCTCTTGAGAAAGTCTTAACAATCCAGCTTTCCACCCTTTCAGAAGCCTTGCCTTGCGTTAGCAACGATTCTGGGCCCTCTGGCTCGCTCACCTCGCTTCTTTATGGCTGCCGGGATATGCGAAGCTTGAGCCGAGCGTGTCGTGGCGAGGTCGTCTGCCTGACTCATCACATCTCGAAACCGCACTGCCGACTAATAAAAACGATGCCCCCCTTTGCCTTTTGTATCTGGCGTCAAAAGAAGAATGAACTCGCTAGGAAAACACTGTCGCAAAGAGCTTCCTAGAGGCATTATAAGCAATTTTCGCAGCTTTTACCGCACTTACTACTGCACATCCGGAAGACCATTAGCGGCTAGCTTAGAGCGGAACCTTGGGCACGCCATATCCTCTGGTGACTTACTGCCGCAGGCTGGCAGTATAGGAAGGTCGGGCATAGCCTAATAAAGAGCTGATTATCTGACGACAAAGATATTGTCAATATGCATTGCATGAAGCAAGAAACAGACGGATTTCGCACCCCCATATTTATTCACGTCAATGCCGGACAATTAAAAGCGAAACTAAAAAATCGAACAAACTAGCGTTTTCGGGAATATTATAACGAACAAGCTGATCGAGCTATCGTGCCGGGATTTTCGTTTCCTCATGTGACCAAGACTTTGAGACACGTACCACCGAGAAATCCTGTTTTCGCGAAAAACTGGTCCGTTGTGAAAAAAACTTTTTGTCCCGTTCAATGCCCGCGTCGCAATCACAGCGTATATTAGTCCAAAATTATTCCATGGATTAATCGTGATGTAAGCTTCGTTTTGACACCTCGAGCGGCTGCAATGACGCAAGTTTCAGAAAGCTATAGCTCGTGCTCAACCGCCATGGGTGTTTTCGTCGTCTTCGTCAGACGTGGCGCGGGAAAAATCTAGATCTTGGACAAATTCCAGACAATAATTTATGTAAAAATTTGGCGGGGCTCGCGGTGTTGTGGCCAGGCGACGCGAGCTATGGCCGACCTACCGCCAGCTCCGGCACAGCGCAGGGGGGAAACCGGTATACTGCATGGCGGGGGTACGTCATCCACGTCGACCGCAAGCCCTGGCAGGCACCTCCTGCCTCGCACCCCAGTTTAGGGAATATAGCAGTAGTGTAGATTAGTAAGGCTTAGCCTACCACGCGGCCCATGCGCATGTGCGCCCATAATGGCCATGGATGATGCATTAAGAGTTTAGCCACGCCCGGCCTGCCTATATAAAGAGAGTCACTTTCCGATGAGAAGCCATGCCCTATGTTAAATTACGGAGGAGGAGGAAAGATCTTTGAGCCGTTTCGACCTCAATATATATTGTATTAATGATTAAATTGCGTAGTGACAAAAGACATGGCCAACAAGGCCTTCCCAACAAGGGAATCGACCCAACAAGGGTGACGACTCCGACCAACAAGGTCTTTCCAACAAGGAATTCCCAACAAGGGTGTGAGTTGGACCAACAAGGTAACTTTCATTAGAAAATAGATTACGTTTTTATATCTTGTGTCGACCAAGGCATTGATGCTGAAAAGATGCCGATAAGATGAACTAGATGCCGATAAGGTGTCTCGAATGTTCTAGAGCATCATCGAGAAGATAAGGTTCAGGAATATTCGATAAAGATGCCGACACCCTTATGAGTGTCTACATGTTCGAACTGTACTGTCGTTCGGCACACTTTTTATATGATAACTGTCGACTAAACAAATTCGTCACAAATTCTACATAGCATCGTCAGAATATTGCAAATATTTAGAAACAATTCCGGTGAAGAGTTAGCTGATCTAATTGCAAAGGGTAACACTCGGTTCCCTGGCTACCAACGATCAGGTTCCTGACCAAAAGTACGTCAAATGTCATCCTAATTGCTAAAGTGACAAATAAATGCCACCCGCTACCAACGGATGAAAAAGTATTGTAGTCCAGAAGTAAAAAAGTTGTCACACGTGGCAAACAGTGCCAGATTTTCTGACAGGCCCCTCACTAGTGCAGCCACGTTTCCAAAGTCAGGGTGGCCTGGGTTGGCCCAGGACCAACGCACCCGTTACATCAAAACACAAACCCCGGTGGGAGTTCCGTCGCCTCCTGGTTGAGAGTGAGATTGGCCAAGTCCTCAGAGAGGTTGGCAGTACCCTTCTGACCCCGGCGCAGCTCAGGATGAAGATCCCAACACTTGTCCTTGGTGTGGCCCAGCCTCTTGCAGTGTGGGCAGGGGGGCCCCTTCACCACCTTAGTGGCAAAGACCGTTTCGTCCAGAGGTCCTGAGCAATGGGGACATGACGTTGGCATGGGAGTGCTTTCCGTGTTGTAGACACTGGTGTTGCTGGGTGAAGATGCATTGATGCGGTTAACTCGTAGATGGTCGTCAGCCTTGAGAACTGCCGCCTTGTAGTCCCTCCATGAGATGTCGACAGGGAGGTTATAAGCTGCCAGGACAGGGCCGTATACCGCTGGAAGGCGTCTGCGGTGGCTCGTCACCAGGATGGAATCGTGAAGCTTGTTGTTGCTCAGCTTGTTGTATTCGAGATACTTCCTCTCCATCTCGTTGAGGTGGGCTGCCACCTTCTCTACTGGCACCTTTTCAGTTGCCAGCAGTTCCTCAAGCGTCGTCGCCTGGTGTGTAGACGTGGTCTGGTCATGGCCATATACGTCCACCAGAATTGCCCACGCTTCGTGAAGTAAACCGTTTGGAGCCAGGGCTGCGTGCAGAGCTGCAGTCCCGTTTAAGGCTGACAAAAGAGATGCATAGCCGAGGCGCTGTTGCGACTCGTTGATGACGCCAATGCCCTTCAGGGCATCCTCAAATCCAATAGCCCTCAGGGTCCCCTCAACCTTGAGTTTAAAAACAGGAAAATCGTTCAGTCTCTCGCCATCAAAAGACAAATGCTTCAGTGCACCCAACACTGTACCCTCCTTAATGCCTCGAGCGACAGCTGGCGCAGCCATGATGATTCGGGTGTCGCTGGAGCTTGGAAAGTTCCAAAAAATGGTGTGCAAGGTCCCTCAAAGATATTGCTCGTGTGTTTACCAGATTTTGCAGACGACTGATAGAGAAAAAAGGATGGTTGAACCACCGACAATGGAAAAATTCCGCGCGTAGGCCTTGCAAAAGCCACTTGATGTAGGTGTGCTCCTCGAAAAGATCTGGAAAGATTCTGGAAATGTCTGTGAAAACGACTTTAGCTCTCTCCCAATATTCGTCGAAAGATTCGCCCTGCAGCTGGGAAAGCTGTACTGCCGAGAATAGACGCCGAGATTCTCGCGGAAACCACGGATTCATAAAAAATCTTGGTGCAGGCAGGGCTCTGGATGGGGACGTCTTGAAACGCAGGCTCACGACTGTCGACCAGCGGCGTCCGGGCTTCGTCAGGCAAATACAAGTTATGAAATTTTGCCGTTTACCAAATATTTAACCAGAAAAAGCTTTCTGGCCAGGTGCGCAGGCCAGGTGCGCAGGCCAGGTGCGCAGGCCAGGTGCGCAGGCCAGGTGCGCAGGCTAGGTGCGCAGGCCAGGTGCTGGTCGGCTGCTGCAGGACTTCAACGACGAAATGTTGTACGCGTAATTAATATTGGAGTCGGCCGTGGCCCCTCGCTCCCGATACCATGTTAAATTACGGAGGAGGAGGAAAGATCTTTGAGCCGTTTCGACCTCAATATATATTGTATTAATGATTAAATTGCGAAGTGACAAAAGACATGGCCAACAAGGCCTTCCCAACAAGGGAATCGACCCAACAAGGGTGACGACTCCGACCAACAAGGTCTTTCCAACAAGGAATTCCCAACAAGGGTGTGAGTTGGACCAACAAGGTAACTTTCATTAGAAAATAGATTACGTTTTTATATCTTGTGTCGACCAAGGCATTGATGCTGAAAAGATGCCGATAAGATGAACTAGATGCCGATAAGGTGTCTCGAATGTTCTAGAGCATCATCGAGAAGATAAGGTTCAGGAATATTCGATAAAGATGCCGACACCCCTATGAGTGTCTACATGTTCGAACTGTACTGTCGTTCGGCACACTTTTTATATGATAACTGTCGACTAAACAAATTCGTCACAAATTCTACATAGCATCGTCAGAATATTGCAAATATTTAGAAACAATTCCGGTGAAGAGTTAGCTGATCTAATTGCAAAGGGTAACACTCGGTTCCCTGGCTACCAACGATCAGGTTCTTGACCAAAAGTACGTCAAATGTCATCCTAATTGCTAAAGTGACAAATAAATGCCACCCGCTACCAACGGATGAAAAAGTATTGTAGTCCAGAAGTAAAAAAGTTGTCACACGTGGCAAACAGTGCCAGATTTTCTGACACCCTAGCCTTTGTATAGCCATGATGATCTTCCACCCCATGACAGACCTTAAAGTACACCTTACCCTACGTCCACAGTACCTGCACAGTTGCACTCTCGGCAATAAACATCATCATGTCGGCTAAATTAATCTGGCTCAGGGCTCGTAGGGAAAAAGCGAACCCGCTTGCTCGTTTCCTAAGGGCACAGTAAAACACAAGGACGTTGCCACGTCGGATACTGTGTACCAAGCAAACTGCATGTCTGTAGGGCCTCCATATCCCCTGGCGAGCAAGCCACTGATGACAACAGCACATATGCAATCCGAGCCACAACCATTGACAGGCAGAGCGGAGGGGGTAGGCGAGGGAAGGGGGCAAAGAGTCGGGGAAAGGAAGTAAACAAAACATGACGCAAGCGGGAAGCAAGCGAGCTTCAATTAGCGGTGAAGATGGCCCGTCCCTGTAAACCCGTGCACATTGCTGGGCACAGCCTATAATGCGGCCGTACGAAAACCCCCCATATTCACCATGATCGGGGAGATTCACCCGCACTGCATGCTCGATTTCTTCAAAAAGGGGGCCAGGTCGATCGCCGCCTGAAGCTCCTGGCGGGCCCCCGCAGGGAGGCGCCAGCGGCGCCCAGGCAGGGAGGCATTCATGGCTGCTAGCAGCCGGTACGTCTCAGACCACACCGAAAGCATGGGGCGGCACAGCAGATGCATCCACACCCACTTCCCAAGCACAGAACTAAGTTCGCGGTAGTATGTAAACCCGCGATCTAAGATTCTATGAGTAGCAGCGATAACTGCCACCACACGCTCAGGAACAGGCACCACGTCACCATCTCTTTGGTGAATGACACCCACCGCCTGCACACCAGTCTGCTCTGCTGTTGCCCGTACCACCTTGTCAGACTTCTGCACCAGCCCAACAGCGGCGTAGGCAGCCTGAACACGATCTAGCTGCTGATTCACCCCATCCACCGATGCACAGTGGGTGAAATGGAGGTCATCGATCGTCACAGCATGCATACCTTCCAGATCCTGCCGAGATTCGAAGCACGGCGAGGGCGCCAAGGGCGCAGCAGGGTCCTCCTCCAGCCTCAGCCGGACGGTCTCCCCCGCCTCGTTGGCTTCCGCCACCAGAATCAGCGCGGACATGTTGATGCTCAGCCCACGACTAGCCTCCAACGGCGGCTTGGGGCCACAGCGGTGCAACACAGACTGATGCACACACTGGGCCACGGCGACGGCCAGCTTGTTGCCCATTGGCCAGCACAACATCCACGGCCACACCTTCCGACGAGCCCCACTCAGGCCCACCAGATCCGACCACACCGGCATCCACGCACAGTACCGCCGCATCCAAACTGGCAGGCGGAGTCTGCTGCATGTAGTACGAATCCAAATCTGATACGCCCCCAAAAACATCCTCCCCAGCGCGCGTGGGCAAATCGCAAATCACACCAAGGTGTGGTAAAAAAGCGGGCGTAGGATCTGTTGGAAAAGTAGAGGAAACTAATTGGTTTTACACAATGCCTTGTGCTTGGCCTTACTACCCTTTCACCTTGCAGGTGATGAAAGACTGAGCTTGAAGACAATGGAAGAGAGACCAGAAAAAGAGTTTTATTTCATAGGCTTAGAGGTTAGGAATAGAAGTTCAATAGAGGTTAAATGGAGGTTCAATAGAGGTTAAATGGAGATGAAATGGAGGTACCTGCCCTTAGGGGGCAGTTTCCTTTTATACCTTTTAGGCTAGGAAGGATGACATCAGCAATGACATCATCACAGAAGCTTGTAGATACATCCTAGCATATTCCTAGCATATTCCCAGCATATTCTCAGTATATTCCAGGAATATTCCTGGCATATTCTTAGAACATTCCTAGAACATTCTAGACATGATCCAATGAGCTGGCATAATAGCTAGATGCCAAGTGTCTACATAATAATGTGCCACATAACATGATTAATAAAGTGACACATCTCTTCTCCTTGGAGTGACAAGTGTCATGCAATGAGTCTACCCACTTGTCATCATGTAAGTCATAACATGTGTCATCATGAGCTTTCAACACTTGTCAGCTCATGGACCAAACACTTGTCCAATAGGCCATAGCACCACTTGTCAATCAAATACGTGATGCTACTAGGCTGACTCAGGGTACAAGTCATCCATGTCCAAGTATAGGACTATGGCACATGAATATTGATCAGCTCATTGAGCCCAATTCATCTAGCTTATCAAGCTATCAAATTCCCAGTCCATATGGAATAAATCCAACAAGAAATAAATCAGGCTGGGATATATTGTGGCCAGGTGGATATAATATCCCTAACACCCCCCTTAGCCACATGGGCACAATGCAAAAGATGACTGGGTAGGTGGAATCTCAACACCCCCCTTAACCACATGCTCGTAGCATGCCGTCCAGTTGCTAGCATGGTGCAACTGAAAATGAAGATGCCGTCCTCGTGAAACGCTTGAAGCTCCAACATGCGGTCATGAGCCGCACTACCGCCACTGATCCCCCCCGGCAACGCGAATGAGTGTCCAACCATAGCAGCAACGCACTAGCTGCCCATCCTGGATGGCTGATACCCAACCCTTAGTTGGAAAAAGTGCTCTAGATGCTACATTCCCCCCTCACTCAAAGCGGCTGCCCATGGACACAATAGGGGCACACAGTCCCACACATATAATACGGCAACACATGCCAACAAAGAAGGTCCCTATGAGCTAACCCAAACGGTATAGAGGTAGGGTAACGGCAACAACACGTGCTGTACACACACGGAGCAACATAACATACGCCATCTCACAAAATAAATGACACCAACATCACGTTTTACGCCAAATAAACGGGGTGAGCAAACAAACATATTGGCAACAAATGCCACACAAACAAGGTACAATACAACCTTCAACACAAAACACAGTGGCCATAACAGATAAACGCGCTTCATAGCAAAGAAAACAGGACGTGCAAAACATTACCGCCACAAAGGCGAACACAAGTAACGATTACTTGGTCACGATTCACAAATCAGTGCCCGAGAGTAAACATTACGTCCGACATTACAGGCTATGCCGAAATGCACAGCCGAATTCGACACAAAGGACGTAAACACTTGCATAAAAGCAATGCTCTCAGCACAAAACAAAATAACACACGCGTCACAGGCACTTTACTTACGAAAACAAGTCGTAGACGACGATACAACGGCGCTTCACTACGCCGCAGACCAGTGCCACAAATAGCGTGCAAAAACTCTGGATATACACTCCAGGTACGTAGAAAACGTCTCGTGGGAACAATACCAAAATGCGTGGGCCATTGCCACTGAACGCATGGCAAAATAAACACATAATTGCTGGAAGAACACAAAGAAAGAACCAGAAACGCAGGCTTACGGCGCCTCACAATTTCCAGCAAACACGACACAAAAGTCGACATACAAGTTCATTTCCCACAGACAAAACATTAGGGCAACCTTGAGGAGTGGGGTCTGTGCATCCTGGGCGACAATTTCCAAGGGTCGTTGCAGCTAGCGCAGTTGCAAATGCCATGGCCTGGCCGAACACCGTAAACTGACCGACGTGATACCTTGGCAGCATTTTGCACCTTAGTTGACCGTTGGTGCTTGACAGCACTGTGGCTGACAGGTCGCTGTCCACGTCGTTGTCGGCTCGCTCGAGGCCTCGCGCCAGCACCGGACTTGGCAGTCCAGGACTTGGAAAAATTTGCAGCTTGGTCGATTTCGCCCTCGCGCCACGAATTTGTTCCCCCTCAGTTAGGCTGGCAGCGTTCGAGCGCCGCGCCTTTGGTCTGGTCGCCGGACTTTGGTTACTAGCACCAGTCACCTGGTATGCTGGCGGCGACAACGCGCTCCGCCTGCACTGGGCTGTTCTGGACCGCAGTTTCTGGAAGTACTTCAGCGTCTGACACGGACTTCTCCATTGCGCTGGAAACTTCTCGAATTGGCGTGAACTTCCACTGGGCCGGCGCAGAGTATAAAAGCCACGCAGTGTGCGAGTAATGCCCAGTAGGCCGCCCCCGATCCCGCATACACGGGCAAGCATGGCCAGTATGACCGTTAGGCCCACGGCCAGCCACTCCGCCGCGTGTCCCGAGGCACGTGAGATGCTGCGCTCGCTGCTCGCCATTTTCTGCCCTTGACAGGCAGCGTCGACGTCCTTGAAGCTCGTCGCCGAAGATTTCAGCTCTGGGATGGCGTCCATCGCTGCGTCCGCACCGCGCGCGGGCAAAAAGTAGGTGTTGTTCCTCGTCCCGATGCTGCAGTGCCTGCTGTCCAGCACAGCAACCCGCTGGGCGAGGTCGACCTTGTGGCCATCCTTGACGAGCTGGCCGACTGATAGAAGTCGGGTGCTCAGCCTGGGAACGAGCAGCGCGTTTTGGAGGTGCACGTCCGCGTCCTGACCCGGCAGCTTCAGTTTGACAGTCCCGATGGCTGTCGCCTTCAGTTGGCCGCCTGAGCCGGCGATTTCCCTGTCATGAGGGTGCAGGCACACGAAGTCCGACGGGCATGGCGTCATGTGACAGCTCGCTGCGGAATCCAGCACCCAGCTGGTCGGTGCTTTCTTTTCATACTGCGTGAGTGCAGCAGCATCCGACGGCGATGGCGACTCGGCGATGGTGGCGAAGACGAAGCCGGACCGCTCCGCAGCCTCCTCGGTGATACGCGCCTCGCTGGCACCTGGTGAGTGCTCCTTTCTCGCTTGGTTCCGTCGCGTTGCCTTGTTCTTGCGTTCTTGCTTCAGCTCCGGATGCTTCTCCCAGCACTGGGTGTCCACGTGCCCGGCCTTCTTGCAGTAATTGCACCGCCTCTTTCCTCCACTTTTCTTCGTAGTAGTGTGGAAAACCTGGCCGTTAGGGGAGCCCTCCTTCTTTGCTTGAGCAGAACGCCTTCCGTGCAGTAGCTCCTCCGCCTCCAGCAGCGCAGTCTTGACCTCCTTTAGCGAATCCTCCTCTCCAGTTAGGACCTTGACCAGGTCACAATAGGCCGATGCTAAGGCCTTCAACACAGCCTTGATTTCTTCCCATTTCCTCAGAGACCGCCCATCAAACGTTGTGATGGACTTGCTTGTTGCCCGGAATTGCTTGTAGCACGCTTCCTTGGTAGCCATGGTGTCTTCAGTCGCCAATGGAACTGGATGTCTCTGGGTTCACAGTGGTCTTCTTGTTCCTCAGTAACAAACCTCCGATACCATGTTTGGATTGGGAGAGGAGACTAATGGGTTTTACACAATGCCTTGTGCTTGGCCTTGCTACCCTTTCACCTTGCAGGTGATGAAAGACTGAGCTTGAAGACAATGGAAGAGAGACCAGAAAAAGAGTTTTATTTCATAGGCTTAGAGGTTAGGAATAGAGGTTCAATAGAGGTTAAATGGAGGTTCAATAGAGGTTAAATGGAGATGAAATGGAGGTACCTGCCCTTAGGGGGCAGTTTCCTTTTATACCTTTTAGGCTAGGAAGGATGACATCAGCAATGACATCATCACAGAAGCTTGTAGATACATCCTAGCATATTCCTAGCATATTCCCAGCATATTCTCAGTATATTCCAGGAATATTCCTGGCATATTCTTAGAACATTCCTAGAACATTTTAGACATGATCCAATGAGCTGGCATAATAGCTAGATGCCAAGTGTCTACATAATAATGTGCCACATAACATGATTAATAAAGTGACACATCTCTTCTCCTTGGAGTGACAAGTGTCATGCAATGAGTCTACCCACTTGTCATCATGTAAGTCATAACATGTGTCATCATGAGCTTTCAACACTTGTCAGCTCATGGACCAAACACTTGTCCAATAGGCCATAGCACCACTTGTCAATCAAATATGTGATGCTACTAGGCTGACTCAGGGTACAAGTCATCCATGTCCAAGTATAGGACTATGGCACATGAATATTGATCAGCTCATTGAGCCCGATTCATCTAGCTTATCAACGCTATCGAATTCCCAGTCCATATGGAATAAATCCAACAAGAAATAAATCAGGCTGGGATACATTGTGGCCAGGTGGATATTATATCCCTAACAGGATCTGGTAGTGGCATGTTGCCACGTCGGTTGTCCACAATCAGCCGTATACGGCCGTCGGGCTTTCCGACCCCAAAAGTACCGTTCACCATAGGCGGCTCCTCCTCAAAAAATCCACCCAAAATCCCCCTCTCCACACACACCGTGCAAACCCGCGCGAACTCCTCCATGCTACACCCCCACGAGATCCGCATCGACTTCTGCAATATCCGCTCTGCTGGGCTCAGCGTCCGTACACCATCCTTAGTACTCTCATCATTCCAAATTGCTCCCCAAGAGGGGGGTAGTAAGTTCATGCAGCACATCCACTTGGCCACCTTCCCCCGGACCAGGCAAGGCCAAGCGTGCGGCCACTGCTAACGGTTCGTAAGGGGCTCCTTCAGCATATTCACCCCCATCCACTACAGATCCTGCCATTGCCGCTACGGAACCACCGTTCCGGCGGACAAAGGACCTGCAAGCATCATCGATCCCATCTAGGGCCGCCTGCTGCAGAGGCCCGGGCACACGGGCTGAATCTACAGCAGGCGGGTCTCCCCCCCCCCCCATCCAGTTTAACGCCCTAACCGCTTGACAGGCTAGTGTGCGAGCATTAAAAGCCCGACTCATCCTATCGCGCCTACGGCTTGAGCGTACCCGCATGCTGCCACCAGTCACGAGGTGGCAGGGGTGCTGGAAGAGGTAGTGGAAGACGGCACCGCGCCCTCACTTGTTGTTGTTGGACGGGCCGCCCTGCCCCTTCTTGCCGGGACCCTGCTCCAGCTTGTGCTGCAGCTTCCCCATGCTCATCGCCGCCCGCACCGCCGGAGACGCCAGCATTGCTCCACCCTCCTGGAATGGCAGCATTGCCGACGGAGTGCCCTTCCACCCCGTCGACCCCACATCCACCAGCTGGCATGCCGTGATCAGCTTTGCCAGGTACTCGGCTGCTGCCAGCTCTAGAATTATTTCGGAGCGTGGCGTGGCCCAGTAGCCAAATTCTGTCACCATCGTGTCCAGAATTCCTGCCATCTGCAGGAGCAGCATCCGCCTCTCCCCACTGGCTGCATGAGCTGCCGTGCATCGTCAGCATTAACGAGGCACGGATGGACTTCCCCCCCACGCTCTCCGCGTAGTCCAGCATTCCCGGCAGCACCGCCTCCAGCATGTTGCTCACCATGCAGGACCGGCACTGCATGCCCGCTCAGCGCCACTCCCTTCGTGCGCGCCAGCCTGCCAGCAGTCGCCGCTGCGGCTGGGCTTGCAGTTGCTGGAGTCTTTGCCTGGTCCAGCAGCTTCGACATGGCCGATATCAGGTCGCCAATATCTCCGCCAGTGCGGGCGTTGCCCGGGCGGGATGGAAGCCCTCCCGCGGGCGTTGCATAGCCCGTCTCGGTCCCCAGCAGCCGACCTATGTTTCGGTCTAGGTCCGCCACATCCTGGTCGATCGCCCCAGGGGCGCCATCCTCCTCGCCAGCGCCCGTTCCACCATGCCCCGCCCCTCCGCTTCCACCTGCCGAAGGGGGAACACCGAACACCCCCAGTTCCCACCCCACCTGCTGACACTGGTGGATCCGGCTCTGCAATAGCCTCCCCCAGTTGCGCTGCTAGCACATCGGCCAGGGCCTCCTCCCCATCCCAGTCGCTGACAAACCCCCTTTTCTCCAACACGTCCATGACGTTCTTGGCACGCCCCGGATTGAGCTTCTGGATCCGCTCTATAGCCAGTTCCCCTCCCCTAGGATCTTCTGGACCGCAGTTGCGGCCTCCTTTGGGGTGCATCCCTCCCTGGCTTCTTGCTTGAGCTTTGCTATGAAATTCCGCTCTGGGGCTGTCACTGAGGTCATGGTGGGTTATAATGCTTGATGTGTTATATTGCGTTTTGTTTTTTGTGATGTGGTCACGTGAAGTTCTCAGGCAAAAGAAACAACCTGCTTCCCTAGAATGGAAGCCCACCATTAATATATATAGCAACCACCTGTCCAGCCAACCCCTACCTGGGTGGCTGGGGTACGGGTGCCAGCACAAAAAATATATATTTTTTCTAAAATTATTTTTTCTTTTGGTGCTATACGGCGTTGCATTTTCCGCTCAGCAGGTTAGTCATAGATAAAATGAGCATAGCTCACCATGCAATTAATTCATTCATTCATTCATTCATTCATTCATTCATTCATTCATTCATTCATTCATTCATTCATTCATTCATTCATTCATTCATTCATTCATTCATTCATTCATTCATTCATTCATTCATTCATTCATTCATTCATTCATTCATTCATTCATTCATTCATTCATTCATTCATTCATTCATTCATTCATTCATTCATTCATTCATTCATTCATTCATTCATTCATTCATTCATTCATTCATTCATTCATTCATTCATTCATTCATTCATTCATTCATTCATTCATTCATTCATTCATTCATTCATTCATTCATTCAATAGGTGCTGAAGCTAAGGTCCATTGGAGTGCCTTCCTACCAGAGAAACAAGTTTATTACAATAAGTGTGTGCAGGCTTTAACAGTTGAGCCTAGCCACACCCTCAAAATCATTGTACAAGTCATTGTCAAGTTAGGCCAGTTCACCATGCATGCTGGGGCCCAGCACATGCCCCCTCATGGTCCAATCTTGTCCCCAACAGCAGCGAGGGTGGGTGGGTGGGAGCTGCAAAAAGGCCTCCCTACGTTCACCACACCACTCTAAGTACGGTGTGAAAATGGAAAACAAAGCACATGTCTCAAGGCGCCGCGCCCCCCTCAATCAAGGGCGGGCACGGTTGCCAGTAGGCACTAGTACCGGCGCACCGCCGGTCCCTTTCTCTCTCTAGTCCTAAGTAACAACAAGCACCTAACATGGTGTAGGTGACGTACGGTAGAGCTACGCTACAGGCGGCAGATCGGCCCCCTTTGAGCCCGCCGCAACATAACTATAAAATGAGCAGATA
This sequence comes from Mesostigma viride, assembly GCA_009746045.1. Taxonomy (NCBI): domain Eukaryota; kingdom Viridiplantae; phylum Streptophyta; class Mesostigmatophyceae; order Mesostigmatales; family Mesostigmataceae; genus Mesostigma; species Mesostigma viride. Next base: position 27,650 of record RPFO01000436.1, read on the forward strand.
GCTCAGAAATTCATTCATTCATTCATTCATTCATTCATTCATTCATTCATTCATTCATTCATTCATTCATTCATTCATTCATTCATTCATTCATTCATTCATTCATTCATTCATTCATTCATTCATTCATTCATTCATTCATTCATTCATTCATTCATTCATTCATTCATTCATTCATTCATTCATTCATTCATTCATTCATTCATTCATTCATTCATTCATTCATTCATTCATTCATTCATTCATTCATTCATTCATTCATTCATTCATTCATTCATTCATTCATTCGATCATTCATTCATTCATTCATTCATTCATTCATTCATTCATTCATTCATTCATTCATTCATTCATTCATTCATTCATTCATTCATTCATTCATTCATTCATTCATTCATTCATTCATTCATTCATTCATTCATTCATTCATTCATTCATTCATTCATTCATTCATTCATTCATTCATTCATTCATTCATTCATTCATTCATTCATTCATTCATTCATTCAATCCATTTCTGGCCTTGCCTTGCTTTGCATGCATCACCACAAAACATCAAATTTATTACAATATGTGTGCTAGCTCTATACGGTGGAAAAACACAGACATGTCTACCAGATGGCAACACGGCCATCTGTATGCTAGGGTGAGCACACTATGTGAATGTGCAGGGCCAGCCCACAGCAGCTGTGCCCCTGCTCTACCCACATCTCCTTACATGGCTAACAGCCGAAAATACGTAGGACATGCAAAAAAGAAAACTTAAACTACCTAGCTATGGGGGTACTTTGTCCCAACCCAGGTTCACCCTCGGTTCACCATTTCCCCCCTGACCTCCCACACAAGGGTGAGGTCAGTTGATAGCTAAAAGATGAGAGATAAAAACAGGAGGACGTCAAAACTCGACGCCACCGAAGTGGCGCCGGAAAGCCGCTGGGTCAAAACCCAGGGCCTGAGCCCAGAGGGCGGGTGGGATGTCGCGCCCCAGGAGGCTGCGGTGGAGGCCAATGTAGCGCGTGACCGAGAGGGCCGAAGCCCACCGGCCGCGCAGCTGGATGGCCTCCGGCGACTCGCCAGCGATGGCGTCGTGCGTCGCCCCCCCATGCCGGAGGCTGTGAAAAGAAAACATCCCTGCGATGCCCATGCGGGCCTGCACAGCCTCCCACTGCTGCCTAGCCTGGCTGTACGTTAAGCCCCGAAAGAGGAGTGCATCCGGGGGCTGGCCAGCCGTCAGACGTCGCAGGAGCCACAAAGAAAGTGGATCCCGGACGAGGACGTGCTGGGCCGCCCCCTGCGCAGTTTTGGGGTTGCGCAGCACAAGGGCACCGACCATGGGCCCTGGCTCGAGAAGGGGGTGGCCGGGATGAGCCACATCCCGAACCCGCAGCCCTAGCGCCTCGCTAATGCGTAAATACTGCTGGAAAGCAATAATAACCAACGCACTCAAATGCACCTGTCGACGGGAAACTAGCAACAGGGCAGTGAAATAGCAAAGGCGCCAGGGCATAGGCGGAGGGCTGACAGCCGGAACAAGCCGCTGCCAACCTGCTAGCAGGCGGTCCGCCAGTACCCAATTCCGAACAATGTCGGGGTAGTACAGGTGCAGACAGACCTTGGCATGCTGGCATAAGGTACGCCCCCGCCCGCCTCTGGCATGGTAGACAGCAGAAATCCACTCACAGAAAATGGCTTCCGCGTCAGCTGGGTCGACAGGGCCAGGTGGCGCCCACGCCACGTAGACAGCCGCCGCACGCCGGTACGCTGGCAAGGTAGACACAGGCCGGGTTGACTGTGCCCTCCAAAAGTGCCAAGTCCCGAGGGCGTCGCGCCCCCTCAGGCCCAGGGTTGGGATGCACGTCACCACACCGGGTCAAGTCAGGAATCCAAGCGCCACGCCGACTGGCCTTGTCAGCTGGGTTGTGGTCGGTAGCCACCCAGACCCAGTGGCTCTGCGTGTCGCCAGCCAGTGGCAGAGCGCAGTAGCGCCGAACCAGCTGGTTGAGGCGGTAGGAAGACGACCGCCCTCTGACAAACGCCCCCACCACAGCACTGGAGTCCACGAGCCGGACGACTCGTTTACCTCGACACGCCTTGGTCCGGCACGACCACTCGACCCCCTGTGTCGCAGCAATCGCCTCCTTGACGTTGATGTGGTTAGGCTGCCCCCGCCACCGGTAGGACAGTGCCGTACGCCAGTGGCCACTATCCAGCAGGCTGTAGTCCCCCTCCTCCATGCGCTCCAGGTCCCAGTCCTCCCCAGACGTTAAAGCTGTCGTCCGCCACCCCTGCGCTTCGCGCCGGGTCGCCAGCCGGGCACAATCGGCCCCAGGCAGGTCCCTGTAGACCACTCCACCGCCGGAGCCGCTCGCATCACTTGCGACGACCCGGTCAGAAAGGGGCCGGGCCCTGGCCGCCCTCAAAAAGGGGGCCAGGTCGATCGCCGCCTGAAGCTCCTGGCGGGCCCCCGCAGGGAGGCGCCAGCGGCGCCCAGGCAGGGAGGCATTCATGGCCGCTAGCAGCCGGTACGTCTCAGACCACACCGAAAGCATGGGGCGGCACAACAGATGCATCCACACCCACTTCCCAAGCACAGAACTAAGTTCGCGGTAGTATGTAAACCCGCGATCTAAGATTCTATGAGTAGCAGCGATAACTGCCACCACACGCTCAGGAACAGGCACCACGTCACCATCTCTTTGGTGAATGACACCCACCGCCTGCACACCAGTCTGCTCTGCTGTCGCCCGTACCACCTTGTCAGACTTCTGCACCAGCCCAACAGCGGCGTAGGCAGCCTGAACACGATCTACTAGCTGCTGATTCACCCCATCCACCGACGCACAGTGGGTGAAATGGAGGTCATCGATCGTCACAGCATGCATACCTTCCAGATCCTGCCGAGATTCGAAGCACGGCGAGGGCGCCAAGGGCGCAGCAGGGTCCTCCTCCAGCCTCAGCCGGACGGTCTCCCCCGCCTCGTTGGCCTCCGCCACCAGGATCAGCGCGGACATGTTGATGCTCAGCCCACGACTAGCCTCCAACGGCGGCTTGGGGCCACAGCGGTACAACACAGACTGATGCACACACTGGGCCACGGCGACGGCCAGCTTGTTGCCCATTGGCCAGCACAACATCCACGGCCACACCTTCCGACGAGCCCCACTCAGGCCCACCAGATCCGACCACACCGGCATCCACGCACAGTACCGCCGCATCCAAACTGGCAGGCGGAGTCTGTTGTAGTACGAATCCAAATCTGATACGCCCCCAAAAACATCCTCCCCAGCGCGCGTGGGCAAATCGCAAATCACGCCAAGGTGTGGTAAAAAAGCGGGCATAGGATCTGGTAGTGGCATGTTGCCACGCCGGTTGTCCACAATCAGCCGTATACGGCCGTCGGGCTTTCCGACCCCAAAAGTACCGTTCACCATAGGCGGCTCCTCCTCAAAAAATCCACCCAAAATCCCCCTCTCCACACACACCGTGCAAACCCGCGCGAACTCCTCCATGCTACACCCCCGCGAGATCCGCATCGACTTCTGCAAGATCCGCTCTGCTGGGCTCAGCGTCCGTACCATCCTACTCTCATCATTCAAAATTGCTCCCCAAGAGGGGGGTAGTAAGTTCAGCACATCCACTTGGCCACCTTCCCCCGGACCAGGCAAGGCCAAGCGTGCGGCCACTAACGGTTCGTAAGGGGCTCCTTCAGCATATTCACCCCCATCCACTACAGATCCTGCCATTGCCGCTACGGAACCACCGTTCCGGCGGACAAAGGACCTGCAAGCATCATCGATCCCATCTAGGGCCGCCTGCTGCAGAGGCCCGGGCACACGGGCTGAATCTACAGCAGGCGGGTCTCCCCCCCCCCCCATCCAGTTTAACGCCCTAACCGTCTGACAGGCTAGTGTGCGAGCATTAAAAGCCCGACTCATCCTATCGCGCCTACGGCCTGAGCGTACCTGCTGCCACCAGTCACGAGGTGGCAGGGGTGCTGGAAGAGGTAGTGGAAGAAGGCACCGCTCCCTCACTTGTTGTTGTTGGACGGGCCGCCCTGCCCCTTCTTGCCGGGACCCTGCTCCAGCTTGTGCTGCAGCTTCCCCATGCTCATCGCCGCCCGCACCGCCGGAGACGCCAGCATTGCTCCACCCTCCTGGAATGGCAGCATTGCCGACGGAGTCCCCTTCCACCCGTCGACCCCACATCCACCAGCTGGCATGCCGTGATCAGCTTTGCCAGGTACTCGGCTGCTGCCAGCTCCAGAATTACTTCGGAGCGTGGCGTGGCCCAGTAGCCAAATTCTGTCACCATCGTGTCCAGAATTCCTGCCATCTGCAGGAGCAGCATCCGCCTCTCCCCTGGCTGCTGAGCTGCCGTGCATCGTCAGCATTAACGATGCACGGATGGACTTCCCCCCCACGCTCTCCGCGTAGTCCAGCATTCCCGGCAGCACCGCCTCCAGCATGTTGCTCACCATGCAGGACCGGCACTGCATGCCCGCTCAGCGCCACCCCCTTCGTGCGCGCCAGCCTGCCAGCAGTCGCCGCTGCGGCTGGGCTTGCAGTTGCTGGAGTCTTTGCCTGGTCCAGCAGCTTCGACATGGCCGATATCAGGTCGCCAATATCTCCGCCAGTGCGGGCGTTGCCCGGGCGGGATGGAAGCCCTCCGCGGGCGTTGCATAGCCCGTCTCGGTCCCCAGCAGCCGACCTATGTTTCGGTCTAGGTCCGCCACATCCTGGTCGATCGCCCCAGGGCGCCATCCTCCTCGCCAGCGCCCGTTCCACCATGCCCCGCCCCTCCGCTTCCACCTGCCGAAGGGGAACACCGAACACCCCCAGTTCCCACCCCACCTGCTGACACTGGTGGATCCGGCTCTGCAATAGCCTCCCCCAGTTGCGCTGCTAGCACATCGGCCAGGGCCTCCTCCCCATCCCAGTCGCTGACAAACCCCCTTTTCTCCAACACGTCCATGACGTTCTTGGCACGCCCCGGATTGAGCTTCTGGATCCGCTCTATAGCCAGTTCCCCTCCCCTAGGATCTTCTGGACCGCAGTTGCGGCCTCCTTTGGGGTGCATCCCTCCCTGGCTTCTTGCTTGAGCTTTGCTATGAAATTCCGCTCTGGGGCTGTCACTGAGGTCATGGTGGGTTATAATGCTTGATGTGTTATATTGCGTTTTGTTTTTTGTGATGTGGTCACGTGAAGTTCTCAGGCAAAAGAAACAACCTGCTTCCCTAGAATGGAAGCCCACCATTAATATATATTAAAAATATAATTACTTACAGCAGAGTGAAATCACTCAAACCAAAGCAAACGCCCAGCTATAAACCTATATACAGAGCCATGTCAAAGCTCTATACTACGATAAGACCAATGGAAACGCCTAACGGGAGGAACCTAATAGCCCTGCTGCACCGCAAAATCAGCCCGCGTACGGCGGAGCATGATGTCAGCCATGGCCCGAGTCAGCGCCACCGACAAGCGCTGACGCCAATATGACGTCCAGGTCCGCGCCGACCATGGGGCCCGCTGGGGTATATATAGCAACCACCTGTCCAGCCAACCCCTACCTGGGTGGCTGGGGTACGGGTGCCAGCACAAAAAATATATATTTTTTCTAAAATTATTTTTTCTTTTGGTGCTATACGGCGTTGCATTTTCCGCTCAGCAGGTTAGCCATAGATAAAATGAGCATAGCTCACCAATTAATTCATTCATTCATTCATTCATTCATTCATTCATTCATTCATTCATTCATTCATTCATTCATTCATTCATTCATTCATTCATTCATTCATTCATTCATTCATTCATTCATTCATTCATTCATTCATTCATTCATTCATTCATTCATTCATTCATTCATTCATTCATTCATTCATTCATTCATTCATTCATTCATTCATTCATTCATTCATTCATTCATTCATTCATTCATTCATTCATTCATTCATTCATTCATTCATTCATTCATTCATTCATTCATTCATTCATTCATTCATTCATTCATTCATTCATTCATTCATTCATTCATTCATTCATTCAATAGGTGCTGAAGCTAAGGTCCATTGGAGTGCCTTCCTACCAGAGAAACAAGTTTATTACAATAAGTGTGTGCAGGCTTTAACAGTTGAGCCTAGCCACACCCTCAAAATCATTGTACAAGTCATTGTCAAGTTAGGCCAGTTCACCATGCTGGGGCCCAGCACATGCCCCCTCATGGTCCAATCTTGTCCCCAACAGCAGCGAGGGTGGGTGGGTGGGAGCTGCAAAAAGGCCTCCCTACGTTCACCACACCACTCTAAGTACGGTGTGAAAATGGAAAACAAAGCACATGTCTCAAGGCGCCGCGCCCCCCTCAATCAAGGGCGGGCACGGTTGCCAGTAGGCACTAGTACCGGCGCACCGCCGGTCCCTTTCTCTCTCTAGTCCTAAGTAACAACAAGCACCTAACATGGTGTAGGTGACGTACGGTAGAGCTACGCTACAGGCGGCAGATCGGCCCCCTTTGAGCCCGCCGCAACATAACTATAAAATGAGCAGATAGCTCAGAAATTCATTCATTCATTCATTCATTCATTCATTCATTCATTCATTCATTCATTCATTCATTCATTCATTCATTCATTCATTCATTCATTCATTCATTCATTCATTCATTCATTCATTCATTCATTCATTCATTCATTCATTCATTCATTCATTCATTCATTCAATCCATTTCTGGCCTTGCCTTGCTTTGCATGCATCACCACAAAACATCAAATTTATTACAATATGTGTGCTAGCTCTATACGGTGGAATAACACAGACATGTCTACCAGATGGCAACACGGCCATCTGTATGCTAGGGTGAGCACACTATGTGAATGTGCAGGGCCAGCCCACAGCAGCTGTGCCCCTGCTCTACCCCTTTTGCCAGGGTGGGTGGGTGGGAGGCAAAAGAAACAACCTGCTTCCCTAGAATGGAAGCCCACCCTTTATAGCAACCACCTCTCCAGCCAACCCCTACCTGGGTGGCTGGGGTACGGGTGCCAGCACAAAAAATATTTTTTCTAAAATTATTTTTTCTTTGGTGCTATACGGCGTTGCATTCTCCGCTCAGCAGGTTAGTCATAGATAAAATGAGCATAGCTCACCAAATCCATTTCTGGCCTTGCCTTGCTTTGCATGCATCACCACAAAACATCAAATTTATTACAATATGTGTGCTAGCTCTATACGGTGGAATAACACAGACATGTCTACCAGATGGCAACACGGCCATCTGTATGCTAGGGTGAGCACACTATGTGAATGTGCAGGGCCAGCCCACAGCAGCTGTGCCCCTGCTCTACCCACATCTCCTTACATGGCTAACAGCCGAAAATACGTAGGACATGCAAAAAAGAAAACTTAAACTACCTAGCTATGGGGGTACTTTGTCCCAACCCAGGTTCACCCTCGGGTTAGTTAAACCATTTCCCCCCTGACCTCCCACACAAGGGTGAGGTCAGTTGATAGCTAAAAGACGAGAGATAAAAACAGGAGGACGTCAAAACTCGACGCCACCGAAGTGGCGCCGGAAAGCCGCTGGGTCAAAACCCAGGGCCTGAGCCCAGAGGGCGGGTGGGATGTCGCGCCCCAGGAGGCTGCGGTGGAGGCCAATGTAGCGCGTGACCGAGAGGGCCGAAGCCCACCGGCCGCGCAGCTGGATGGCCTCCGGCGACTCGCCAGCGATGGCGTCGTGCGTCGCCCCCCCATGCCGGAGGCTGTGAAAAGAAAACATCCCTGGGATGCCCATGCGGGCCTGCACAGCCTCCCACTGCTGCCTAGCCTGGCTGTACGTTAAGCCCGAAAGAGGAGTGCATCCGGGGGCTGGCCAGCCGTCAGACGTCGCAGGAGCCACAAAGAAAGTGGATCCCGGACGAGGACGTGCTGGGCCGCCCCCTGCGCAGTTTTGGGGTTGCGCAGCACAAGGGCACCGACCATGGGCCCTGGCTCGAGAAGGGGGTGGCCGGGATGAGCCACATCCCGAACCCGCAGCCCTAGCGCCTCGCTAATGCGTAAATACTGCTGGAAAGCAATAATAATCAACGCACTCAAATGCACCTGTCGACGTGAAACTAGCAACAGGGCAGTGAAATAGCAAAGGCGCCAGGGCATAGGCGGAGGGCTGACAGCCGGAACAAGCCGCTGCCAACCTGCTAGCAGGCGGTCCGCCAGTACCCAATTCCGAACAATGTCGGGGTAGTACAGGTGCAGACAGGCCTTGGCATGCTGGCATAAGGTACGCCCCCGCCCGCCTCTGGCATGGTAGACAGCAGAAATCCACTCACAGAAAATGGCTTCCGCGTCAGCTGGGTCGACAGGGCCAGGTGGCGCCCACGCCACGTAGACAGCCGCCGCACGCCGGTACGCTGGCAAGGTAGACACAGGGTTGACTGTGCCCTCCAAAAGTGCCAAGTCCCGAGGGCGTCGCGCCCCCTCAGGCCCAGGGTTGGGATGCACGTCACCACACCGGGTCAAGTCAGGAATCCAAGCGCCACGCCGACTGGCCTTGTCAGCTGGGTTGTGGTCGGTAGCCACCCAGACCCAGTGGCTCTGCATGTCGCCAGCCAGTGACAGAGCGCAGTAGCGCCGAACCAGCTGGTTGAGGCGGTAGGAAGACGACCGCCCTCTGACAAACGCCCCCACCACAGCACTGGAGTCTACGAGCCGGACGACTCGCTTACCTCGACACGCCTTGGTCCGGCACGACCACTCGACCCCCTGTGTCGCAGCAATCGCCTCCTTGACGTTGATGTGGTTAGGCTGCCCCCGCCACCGGTAGGACAGTGCCGTACGCCAGTGGCCACTATCCAGCAGGCTGTAGTCCCCCTCCTCCATGCGCTCCAGGTCCCAGTCCTCCCCAGACGTTAAAGCTGTCGTCCGCCACCCCCGCGCTTCGCGCCGGGTCGCCAGCCGGGCACAATCGGCCCCAGGCAGGTCCCTGTAGACCACCCCACCGCCGGAGCCGCTCGCATCACTTGCGACGACCCGGTCAGAAAGGGGCCGGGCCCTGGCCGCCCTCAAAAAGGGGGCCAGGTCGATCGCCGCCTGAAGCTCCTGGCGGGCCCCCGCAGGGAGGCGCCAGCGGCGCCCAGGCAGGGAGGCATTCATGGCTGCTAGCAGCCGGTACGTCTCAGACCACACCGAAAGCATGGGGCGGCACAGCAGATGCATCCACACCCACTTCCCAAGCACAGAACTAAGTTCGCGGTAGTATGTAAACCCGCGATCTAAGATTCTATGAGTAGCAGCGATAACTGCCACCACACGCTCAGGAACAGGCACCACGTCACCATCTCTTTGGTGAATGACACCCACCGCCTGCACACCAGTCTGCTCTGCTGTCGCCCGTACCACCTTGTCAGACTTCTGCACCAGCCCAACAGCGGCGTAGGCAGCCTGAACACGATCTAGCTGCTGATTCACCCCATCCACCGACGCACAGTGGGTGAAATGGAGGTCATCGATCGTCACAGCATGCATACCTTCCAGATCCTGCCGAGATTCGAAGCACGGCGAGGGCGCCAAGGGCGCAGCAGGGTCCTCCTCCAGCCTCAGCCGGACGGTCTCCCCCGCCTCGTTGGCCTCCGCCACCAGGATCAGCGCGGACATGTTGATGCTCAGCCCACGACTAGCCTCCAACGGCGGCTTGGGGCCACAGCGGTACAACACAGACTGATGCACACACTGGGCCACGGCGACGGCCAGCTTGTTGCCCATTGGCCAGCACAACATCCACGGCCACACCTTCCGACGAGCCCCACTCAGGCCCACCAGATCCGACCACACCGGCATCCACGCACAGTACCGCCGCATCCAAACTGGCAGGCGGAGTCTGTTGTAGTACGAATCCAAATCTGATACGCCCCCAAAAACATCCTCCCCAGCGCGCGTGGGCAAATCGCAAATCACGCCAAGGTGTGGTAAAAAAGCGGGCATAGGATCTGGTAGTGGCATGTTGCCACGCCGGTTGTCCACAATCAGCCGTATACGGCCGTCGGGCTTTCCGACCCCAAAAGTACCGTTCACCATAGGCGGCTCCTCCTCAAAAAATCCACCCAAAATCCCCCTCTCCACACACACCGTGCAAACCCGCGCGAACTCCTCCATGCTACACCCCCGCGAGATCCGCATCGACTTCTGCAAGATCCGCTCTGCTGGGCTCAGCGTCCGTACCATCCTACTCTCATCATTCAAAATTGCTCCCCAAGAGGGGGGTAGTAAGTTCAGCACATCCACTTGGCCACCTTCCCCCGGACCAGGCAAGCCAAGCGTGCGGCCACTAACGGTTCGTAAGGGGCTCCTTCAGCATATTCACCCCCATCCACTACAGATCCTGCCATTGCCGCTACGGAACCACCGTTCCGGCGGACAAAGGACCTGCAAGCATCATCGATCCCATCTAGGGCCGCCTGCTGCAGAGGCCCGGGCACACGGGCTGAATCTACAGCAGGCGGGTCTCGCCCCCCCCCCCCATCCAGTTTAACGCCCTAACCGTCTGACAGGCTAGTGTGCGAGCATTAAAAGCCCGACTCATCCTATCGCGCCTACGGCCTGAGCGTACCTGCTGCCACCAGTCACGAGGTGGCAGGGGTGCTGGAAGAGGTAGTGGAAGAAGGCACCGCTCCCTCACTTGTTGTTGTTGGACGGGCCGCCCTGCCCCTTCTTGCCGGGACCCTGCTCCAGCTTGTGCTGCAGCTTCCCCATGCTCATCGCCGCCCGCACCGCCGGAGACGCCAGCATTGCTCCACCCTCCTGGAATGGCAGCATTGCCGACGGAGTCCCCTTCCAACCCGTCGACCCCACATCCACCAGCTGGCATGCCGTGATCAGCTTTGCCAGGTACTCGGCTGCTGCCAGCTCCAGAATTACTTCGGAGCGTGGCGTGGCCCAGTAGCCAAATTCTGTCACCATCGTGTCCAGAATTCCTGCCATCTGCAGGAGCAGCATCCTCCTCTCCCCGCTGGCTGAGCTGCCGTGCATCGTCAGCATTAACGATGCACGGATGACTTCCCCCCCACGCTCTCTGCGTAGTCCAGCATCCCGGCAGCACCGCCTCCAGCATGTTGCTCACCAGGACCGGCACTGCATGCCCGCTCAGCGCCACCCCCTTCGTGCGCGCCAGCCTGCCAGCAGTCGCCGCTGCGGCTGGGCTTGCAGTTGCTGGAGTCTTTGCCTGGTCCAGCAGCTTCGACATGGCCGATATCAGGTCGCCAATATCTCCGCCAGTGCGGGCGTTGCCCGGCGGGATGGAAGCCCTCCGCTGGCGTTGCATAGCCCGTCTCGGTCCCCAGCAGCCGACCTATGTTCGGTCTAGGTCCGCCACATCCTGGTCGATCGCCCCAGGGCGCCATCCTCCTCGCCAGCGCCCGGTCCACCATGCCCCGCCCCTCCGCTTCCACCTGCCGAAGGGGGAACACCCCCAGCTCCCACCCACCTGCTGACACTGGTGGATCCGGCTCTGCAATAGCCTCCCCCAGTTGCGCTGCTAGCACATCGGCCAGGGCCTCCTCCCCATCCCAGTCGCTGACAAACCCCCTTTTCTCCAACACGTCCATGACGTTCTTGGCACGCCCCGGATTGAGCTTCTGGATCCGCTCTAGCCAATGCCCCTCCCCTAGGATCTTCTGGACCGCAGTTGCGGCCTCCTTTGGGGTGCATCCCTCCCTGGCTTCTTGCTTGAGCTTTGCTATGAAATTCCGCTCTGGGGCTGTCACTGAGGTCATGGTGGGTTATAATGCTTGATGTGTTATATTGCGTTTTGTTTTTTGTGATGTGGTCACTTGAGGTTCTCAGGCAAAAGAAACAACCTGCTTCCCTAGAATGGAAGCCCACCCTTTATAGCAACCACCTCTCCAGCCAACCCCTACCTGGGTGGCTGGGGTACGGGTGCCAGCACAAAAAATATTTTTTTCTAAAATTATTTTTTCCTTTGGTGCTATACGGCGTTGCATTCTCCGCTCAGCAGGTTACACTAGGAACTCAATTTCTGAGAAAATTCTCAAAACCCTCAATTTTCTCACCTTTTGTGAGAATTTTTTGAGAAAATTGAGAAAAATCTCAATTTTTTTCCGCAAACGCTAGGCAAAAAATCTCACCAGGGTGAGATTTTGGTGAGAAAAAGGGCGTTTTGGTGAGATTGGGGTGAGAAAAAACCCTAAAGTGAGAAAAAAGGTGAGAATGGGTGAGAAAAAGGCAGAAAGATTGAGAAAATTGAGAAGTTTCTCACCAACACGAGAAAAATCACTAACACGAGAAAAATCACAAGTCAACGTGGTGAGAAATTTCTCACCAAGAGTGTAACACGAGAAAAATCATTAGCTTTATTTCATGAAGTCCTTAACGTGAAAAAAAACTCAACCACTTTGATATGCATTATAGGGTGCACCACAAAGGTGCAATATAGGGTTCATACAATACACAGGCCTTGTTAAACACAGCTTAACAGGCCATCATTCCAAACGAGTTGTTTTTTATTAGAAATATACGATTACAATCAAGATTTAGCCCCACGTTGGTTATCTCATCAAAATGTTTACATCATTGTGAACAAAGGCGGCAAAAAGCTAGGCCTGTCATATTTTCTGCAGATGCTGCGACTATGACCATCTAATAATAACAGGCCCAATCTATATGCTTCTTCATCACAATTCATGCTTCTTTGGACAGAGCCACAGGGCTGCCAGCCGTTCTCTATGGTCCTGCAGGCACACAGAGCACCGCAATTGAAGAGGACACCGGTACAGCAAGGCAGGGGGCGGACCAGTCAGGCGGCAGATCGTTGTTGCCCAGCAAAACATCCTATGGTGAAGTAGGTTATGCCTCAACCCCGCTAGATTGTCGGCAGTCACTCAAGCAGGCATACAGAACGGTATAATATAGCCGGTCCAGTTAGTAGCCTGTGTAGCTGAATGAACAAAAGCGAAAGCATGCCAGTGAGGGCAACTGCAAATAAGGAAAACATTACCTTGCAAAAACTGCTACTCTGATTGCTAACAAATAAAGGTATGGTTTGCAAAGGTGCCGCGCATTGGACGTTGACAGCAAATGAATCGGAAGAGAAGGATTGAAAGCAATGGTTACCGACAGATTCACAAATACGAATTGAAACAACTAAAAAAGCGATTGCTCACCAAAAACTTTCACCGCGCTTCTATAGCCTTCGATGCCAACGACGTTCCTCGTCCCGTCTCTGCGATAGGGCCGCATGCTCCTCGGTCGCCGCATTGTCTTTAGACATGCACACGAAGAAAAAAATCGACGTACAAACCACAATACACAGCATACAAAAGAAACAAGCAGTGATTTGCATGGTGGTCAACACCATAACAAGAAATCGTTCGGAAGACACCCTCTCAACGGCAGGTCCCCAACGACCAGTAAATTACAGAAGCATGACGAATACACTGGGCCAGACATTCCACCATATGAGGAAGAACGTGCTCACCTTATGAGTTAAGAAAGCATGCAGGTCTGGAAGTTCGGTAGTGTATTTACCGTATCTTTCATCTCTACCGAATATGACTTCAATGCTTCTAAACGATGCCATTCATGTCTCGTCCTCAATTTAAATCCTCTGTTCGACCTGAAAACTTCGATGGGTACTGCACGCACATAATCCAGTCAATCTACATGCCTTTTCAGCGCTTCATCAATCTAGATATATAAGGTTGCAAGGTTGCATTATTGCTATAGACATCTTGCAGTCCCGTGATCGCGCCGATCGCCGACCTAGCTTCCCTGGCCCTTGCTTTGAATGTAGGAAGGACTCACACTGGGGAAACGATGCCTTCATCATCTTGTCGAGTCGCACCACATGAATGCAACGGTCACACGGCTCGCAACTCGGAAGGTCAAGCTTTGCAATGCCGGGCTCCTGAAATGAAGTTACGGTTACGCCGCTCAGTCTCCGGCAGCGATGTGTACAGCGTGTACATTTACCTTAGTATCAAGTCATAATGGCAAGCCATATGTCCATTCGTTTGAATTTTGCTGACGATGTACGGATTAGAATCACGTACCCAGGATTTTTCTCTGGCAGGGATGTGCAGAGCGTGTACATTTACCTTAGTATCAAGTCATAATGGCAAGCCATATGTCCATTCGTTTGAATTATGCTGACGATGTACGGATTAGAATCACGATCCCAGGATTTTATTATTGTAGATGCCAATGGGTGTGCAGAGTGACATTGCAGTGTGATCTTCGCCCGGTATTGCCGTTGCGGAAAGATTCTGTCGCTTGGCCTGTACAGTTCAAAAACTAGCGGTTGCCGCTGGTTTCGGATCGACGCCAGCAACCGACATGCTTTTGCGCCAACGGCCATAAACACATGTAGTAGTGCAGCTAGAACTGCTTTTGGGTGTGGTCGACAGGACGTGATTACCCCACATTTCACTTCGCGGTTTGCGCTGGGAGTGTACAGCTAATTGATTCTGAAAGGTAATGGCAGGAGGATGGGAGGTTCGATGACAGGCTAGCAGTGGTTATGTATGCGGCTCTTAGGTTTGGAAGGGAATTTGTGGATTGGCCCATGGATTGGACTGGAGGAAGTCACCGGGACGACTTTCCTTTGCAAAGGCAGCGCCTTCGACCAGCTTTAAATTTCAGAGCAGAAAGCTGTCAAGGAGAAAGCTCAGGCAGGCGTATGACTAACAAGCTAGTCCTCGTCGCAATGTTAGACTGCTATAGAAACCCGGCGGTTTCCTGCTATGACCTCAGGTGAGCAAGTGAGTGCTTTTATAACATGGCCATGAATTCTGTATGCCTCATGCGTTGCCAATATTAAAGAACCGCTCCCAGTGGTGTGCGGCGCGATGCAAGGGTTTCAGATGCACATAGCATTCGTTTTGAACTTGTTGAATTGAATGCTGCAGAAGGAAGTTTCGGAGTTGGAACTTGGAAGTGTGCGATGTGGAGAGACCTGGCCGGATGGCTTCAGATCCAGTCTTAACTGCACTTGTGCTTCTGGTTCTTACATCCTTTTACTGTTTGCATTGCGTGCTGCACTTTGTACATTTGTTGGCAGCGTCATGCCGTTAGACCGGCATGCGGCGGCCTATCCGTCTACGCTAGTAGAGCCTCTGGGTCTCTATGCTGGGTGATTGTTCTGCAGCATGGTGAGCGAACGTATGCCATTCCGTGTTGTCGGCATTGAGTTGCATGATCCTCTTTGATATCCAGAGCTTACTTGGCATCTTTAAAATGGTTCTCTCCAAATCTTCGCATGCCTGCAAACGAAATCCCTTTACTGGTGAGAGCAATCAGGAAGTCTTTTCATTTTGAATTTTTTGTTCTCACTCGCTTGCAACACCATAGCAAGAGGTTTGCTGGATTTTCGTCTCATTCTTCTCTTTCCAGTGATATGCCTTGCCATTAGGAATACATGGCCTTGTTAGATGACTTTCTTCATCTCGTTGAGCAGTTCTGAGGCTTTGGAGGTTATTTCAAACTTGATTGGCCTTGATTACTCAATGATTTGCTATCGACTAAACGCTTGTCGCTGGTGGCTTCTATTTGTGGCAATTTGAGCGTCCTTTGCTTTGTAAAGCCCGCCATCATTAGAACTTTCTATTTGCAGTTGCACGAACTGGTATGTTGCATCTTCTTGCATAGCAGCTATGCCTTGTAGGCTAGTATGCTCACCTATACATCTATTCAAAATATGGTGTGCGCCACCAGCCTTGCATTCCCTTTCACTTTAGTTTCCCTTTCTATGCCTGCATTGGGAGGCATGCATGACAAGCATTGGCATGCTTCACGTTTTGGAATGCATTTGAAGGTATAGATGTTTATCTGCAAGGGCCTGTTTTTTTTTCCCCTCTTGCATGCATGGATGTGTGGAATTGTATGTTGCTTGGTTTGATTTGCCATACACATTTGCTGCATGGATTGTTAGGTGGTGATGAGCTCAAGATCATTGTAGAACGCTTACATCTATGTCAAGGATCTGATTTCTTTTCCTCTTGCATATATTGTGTCGGTTTGCTTGATTTCTTGCAGGCACCACGAGAATAAATTGCAAGCGGTCCCACTTTCAAGTTAGCATGTGACGCCCTGTCGAGCGGCCCGCTTTGTTAGCTAGCTGCCATATAGTATTTGATGAAAGGCATTGAATGCCGAAGAAAAACAGTGTTGAATAGTTGAATCAACGGGTTCCTGAGCTGTTAACAATTAAATTATTCAAACATTTAATGAAAAAATCATGATTGTTCGTGCTGTTTTGAACAGCGGTTGTTACTGGCACTGCATGCATGTGTCTGCTGCCAGCATATTGCATTATGGGTGTGTTTTTCAGCGCTGTGTTTTCTCACTTTTCTCACTTTTCTCACGTCCTGATTTTCTCACTTTTCTCACGTCCTCATTTTCTCACTTTTCTCACGTATCACACCTCCCGTTTTTCTCACTTATCTCACGTCCAGTTTTTTTGAGATTTTTCTCACGTTTTTCCCCTTTTTTCACCTTTTTGGGGCAATCTCACCCGGGTGAGAAACGTGTTTTCTCACCCATTCTCACCCCATTCTCACCCTTTTTTCTCACCTTTCTCACCCATTCTCACCCATTTCTCACCCTTTTTCTCACCTTTCTCACCCTTTTTCTCACCATTTCTCACCCATTCTCAAAGCCGAGTTCCTAGTGTAGTCATAGATAAAATGAGCATAGCTCACCAATTCATTCATTCATTCATTCATTCATTCATTCATTCATTCATTCATTCATTCATTCATTCATTCATTCATTCATTCATTCATTCATTCATTCATTCATTCATTCATTCATTCATTCATTCATTCATTCATTCATTCATTCATTCATTCATTCATTCATTCATTCATTCATTCATTCATTCATTCATTCATTCATTCATTCATTCATTCATTCATTCATTCATTCATTCATTCATTCATTCATTCATTCATTCATTCATTCATTCATTCATTCATTCATTCATTCATTCATTCATTCATTCATTCATTCATTCATTCATTCATTCATTCATTCATTCATTCATTCATTCATTCATTCATTCATTCATTCATTCATTCATTCATTCATTCATTCATTCATTCATTCATTCATTCATTCATTCATTCATTCAATCCATTTCTGGCCTTGCCTTGCTTTGCATGCATCACCACAAAACATCAAATTTATTACAATATGTGTGCTAGCTCTATACGGTGGAATAACACAGACATGTCTACCAGATGGCAACACGGCCATCTGTATGCTAGGGTGAGCACACTATGTGAATGTGCAGGGCCAGCCCACAGCAGCTGTGCCCCTGCTCTACCCACATCTCCTTACATGGCTAACAGCCGAAAATACGTAGGACATGCAAAAAAGAAAACTTAAACTACCTAGCTATGGGGGTACTTTGTCCCAACCCAGGTTCACCCTCGGGTTAGTTAAACCATTTCCCCCCTGACCTCCCACACAAGGGTGAGGTCAGTTGATAGCTAAAAGACGAGAGATAAAAACAGGAGGACGTCAAAACTCGACGCCACCGAAGTGGCGCCGGAAAGCCGCTGGGTCAAAACCCAGGGCCTGAGCCCAGAGGGCGGGTGGGATGTCGCGCCCCAGGAGGCTGCGGTGGAGGCCAATGTAGCGCGTGACCGAGAGGGCCGAAGCCCACCGGCCGCGCAGCTGGATGGCCTCCGGCGACTCGCCAGCGATGGCGTCGTGCGTCGCCCCCCATGCCGGAGGCTGTGAAAAGAAAACATCCCTGGGATGCCCATGCGGGCCTGCACAGCCTCCCACTGCTGCCTAGCCTGGCTGTACGTTAAGCCCCGAAAGAGGAGTGCATCCGGGGGCTGGCCAGCCGTCAGACGTCGCAGGAGCCACAAAGAAAGTGGATCCCGGACGAGGACGTGCTGGGCCGCCCCCTGCGCAGTTTTGGGGTTGCGCAGCACAAGGGCACCGACCATGGGCCCTGGCTCGAGAAGGGGGTGGCCGGGATGAGCCACATCCCGAACCCGCAGCCCTAGCGCCTCGCTAATGCGTAAATACTGCTGGAAAGCAATAATAATCAACGCACTCAAATGCACCTGTCGACGTGAAACTAGCAACAGGGCAGTGAAATAGCAAAGGCGCCAGGGCATAGGCGGAGGGCTGACAGCCGGAACAAGCCGCTGCCAACCTGCTAGCAGGCGGTCCGCCAGTACCCAATTCCGAACAATGTCGGGGTAGTACAGGTGCAGACAGGCCTTGGCATGCTGGCATAAGGTACGCCCCCGCCCGCCTCTGGCATGGTAGACAGCAGAAATCCACTCACAGAAAATGGCTTCCGCGTCAGCTGGGTCGACAGGGCCAGGTGGCGCCCACGCCACGTAGACAGCCGCCGCACGCCGGTACGCTGGCAAGGTAGACACAGGGTTGACTGTGCCCTCCAAAAGTGCCAAGTCCCGAGGGCGTCGCGCCCCCTCAGGCCCAGGGTTGGGATGCACGTCACCACACCGGGTCAAGTCAGGAATCCAAGCGCCACGCCGACTGGCCTTGTCAGCTGGGTTGTGGTCGGTAGCCACCCAGACCCAGTGGCTCTGCGTGTCGCCAGCCAGTGACAGAGCGCAGTAGCGCCGAACCAGCTGGTTGAGGCGGTAGGAAGACGACCGCCCTCTGACAAACGCCCCCACCACAGCACTGGAGTCTACGAGCCGGACGACTCGCTTACCTCGACACGCCTTGGTCCGGCACGACCACTCGACCCCCTGTGTCGCAGCAATCGCCTCCTTGACGTTGATGTGGTTAGGCTGCCCCCGCCACCGGTAGGACAGTGCCGTACGCCAGTGGCCACTATCCAGCAGGCTGTAGTCCCCCTCCTCCATGCGCTCCAGGTCCCAGTCCTCCCCAGACGTTAAAGCTGTCGTCCGCCACCCCCGCGCTTCGCGCCGGGTCGCCAGCCGGGCACAATCGGCCCCAGGCAGGTCCCTGTAGACCACCCCACCGCCGGAGCCGCTCGCATCACTTGCGACGACCCGGTCAGAAAGGGGCCGGGCCCTGGCCGCCCTCAAAAAGGGGGCCAGGTCGATCGCCGCCTGAAGCTCCTGGCGGGCCCCCGCAGGGAGGCGCCAGCGGCGCCCAGGCAGGGAGGCATTCATGGCTGCTAGCAGCCGGTACGTCTCAGACCACACCGAAAGCATGGGGCGGCACAGCAGATGCATCCACACCCACTTCCCAAGCACAGAACTAAGTTCGCGGTAGTATGTAAACCCGCGATCTAAGATTCTATGAGTAGCAGCGATAACTGCCACCACACGCTCAGGAACAGGCACCACGTCACCATCTCTTTGGTGAATGACACCCACCGCCTGCACACCAGTCTGCTCTGCTGTCGCCCGTACCACCTTGTCAGACTTCTGCACCAGCCCAACAGCGGCGTAGGCAGCCTGAACACGATCTAGCTGCTGATTCACCCCATCCACCGACGCACAGTGGGTGAAATGGAGGTCATCGATCGTCACAGCATGCATACCTTCCAGATCCTGCCGAGATTCGAAGCACGGCGAGGGCGCCAAGGGCGCAGCAGGGTCCTCCTCCAGCCTCAGCCGGACGGTCTCCCCCGCCTCGTTGGCCTCCGCCACCAGGATCAGCGCGGACATGTTGATGCTCAGCCCACGACTAGCCTCCAACGGCGGCTTGGGGCCACAGCGGTACAACACAGACTGATGCACACACTGGGCCACGGCGACGGCCAGCTTGTTGCCCATTGGCCAGCACAACATCCACGGCCACACCTTCCGACGAGCCCCACTCAGGCCCACCAGATCCGACCACACCGGCATCCACGCACAGTACCGCCGCATCCAAACTGGCAGGCGGAGTCTGTTGTAGTACGAATCCAAATCTGATACGCCCCCAAAAACATCCTCCCCAGCGCGCGTGGGCAAATCGCAAATCACGCCAAGGTGTGGTAAAAAAGCGGGCATAGGATCTGGTAGTGGCATGTTGCCACGCCGGTTGTCCACAATCAGCCGTATACGGCCGTCGGGCTTTCCGACCCCAAAAGTACCGTTCACCATAGGCGGCTCCTCCTCAAAAAATCCACCCAAAATCCCCCTCTCCACACACACCGTGCAAACCCGCGCGAACTCCTCCATGCTACACCCCCGCGAGATCCGCATCGACTTCTGCAAGATCCGCTCTGCTGGGCTCAGCGTCCGTACCATCCTACTCTCATCATTCAAAATTGCTCCCCAAGAGGGGGGTAGTAAGTTCAGCACATCCACTTGGCCACCTTCCCCCGGACCAGGCAAGGCCAAGCGTGCGGCCACTAACGGTTCGTAAGGGGCTCCTTCAGCATATTCACCCCCATCCACTACAGATCCTGCCATTGCCGCTACGGAACCACCGTTCCGGCGGACAAAGGACCTGCAAGCATCATCGATCCCATCTAGGGCCGCCTGCTGCAGAGGCCCGGGCACACGGGCTGAATCTACAGCAGGCGGGTCTCCCCCCCCCCCCATCCAGTTTAACGCCCTAACCGTCTGACAGGCTAGTGTGCGAGCATTAAAAGCCCGACTCATCCTATCGCGCCTACGGCCTGAGCGTACCTGCTGCCACCAGTCACGAGGTGGCAGGGGTGCTGGAAGAGGTAGTGGAAGAAGGCACCGCTCCCTCACTTGTTGTTGTTGGACGGGCCGCCCTGCCCCTTCTTGCCGGGACCCTGCTCCAGCTTGTGCTGCAGCTTCCCCATGCTCATCGCCGCCCGCACCGCCGGAGACGCCAGCATTGCTCCACCCTCCTGGAATGGCAGCATTGCCGACGGAGTCCCCTTCCAACCCGTCGACCCCACATCCACCAGCTGGCATGCCGTGATCAGCTTTGCCAGGTACTCGGCTGCTGCCAGCTCCAGAATTACTTCGGAGCGTGGCGTGGCCCAGTAGCCAAATTCTGTCACCATCGTGTCCAGAATTCCTGCCATCTGCAGGAGCAGCATCCGCCTCTCCCCGCTGGCTGAGCTGCCGTGCATCGTCAGCATTAACGATGCACGGATGACTTCCCCCCCACGCTCTCTGCGTAGTCCAGCATTCCCGGCAGCACCGCCTCCAGCATGTTGCTCACCAGCAGGACCGGCACTGCATGCCCGCTCAGCGCCACCCCCTTCGTGCGCGCCAGCCTGCCAGCAGTCGCCGCTGCGGCTGGGCTTGCAGTTGCTGGAGTCTTTGCCTGGTCCAGCAGCTTCGACATGGCCGATATCAGGTCGCCAATATCTCCGCCAGTGCGGGCGTTGCCCGGCGGGATGGAAGCCCTCCCGCTGGCGTTGCATAGCCCGTCTCGGTCCCCAGCAGCCGACCTATGTTCCGGTCTAGGTCCGCCACATCCTGGTCGATCGCCCCAGGGCGCCATCCTCCTCGCCAGCGCCCGTCCACCATGCCCCGCCCCTCCGCTTCCACCTGCCGAAGGGGGAACACCCCCAGCTCCCACCCCACCTGCTGACACTGGTGGATCCGGCTCTGCAATAGCCTCCCCCAGTTGCGCTGCTAGCACATCGGCCAGGGCCTCCTCCCCATCCCAGTCGCTGACAAACCCCCTTTTCTCCAACACGTCCATGACGTTCTTGGCACGCCCCGGATTGAGCTTCTGGATCCGCTCTAGCCAATGCCCCTCCCCTAGGATCTTCTGGACCGCAGTTGCAGCCTCCTTTGGGGTGCATCCCTCCCTGGCTTCTTGCTTGAGCTTTGCTATGAAATTTCGCTCTGGGGCTGTCACTGAGGTCATGGTGGGTTATAATGCTTGATGTGTTATATTGCGTTTTGTTTTTTGTGATGTGGTCACTTGAGGTTCTCAGGCAAAAGAAACAACCTGCTTCCCTGGAATGGAAGCCCACCTTTTATAGCAACCACCTCTCCAGCCAACCCCTACCTGGGTGGCTGGGGTACGGGTGCCAGCACAAAAAAATATTTTTTCTAAAATTATTTTTTCTTTTGGTGCTATATACGGCGTTGCATTCTCCGCTCAGCAGGTTAATTGATTAATTAATAAGCACGTGACTGCGTCACGTGGGTGCCAATACAGAGTAAAGGAACCTTCAACCCTTTATACACAGCGAGAAGGAGGGAGGGCGCCCTAGCTTCTCTCACTGCCGCAGGTGGGCAGGCCACAGAGCGCTCTCTCCACGGCATGGTGCCGGGGCGCAACACTGTGGGTGCAATACAACCAGTGCAATACCATAGGTAGGCTGGCGCATAGCTTATGCTACAAATGTGAGGTGGGCGCAAGACGTCGGCTAATTAAGGCCGCAAGCTGATGGCCACAAGGTGCCAGAGCTAATTGAAGGTACTATAACGCTGTGCGCTAATATCGTTTCAAGTGCTGTAATGCCTAAGCTATCCCATAATCGATTGCCCCCATCTAGACAACTAGCTGGAGTGCTCTATCCCGGGGAGGCCCGGGGGGGCTTCCACAGTTTCTTATTGACATAGAGGTCCCCGCCCCGCCAGTACACTTGGGGCTTCTCGGGGTTGGTCTTGTGGCGGATGTAGTCGGGCCACTGATCGCGGCGTTGCTGCTGCTGGGCTGGCGTCAGGTCGTCGTCAAGCGACCAGGAGGTGTTCACCAGCTTCTTGCGGCGAGAGAGGAACCGAACTCGGGCTGTGATGTCGCTGAAGGTGAGGACCACTGGAGGGGGCCCAGCCTTGGCCCGTGGATGGGGCAGGCGGTAGGCGCCCTGCAGTATCGCACCTGGCAGCTGCATGCACGCCAAGAGCTGTTTCTTCAGCTCGTCGAGAAGAGAGTCTGGGGTCTCCTCCGGCGGCATGTCGAAGCGCCTGAGGATGACCCGGCAGCGGCGACGGTCGCGGTCAGCGGCCTCGCGGCGCGTGTCTTCCAGCTCCTGGCGCTTGGTGGTGATGGCGGTCGTGGTAGAGGATGCCTGGCTCTTGAGCAGGTCCGCCCAGGAGGCGCGAGTCGAGGGGTCATCGCTAGCCCTACCAGCAGGTTGGGCGGCGATGGTGGCCGTTCGCTCGGCGATCTCGGGGACCTGCGTGGCCAGGGCGTCTACCTTGGCAGCAACTGCCTCAAGTTTCACGGTGCCATGGCCGACTCGGCCTTCCACCTGGTTAAGGCGGGTGGTCACAGTGGCTGTGGCCTCGGAAACTTTGGTGGCAATGTGCTCTTGCGTAGCAGTAAACTGAGGCTGGAGCTTAAGGGCGACTCTGGCTTCAATGTTGTTGACCTTGGCCGAGAGAGTGTTGAGTGGGCCGTCAGGCGCGTTCAGGGCGGCGAGCTGCTCAGCCATCGGCGCCAGCTGCTCCGCCACTGCAGCTCGGATGGAGTCCGTGCTGGGGGAGGTGCTGCTCTGCGGGGATGCTGCAGCTGCTGTGGCTGCCCGTCTGCGCTCATGCAGGAGGCTCGATCGATCCTGAGGCCAGCGTAGCCAATCTGGGTGATGTCCTGGGCGTCGCAGCGCAGGTAGCTGCACATGATGACTGCCTTCAAGTACGCCTCCGGTTCTTGAAGCAGCCATTCCCAGGCGGGCTTGGTGACCTTGTCGCCAGGGGTAGGCAGGAAAAGTTCGTCATGGCGGGCCAGGAACTTGATAACATCGTCACATTGTTCCTTCGTGAGCGTAAAGATTTCCAAGATGCAAAAATCCCGCTGGCCGGCGCCGAAGCGGCGGACGTCCCATTTGGTATGGGAAGTGCGGGTTTTCTTGGGAATGGGCGACGAGTTTGGCGTAGAGCACTGCGTCGAGGGAGGCAGACCGAGGGGGAGAGCTTCGATCAGCGCGAAAAGGTTGGCGTCCGCAGG
The DNA here is from genome assembly GCA_009746045.1 of Mesostigma viride. NCBI lineage: Eukaryota > Viridiplantae > Streptophyta > Mesostigmatophyceae > Mesostigmatales > Mesostigmataceae > Mesostigma > Mesostigma viride. The sequence continues at coordinate 51,427 of RPFO01000436.1, forward strand.
AGTTGATGTCGCACGTGCTGCTGTCGACGGGAATGCCGACGACAGCTCAAAATGTTTGTCAAGGCTGCGTTTTGGTGGCATTTGCAAAATACTGCGCTACAGCCGTAACCGATTATACTAGCAGATGCGTCTTGAAAAGACGCATCTGATGCAAGTAGCCTGACTGAATTTGGGGCTCAGACGCAAAAGTTCTGAGCTCCGCCGTCAGCCATGTCCGCTCGTGGCTCGTGGCTTATGATCTCAGCTGGTTAGCCATAGTATGCTCAGCAGGTTAGTCATAGATAAAATGAGCATAGCTCACCAATTCATTCATTCATTCATTCATTCATTCATTCATTCATTCATTCATTCATTCATTCATTCATTCATTCATTCATTCATTCATTCATTCATTCATTCATTCATTCATTCATTCATTCATTCATTCATTCATTCATTCATTCATTCATTCATTCATTCATTCATTCATTCATTCATTCATTCATTCATTCATTCATTCATTCATTCATTCATTCATTCATTCATTCATTCATTCATTCATTCATTCATTCATTCATTCATTCATTCATTCATTCATTCATTCATTCATTCATTCATTCATTCATTCATTCATTCATTCATTCATTCATTCATTCATTCATTCATTCATTCATTCATTCATTCATTCATTCATTCATTCATTCATTCATTCATTCATTCATTCATTCATTCATTCATTCATTCATTCATTCATTCATTCATTCATTCATTCATTCATTCGATCATTCGATCATTCATTCATTCATTCATTCATTCATTCATTCATTCATTCATTCATTCATTCATTCATTCATTCATTCATTCATTCATTCATTCATTCATTCATTCATTCATTCATTCATTCATTCATTCATTCATTCATTCATTCATTCATTCATTCATTCATTCATTCATTCATTCATTCATTCATTCATTCATTCATTCATTCATTCATTCATTCATTCATTCATTCATTCATTCATTCATTCATTCATTCATTCATTCATTCATTCATTCATTCATTCATTCATTCATTCATTCATTCATTCATTCATTCATTCATTCATTCATTCATTCATTCATTCATTCATTCATTCATTCATTCATTCATTCATTCATTCATTCATTCATTCATTCATTCATTCATTCATTCATTCATTCATTCATTCATTCAATCCATTTCTGGCCTTGCCTTGCTTTGCATGCATCACCACAAAACATCAAATTTATTACAATATGTGTGCTAGCTCTATACGGTGGAATAACACAGACATGTCTACCAGATGGCAACACGGCCATCTGTATGCTAGGGTGAGCACACTATGTGAATGTGCAGGGCCAGCCCACAGCAGCTGTGCCCCTGCTCTACCCCTTTTGCCAGGGTGGGTGGGTGGGAGGCAAAAGAAACAACCTGCTTCCCTAGAATGGAAGCCCACCCTTTATAGCAACCACCTCTCCAGCCAACCCCTACCTGGGTGGCTGGGGTACGGGTGCCAGCACAAAAAATATTTTTTTCTAAAATTATTTTTTCCTTTGGTGCTATACGGCGTTGCATTCTCCGCTCAGCAGGTTAGTCATAGATAAAATGAGCATAGCTCACCAAATCCATTTCTGGCCTTGCCTTGCTTTGCATGCATCACCACAAAACATCAAATTTATTACAATATGTGTGCTAGCTCTATACGGTGGAATAACACAGACATGTCTACCAGATGGCAACACGGCCATCTGTATGCTAGGGTGAGCACACTATGTGAATGTGCAGGGCCAGCCCACAGCAGCTGTGCCCCTGCTCTACCCACATCTCCTTACATGGCTAACAGCCGAAAAATACGTAGGACATGCAAAAAAGAAAACTTAAAACTACCTAGCTATGGGGGTACTTTGTCCCAACCCAGGTTCACCCTCGGGTTAGTTAAACCATTTCCCCCCTGACCTCCCACACAAGGGTGAGGTCAGTTGATAGCTAAAAGACGAGAGATAAAAACAGGAGGACGTCAAAACACGACGCCACCGAAGTGGCGCCGGAACGCCGCTGGGTCAAAACCCAGGGCCTGAGCCCAGAGGGCGGGTGGGATGTCGCGCCCCAGGAGGCTGCGGTGGAGGCCAATGTAGCGCGTGACCGAGAGGGCCGAAGCCCACCGGCCGCGCAGCTGGATGGCCTCCGGCGACTCGCCAGCGATGGCGTCGTGCGTCGCCCCCCCATGCCGGAGGCTGTGAAAAGAAAACATCCCTGGGATGCCCATGCGGGCCTGCACAGCCTCCCACTGCTGCCTAGCCTGGCTGTACGTTAAGCCCCGAAAGAGGAGTGCCTCCGGGGGCTGGCCAGCCGTCAGACGTCGCAGGAGCCACAAAGAAAGTGGATCCCGGACGAGGACGTGCTGGGCCGCCCCCTGCGCAGTTTTGGGGTTGCGCAGCACAAGGGCACCGACCATGGGCCCTGGCTCGAGAAGGGGGTGGCCGGGATGAGCCACATCCCGAACCCGCAGCCCTAGCGCCTCGCTAATGCGTAAATACTGCTGGAAAGCAATAATAATCAACGCACTCAAGTGCACCTGTCGACGTGAAACTAGCAACAGGGCAGTGAAATAGCAAAGGCGCCAGGGCATAGGCGGAGGGCTGACAGCCGGAACAAGCCGCTGCCAACCTGCTAGCAGGCGGTCCGCCAGTACCCAATTCCGAACAATGTCGGGGTAGTACAGGTGGAGACAGGCCTTGGCATGCTGGCATAAGGTACGCCCCCGCCCGCCCCTGGCATGGTAGACAGCAGAAATCCACTCACAGAAAATGGCTTCCGCGTCAGCTGGGTCGACAGGGCCAGGTGGCGCCCACGCCACGTAGACAGCCGCCGCACGCCGGTACGCTGGCAAGGTAGACACAGGGTTGACTGTGCCTTCCAAAAGTGCCAAGTCCCGAGGGCGTCGCGCCCCCTCAGGCCCAGGGTTGGGATGCACGTCACCACACCGGGTCAAGTCAGGAATCAGTTACGTTAAATAGTGTCCGGAACCTTTTGCCCACTGAGGCAAATCGGGCCGGAACACTATTTTGCCCGGAATAACCACTTTCGAGCACCCAAGTTAATTCGGCCGAATTAACTTGGGTGCCCGGAAGTGGTTATTCCGGGCAAAATAGTGTTACGGACCGATTTGCCTCAGGCGGCAAAAAGGTTCCGTCACTATTTAACGTAACTAAAACCTGTGCACCTTGGAGGTCAGGGGTTCGAATCCTCACTGAGGCAGCTCCGGCGCATTTAGTGGTGCGTGCTCAGCGGCCTAGGCGGATGTCTCGGGCTCTTCGTCCCCCCTCCACGAGGCCAGGTTTTAGTTACGTTAAATAGTGACGGAACCTTTTTGCCGCCTGAGGCAAATCGGTCCGTAACACTATTTTGCCCGGAATAACCACTTCCGGGCACCCAAGTTAATTCGGCCGAATTAACTTGGGTGCCCGGAAGTGGTTATTCCGGGCAAAATAGTGTTACGGACCGATTTGCCTCAGGCGGCAAAAAGGTTCCGTCACTATTTAACGTAACTGAATCCAAGCGCCACGCCGACTGGCCTTGTCAGCTGGGTTGTGGTCGGTAGCCACCCAGACCCAGTGGCTCTGCGTGTCGCCAGCCAGTGACAGAGCGCAGTAGCGCCGAACCAGCTGGTTGAGGCGGTAGGAAGACGACCGCCCTCTGACAAACGCCCCCACCACAGCACTGGAGTCTACGAGCCGGACGACTCGCTTACCTCGACACGCCTTGGTCCGGCACGACCACTCGACCCCCTGTGTCGCAGCAATCGCCTCCTTGACGTTGATGTGGTTAGGCTGCCCCCGCCACCGGTAGGACAGTGCCGTTCGCCAGTGGCCACTATCCAGCAGGCTGTAGTCCCCCTCCTCCATGCGCTCCAGGTCCCAGTCCTCCCCAGACGTTAAAGCTGTCGTCCGCCACCCCCGCGCTTCGCGCCGGGTCGCCAGCCGGGCACAATCGGCCCCAGGCAGGTCCCTGTAGACCACCCCACCGCCGGAGCCGCTCGCATCACTTGCGACGACCCGGTCAGAAAGGGGCCGGGCCCTGGCCGCCCTCAAAAAGGGGGCCAGGTCGATCGCCGCCTGAAGCTCCTGGCGGGCCCCCGCAGGGAGGCGCCAGCGGCGCCCAGGCAGGGAGGCATTCATGCTGCTAGCAGCCGGTACGTCTCAGACCACACCGAAAGCATGGGGCGGCACAGCAGATGCATCCACACCCACTTCCCAAGCACAGAACTAAGTTCGCGGTAGTATGTAAACCCGCGATCTAAGATTCTATGAGTAGCAGCGATAACTGCCACCACACGCTCAGGAACAGGCACCACGTCACCATCTCTTTGGTGAATGACACCCACCGCCTGCACACCAGTCTGCTCTGCTGTCGCCCGTACCACCTTGTCAGACTTCTGCACCAGCCCAACAGCGGCGTAGGCAGCCTGAACACGATCTAGCTGCTGATTCACCCCATCCACCGACGCACAGTGGGTGAAATGGAGGTCATCGATCGTCACAGCATGCATACCTTCCAGATCCTGCCGAGATTCGAAGCACGGCGAGGGCGCCAAGGGCGCAGCAGGGTCCTCCTCCAGCCTCAGCCGGACGGTCTCCCCCGCCTCGTTGGCCTCCGCCACCAGGATCAGCGCGGACATGTTGATGCTCAGCCCACGACTAGCCTCCAACGGCGGCTTGGGGCCACAGCGGTACAACACAGACTGATGCACACACTGGGCCACGGCGACGGCCAGCTTGTTGCCCATTGGCCAGCACAACATCCACGGCCACACCTTCCGACGAGCCCCACTCAGGCCCACCAGATCCGACCACACCGGCATCCACGCACAGTACCGCCGCATCCAAACTGGCAGGCGGAGTCTGTTGTAGTACGAATCCAAATCTGATACGCCCCCAAAAACATCCTCCCCAGCGCGCGTGGGCAAATCGCAAATCACGCCAAGGTGTGGTAAAAAAGCGGGCATAGGATCTGGTAGTGGCATGTTGCCACGCCGGTTGTCCACAATCAGCCGTATACGGCCGTCGGGCTTTCCGACCCCAAAAGTACCGTTCACCATAGGCGGCTCCTCCTCAAAAAATCCACCCAAAATCCCCCTCTCCACACACACCGTGCAAACCCGCGCGAACTCCTCCATGCTACACCCCCGCGAGATCCGCATCGACTTCTGCAAGATCCGCTCTGCTGGGCTCAGCGTCCGTACCATCCTACTCTCATCATTCAAAATTGCTCCCCAAGAGGGGGGTAGTAAGTTCAGCACATCCACTTGGCCACCTTCCCCCGGACCAGGCAAGGCCAAGCGTGCGGCCACTAACGGTTCGTAAGGGGCTCCTTCAGCATATTCACCCCCATCCACTACAGATCCTGCCATTGCCGCTACGGAACCACCGTTCCGGCGGACAAAGGACCTGCAAGCATCATCGATCCCATCTAGGGCCGCCTGCTGCAGAGGCCCGGGCACACGGGCTGAATCTACAGCAGGCGGGTCTCGCCCCCCCCCCCCATCCAGTTTAACGCCCTAACCGTCTGACAGGCTAGTGTGCGAGCATTAAAAGCCCGACTCATCCTATCGCGCCTACGGCCTGAGCGTACCTGCTGCCACCAGTCACGAGGTGGCAGGGGTGCTGGAAGAGGTAGTGGAAGAAGGCACCGCTCCCTCACTTGTTGTTGTTGGACGGGCCGCCCTGCCCCTTCTTGCCGGGACCCTGCTCCAGCTTGTGCTGCAGCTTCCCCATGCTCATCGCCGCCCGCACCGCCGGAGACGCCAGCATTGCTCCACCCTCCTGGAATGGCAGCATTGCCGACGGAGTCCCCTTCCAACCCGTCGACCCCACATCCACCAGCTGGCATGCCGTGATCAGCTTTGCCAGGTACTCGGCTGCTGCCAGCTCCAGAATTACTTCGGAGCGTGGCGTGGCCCAGTAGCCAAATTCTGTCACCATCGTGTCCAGAATTCCTGCCATCTGCAGGAGCAGCATCCTCCTCTCCCCGCTGGCTGAGCTGCCGTGCATCGTCAGCATTAACGATGCACGGATTGACTTCCCCCCCACGCTCTCTGCGTAGTCCAGCATCCCGGCAGCACCGCCTCCAGCATGTTGCTCACCAGGACCGGCACTGCATGCCCGCTCAGCGCCACCCCCTTCGTGCGCGCCAGCCTGCCAGCAGTCGCCGCTGCGGCTGGGCTTGCAGTTGCTGGAGTCTTTGCCTGGTCCAGCAGCTTCGACATGGCCGATATCAGGTCGCCAATATCTCCGCCAGTGCGGGCGTTGCCCGGCGGGATGGAAGCCCTCCCGCTGGCGTTGCATAGCCCGTCTCGGTGCCCAGCAGCCGACCTATGTTCCGGTCTAGGTCCGCCACATCCTGGTCGATCGCCCCAGGGGCGCCATCCTCCTCGCCAGCGCCCGGTCCACCATGCCCCGCCCCTCCGCTTCCACCTGCCGAAGGGGGAACACCCCCAGCTCCCACCCCACCTGCTGACACTGGTGGATCCGGCTCTGCAATAGCCTCCCCCAGTTGCGCTGCTAGCACATCGGCCAGGGCCTCCTCCCCATCCCAGTCGCTGACAAACCCCCTTTTCTCCAACACGTCCATGACGTTCTTGGCACGCCCCGGATTGAGCTTCTGGATCCGCTCTAGCCAATGCCCCTCCCCTAGGATCTTCTGGACCGCAGTTGCGGCCTCCTTTGGGGTGCATCCCTCCCTGGCTTCTTGCTTGAGCTTTGCTATGAAATTCCGCTCTGGGGCTGTCACTGAGGTCATGGTGGGTTATAATGCTTGATGTGTTATATTGCGTTTTGTTTTTTGTGATGTGGTCACTTGAGGTTCTCAGGCAAAAGAAACAACCTGCTTCCCTAGAATGGAAGCCCACCCTTTATAGCAACCACCTCTCCAGCCAACCCCTACCTGGGTGGCTGGGGTACGGGTGCCAGCACAAAAAATATTTTTTTCTAAAATTATTTTTTCCTTTGGTGCTATACGGCGTTGCATTCTCCGCTCAGCAGGTTAGTCATAGATAAAATGAGCATAGCTCACCAATTCATTCATTCATTCATTCATTCATTCATTCATTCATTCATTCATTCATTCATTCATTCATTCATTCATTCATTCATTCATTCATTCATTCATTCATTCATTCATTCATTCATTCATTCATTCATTCATTCATTCATTCATTCATTCATTCATTCATTCATTCATTCATTCATTCATTCATTCATTCATTCATTCATTCATTCATTCATTCATTCATTCATTCATTCATTCATTCATTCATTCATTCATTCATTCATTCATTCATTCATTCATTCATTCATTCATTCATTCATTCATTTCATTCATTCATTCATTCATTTCATTCATTCATTTGTCCATCTTTTTATCTCGCTTTCCTGCTGACCAGATGCAAAAGTATCCCACGAGGTAGGCGACACTTCAATCTCGCTTATTTTACACCTGGCACACCTGGGCTTCCTGTATGTGCCGATGCCCAGGTAAGTTGTTGAACGTTTTTTGCCTCCATGGTTTCCAATTTTACTAGGAGTTCTTAGGAGCCTCTCTCCATTGACTTCTCTGTCTCTTTTGCTTTGGCCATGCCATGTTAGGGTAATGTCTTCCTTGCTGCCATGCTAGCGGGCCCACGTGCTTGTTCCTTGTCAAAGTAGGGAGGCTCGCGGGGTAGGTGGCTGGTCATGCTTGTACCTTATCAAGGGAGGGGCCCACGTAGGGTAGGTGGGTGGGCATGCGTGTACCTTGTCAAGGGAGGGATTCACGTATGGTAGGTGGGTGCACGAGCTTGGTCCTTGTCAAGAGGCACATACGTAGGGTAGGTGAGTGCACGTGCTTGTTACTGGTCAGGGGAGGCATGGATGTGGGGTAGGCATGTGCACGTGCTTATTCCTTGTCAAGGGAGGGACGCACGTAGTGTAGGTGAGTTCATGTGCTTGTTCCTTGTCAAAGGAGGGGTGCACACAGGGTGGGTGGGTGCACGTGCTCGTTCCTTGTCAAGGGAGGCATGCATGTGGGGTAGGCATGTGCACGTGCTTGTTTCATGTCAAGGGAGGGATGCAGGTAGGGTAGGTGGGTGGGCTTGCTTGTTCCTTGTCAAGGGAGGGATGCACGTGCGGTAGATGAGTGCACATGCTTGTTCCTTGTCAAAGGAGGGGGGCATGTGGAGTAGGAATGTGCACATGGTTGTTCCATGTCAAGGGAGGGATGCAGGTAGGGTAGGTGGGTGGGCATGCTTGTACCTTATCAAGGGAGGGGCGGACATCGGGTAGGTGGGTGCACGTGCTTGATCCTTGCCAAGGGAGGGATTCACGTACGGTAGGTGAGTGCACATGCTTGTTCCTTGTCGAAGGAGGGGGGCACTTAGGGTAGGTGGGTGCACGTGCTTGTTGCTTGTCAAGAGGCACGTACATAGGGTTGGTGGGTGCACGTGCTTGTTCCATGTCACAGGAGGGATGCACGTAGGGTAGGTGGGTGCACGTGCTTGTTACTGGTCAGGGGAGGCATGGATGTGGGGTAGGCATGTGCACGTGCCTATTCCTTGTCAAGGGAGGGACGCGCGTAGTGTAGGTGAGTTCACGTGCTTGTTCCTTGTCAAAGGAGGGGTGCACACAGGGTGGGTGGGTGCACGTGCTCGTTCGATTCTTGTCAAGGGAGGCATGCATGTGGGGTAGGCACGTGCACGTGCTTGTTCCTTGTCAAAGGAGGGGTGCACATAGGGTAGGTGGGTGCACGTGCCCGTTCGATTCTTGTCAAGGGAGGCATGCATGTGGGGTGGGGCATGTGCACGTGCTTGTTCCTTGTCAAGGGAGGGACACAACAGGGTATGTGGGTGGTTTTGCTGGTTCCTCGCCATGGGAGGGACGTAATAGGGTAGGTGAGTGCACGCATCATTTTTTTCCTTATTCTCAGCCCATCAACTAGAACTTTCAGCTGCCAGTCCTCACTACTCTACGACCGTAACTGCATTCGGGTTCATGTTAAATACGTTGCGTTTTTCTTGGACGGCATGGAAGATGCTGTCATTTTCAAGAGAGGGATGCACGTACGTATTGGTGGTGGTGCACGCATCGTCCCTTTTCTTACTAGTTGCCTGTGTACTAGAAATTTCAACTGCTATTCCTCGCTACCGTATGGCCGTAACTGCATTCGGGGCATTTTGCGTTTTCTATGAGTGCGTGACAGTTGCTGTCTTACTTGGACAAAGGCGGAATGAACTGCAGGCAATCCGGAATGATTAAGACGGGAAGTTGGTCAACTCGCACCAAAAGCGGAGCCGCCATATGGACGGCGGTACCTTTCAAATCAACATGGGCGATTACCCCTGGCCGAGCGGACTTGAGGGTGACAACAGCTTCAAGACGCCACCCTCATCGGCCAAGGTTCTACTGCCGTAACGGCTTGATTTATTACCTAAGATGTTCCGTGAACTTCATGTGCGTCATCTCCACGATTTCATCATGAAGCCCACGTTGACAACATCGGATGGAAGTGATTCGTGCAATTGATTATTAATGACTTCTTAAACATTTTAATGAAATGCCTAATTCAAAAATGCATCTTGAAAAGCAACATATCATGCAAGCCACTCACCATAGCCGGGGTCAATGCATTTTAGTATTCGGGGCCATAACCCGGACAGGCTGCGTTGTAGGCATGGGTTAGTATTATTACTGGGGCATAACCGGCCCCGTAACCACCGCAGTAGCCAGGGTTAACTACTGGGCCGTAACTACTGCAGGTTACGGGACGGTTGACGGACCCGTAACCAGGCCAGTAGCCAGGCCCGGTTATCAGAACTGGTCCCGTAACCATGCCGGTAACCCATCCCGGTTCTCAGAACTGGTCCCGTAACCATGCCAGTTTACCGCCCGGTAACTTCTACTTGGGCCGTAACCATGACCGTAACCCAGATAGGTTACGGGCATGGTTACGGCTCCGGTAAAAGTTACCGCCCAGTAAACGTTCCGGTAACTATTACCGCCCGGTAACCATTACCGGCCGGTATTTAGTCTGTCGCGTTTAAGGTTACCGGCCGGTAACCTGGCCGGTAACCTGAAACGTACATGGTTACTGGCCAGTAACCGCCCCGGTAACCTCAACCGGGGCGTTTACGCCCCGTAAAATTAACTCCTAGTGCAGGTCGATCGCCGCCTGAAGCTCCTGGCGGGCCCCCGCAGGGAGGCGCCAGCGGCGCCCAGGCAGGGAGGCGTTCATTGCTGCTAGCAGCCGGTACGTCTCAGACCACACCGAAAGCATGGGGCGGCACAGCAGATGCATCCACACCCACTTCCCAAGCACAGAACTAAGTTCGCGGTAGTATGTAAACCCGCGATCTAAGATTCTATGAGTAGCAGCGATAACTGCCACCACACGCTCAGGAACAGGCACCACGTCACCATCTCTTTGGTGAATGACACCCACCGCCTGCACACCAGTCTGCTCTGCTGTCGCCCGTACCACCTTGTCAGACTTCTGCACCAGCCCAACAGCGGCGTAGGCAGCCTGAACACGATCTAGCTGCTGATTCACCCCATCCACCGACGCACAGTGGGTGAAATGGAGGTCATCGATCGTCACAGCATGCATACCTTCCAGATCCTGCCGAGATTCGAAGCACGGCGAGGGCGCCAAGGGCGCAGCAGGGTCCTCCTCCAGCCTCAGCCGGACGGTCTCCCCCGCCTCGTTGGCCTCCGCCACCAGGATCAGCGCGGACATGTTGATGCTCAGCCCACGACTAGCCTCCAACGGCGGCTTGGGGCCACAGCGGTACAACACAGACTGATGCACACACTGGGCACGGCGACGGCCAGCTTGTTGCCCATTGGCCAGCACAACATCCACGGCCACACCTTCCGACGAGCCCCACTCAGGCCCACCAGATCCGACCACACCGGCATCCACGCACAGTACCGCCGCATCCAAACTGGCAGGCGGAGTCTGTTGTAGTACGAATCCAAATCTGATACGCCCCCAAAAACATCCTCCCCAGCGCGCGTGGGCAAATCGCAAATCACGCCAAGGTGTGGTAAAAAAGCGGGCATAGGATCTGGTAGTGGCATGTTGCCACGCCGGTTGTCCACAATCAGCCGTATACGGCCGTCGGGCTTTCCGACCCCAAAAGTACCGTTCACCATAGGCGGCTCCTCCTCAAAAAATCCACCCAAAATCCCCCTCTCCACACACACCGTGCAAACCCGCGCGAACTCCTCCATGCTACACCCCCGCGAGATCCGCATCGACTTCTGCAAGATCCGCTCTGCTGGGCTCAGCGTCCGTACCATCCTACTCTCATCATTCAAAATTGCTCCCCAAGAGGGGGGTAGTAAGTTCAGCACATCCACTTGGCCACCTTCCCCCGGACCAGGCAAGGCCAAGCGTGCGGCCACTAACGGCTCGTAAGGGGCTCCTTCAGCATATTCACCCCCATCCACTACAGATCCTGCCATTGCCGCTACGGAACCACCGTTCCGGCGGACAAAGGACCTGCAAGCATCATCGATCCCATCTAGGGCCGCCTGCTGCAGAGGCCCGGGCACACGGGCAGAATCTACAGCAGGCGGGTCTCGCCCCCCCCCCCCATCCAGTTTAACGCCCTAACCGTCTGACAGGCTAGTGTGCGAGCATTAAAAGCCCGACTCATCCTATCGCGCCTACGGCCTGAGCGTACCTGCTGCCACCAGTCACGAGGTGGCAGGGGTGCTGGAAGAGGTAGTGGAAGAAGGCACCGCTCCCTCACTTGTTGTTGTTGGACGGGCCGCCCTGCCCCTTCTTGCCGGGACCCTGCTCCAGCTTGTGCTGCAGCTTCCCCATGCTCATCGCCGCCCGCACCGCCGGAGACGCCAGCATTGCTCCACCCTCCTGGAATGGCAGCATTGCCGACGGAGTCCCCTTCCAACCCGTCGACCCCACATCCACCAGCTGGCATGCCGTGATCAGCTTTGCCAGGTACTCGGCTGCTGCCAGCTCCAGAATTACTTCGGAGCGTGGCGTGGCCCAGTAGCCAAATTCTGTCACCATCGTGTCCAGAATTCCTGCCATCTGCAGGAGCAGCATCCTCCTCTCCCCGCTGGCTGAGCTGCCGTGCATCGTCAGCATTAACGATGCACGGATTGACTTCCCCCCCACGCTCTCTGCGTAGTCCAGCATCCCGGCAGCACCGCCTCCAGCATGTTGCTCACCAGGACCGGCACTGCATGCCCGCTCAGCGCCACCCCTTCGTGCGCGCCAGCCTGCCAGCAGTCGCCGCTGCGGCTGGGCTTGCAGTTGCTGGAGTCTTTGCCTGGTCCAGCAGCTTCGACATGGCCGATATCAGGTCGCCAATATCTCCGCCAGTGCGGGCGTTGCCCGGGCGGGATGGAAGCCCTCCCGCTGGCGTTGCATAGCCCGTCTCGGTGCCCAGCAGCCGACCTATGTTCCGGTCTAGGTCCGCCACATCCTGGTCGATCGCCCCAGGGGCGCCATCCTCCTCGCCAGCGCCCGGTCCACCATGCCCCGCCCCTCCGCCTCCACCTGCCGAAGGGGGAACACCCCCAGCTCCCACCCCACCTGCTGACACTGGTGGATCCGGCTCTGCAATAGCCTCCCCCAGTTGCGCTGCTAGCACATCGGCCAGGGCCTCCTCCCCATCCCAGTCGCTGACAAACCCCCTTTTCTCCACACGTCCATGACGTTCTTGGCACGCCCCGGATTGAGCTTCTGGATCCGCTCTAGCCAATGCCCCTCCCCTAGGATCTTCTGGACCGCAGTTGCGGCCTCCTTTGGGGTGCATCCCTCCCTGGCTTCTTGCTTGAGCTTTGCTATGAAATTCCGCTCTGGGGCTGTCACTGAGGTCATGGTGGGTTATAATGCTTGATGTGTTATATTGCGTTTTGTTTTTTGTGATGTGGTCACTTGAGGTTCTCAGGCAAAAGAAACAACCTGCTTCCCTAGAATGGAAGCCCACCCTTTATAGCAACCACCTCTCCAGCCAACCCCTACCTGGGTGGCTGGGGTACGGGTGCCAGCACAAAAAATATTTTTTCTAAAATTATTTTTTCCTTTGGTGCTATACGGCGTTGCATTCTCCGCTCAGCAGGTTAGTCATAGATAAAATGAGCATAGCTCACCAATTCATTCATTCATTCATTCATTCATTCATTCATTCATTCATTCATTCATTCATTCATTCATTCATTCATTCATTCATTCATTCATTCAATATGTGTGCTAGCTCTATACGGTGGAATAACACAGACATGTCTACCAGATGGCAACACGGCCATCTGTATGCTAGGGTGAGCACACTATGTGAATGTGCAGGGCCAGCCCACAGCAGCTGTGCCCCTGCTCTACCCCTTTTGCCAGGGTGGGTGGGTGGGAGGCAAAAGAAACAACCTGCTTCCCTAGAATGGAAGCCCACCCTTTATAGCAACCACCTCTCCAGCCAACCCCTACCTGGGTGGCTGGGGTACGGGTGCCAGCACAAAAAATATTTTTTCTAAAATTATTTTTTCTTTGGTGCTATACGGCGTTGCATTCTCCGCTCAGCAGGTTAGTCATAGATAAAATGAGCATAGCTCACCAAATCCATTTCTGGCCTTGCCTTGCTTTGCATGCATCACCACAAAACATCAAATTTATTACAATATGTGTGCTAGCTCTATACGGTGGAATAACACAGACATGTCTACCAGATGGCAACACGGCCATCTGTATGCTAGGGTGAGCACACTATGTGAATGTGCAGGGCCAGCCCACAGCAGCTGTGCCCCTGCTCTACCCACATCTCCTTACATGGCTAACAGCCGAAAATACGTAGGACATGCAAAAAAGAAAACTTAAACTACCTAGCTATGGGGGTACTTTGTCCCAACCCAGGTTCACCCTCGGGTTAGTTAAACCATTTCCCCCCTGACCTCCCACACAAGGGTGAGGTCAGTTGATAGCTAAAAGACGAGAGATAAAAACAGGAGGACGTCAAAACTCGACGCCACCGAAGTGGCGCCGGAAAGCCGCTGGGTCAAAACCCAGGGCCTGAGCCCAGAGGGCGGGTGGGATGTCGCGCCCCAGGAGGCTGCGGTGGAGGCCAATGTAGCGCGTGACCGAGAGGGCCGAAGCCCACCGGCCGCGCAGCTGGATGGCCTCCGGCGACTCGCCAGCGATGGCGTCGTGCGTCGCCCCCCCATGCCGGAGGCTGTGAAAAGAAAACATCCCTGGGATGCCCATGCGGGCCTGCACAGCCTCCCACTGCTGCCTAGCCTGGCTGTACGTTAAGCCCGAAAGAGGAGTGCATCCGGGGGCTGGCCAGCCGTCAGACGTCGCAGGAGCCACAAAGAAAGTGGATCCCGGACGAGGACGTGCTGGGCCGCCCCCTGCGCAGTTTTGGGGTTGCGCAGCACAAGGGCACCGACCATGGGCCCTGGCTCGAGAAGGGGGTGGCCGGGATGAGCCACATCCCGAACCCGCAGCCCTAGCGCCTCGCTAATGCGTAAATACTGCTGGAAAGCAATAATAATCAACGCACTCAAATGCACCTGTCGACGTGAAACTAGCAACAGGGCAGTGAAATAGCAAAGGCGCCAGGGCATAGGCGGAGGGCTGACAGCCGGAACAAGCCGCTGCCAACCTGCTAGCAGGCGGTCCGCCAGTACCCAATTCCGAACAATGTCGGGGTAGTACAGGTGCAGACAGGCCTTGGCATGCTGGCATAAGGTACGCCCCCGCCCGCCTCTGGCATGGTAGACAGCAGAAATCCACTCACAGAAAATGGCTTCCGCGTCAGCTGGGTCGACAGGGCCAGGTGGCGCCCACGCCACGTAGACAGCCGCCGCACGCCGGTACGCTGGCAAGGTAGACACAGGGTTGACTGTGCCCTCCAAAAGTGCCAAGTCCCGAGGGCGTCGCGCCCCCTCAGGCCCAGGGTTGGGATGCACGTCACCACACCGGGTCAAGTCAGGAATCCAAGCGCCACGCCGACTGGCCTTGTCAGCTGGGTTGTGGTCGGTAGCCACCCAGACCCAGTGGCTCTGCATGTCGCCAGCCAGTGACAGAGCGCAGTAGCGCCGAACCAGCTGGTTGAGGCGGTAGGAAGACGACCGCCCTCTGACAAACGCCCCCACCACAGCACTGGAGTCTACGAGCCGGACGACTCGCTTACCTCGACACGCCTTGGTCCGGCACGACCACTCGACCCCCTGTGTCGCAGCAATCGCCTCCTTGACGTTGATGTGGTTAGGCTGCCCCCGCCACCGGTAGGACAGTGCCGTACGCCAGTGGCCACTATCCAGCAGGCTGTAGTCCCCCTCCTCCATGCGCTCCAGGTCCCAGTCCTCCCCAGACGTTAAAGCTGTCGTCCGCCACCCCCGCGCTTCGCGCCGGGTCGCCAGCCGGGCACAATCGGCCCCAGGCAGGTCCCTGTAGACCACCCCACCGCCGGAGCCGCTCGCATCACTTGCGACGACCCGGTCAGAAAGGGGCCGGGCCCTGGCCGCCCTCAAAAAGGGGGCCAGGTCGATCGCCGCCTGAAGCTCCTGGCGGGCCCCCGCAGGGAGGCGCCAGCGGCGCCCAGGCAGGGAGGCATTCATGGCTGCTAGCAGCCGGTACGTCTCAGACCACACCGAAAGCATGGGGCGGCACAGCAGATGCATCCACACCCACTTCCCAAGCACAGAACTAAGTTCGCGGTAGTATGTAAACCCGCGATCTAAGATTCTATGAGTAGCAGCGATAACTGCCACCACACGCTCAGGAACAGGCACCACGTCACCATCTCTTTGGTGAATGACCCCACCGCCTGCACACCAGTCTGCTCTGCTGTCGCCCGTACCACCTTGTCAGACTTCTGCACCAGCCCAACAGCGGCGTAGGCAGCCTGAACACGATCTAGCTGCTGATTCACCCCATCCACCGACGCACAGTGGGTGAAATGGAGGTCATCGATCGTCACAGCATGCATACCTTCCAGATCCTGCCGAGATTCGAAGCACGGCGAGGGCGCCAAGGGCGCAGCAGGGTCCTCCTCCAGCCTCAGCCGGACGGTCTCCCCCGCCTCGTTGGCCTCCGCCACCAGGATCAGCGCGGACATGTTGATGCTCAGCCCACGACTAGCCTCCAACGGCGGCTTGGGGCCACAGCGGTACAACACAGACTGATGCACACACTGGGCCACGGCGACGGCCAGCTTGTTGCCCATTGGCCAGCACAACATCCACGGCCACACCTTCCGACGAGCCCCACTCAGGCCCACCAGATCCGACCACACCGGCATCCACGCACAGTACCGCCGCATCCAAACTGGCAGGCGGAGTCTGTTGTAGTACGAATCCAAATCTGATACGCCCCCAAAAACATCCTCCCCAGCGCGCGTGGGCAAATCGCAAATCACGCCAAGGTGTGGTAAAAAAGCGGGCATAGGATCTGGTAGTGGCATGTTGCCACGCCGGTTGTCCACAATCAGCCGTATACGGCCGTCGGGCTTTCCGACCCCAAAAGTACCGTTCACCATAGGCGGCTCCTCCTCAAAAAATCCACCCAAAATCCCCCTCTCCACACACACCGTGCAAACCCGCGCGAACTCCTCCATGCTACACCCCCGCGAGATCCGCATCGACTTCTGCAAGATCCGCTCTGCTGGGCTCAGCGTCCGTACCATCCTACTCTCATCATTCAAAATTGCTCCCCAAGAGGGGGGTAGTAAGTTCAGCACATCCACTTGGCCACCTTCCCCCGGACCAGGCAAGGCCAAGCGTGCGGCCACTAACGGTTCGTAAGGGGCTCCTTCAGCATATTCACCCCCATCCACTACAGATCCTGCCATTGCCGCTACGGAACCACCGTTCCGGCGGACAAAGGACCTGCAAGCATCATCGATCCCATCTAGGGCCGCCTGCTGCAGAGGCCCGGGCACACGGGCTGAATCTACAGCAGGCGGGTCTCGCCCCCCCCCCCCATCCAGTTTAACGCCCTAACCGTCTGACAGGCTAGTGTGCGAGCATTAAAAGCCCGACTCATCCTATCGCGCCTACGGCCTGAGCGTACCTGCTGCCACCAGTCACGAGGTGGCAGGGGTGCTGGAAGAGGTAGTGGAAGAAGGCACCGCTCCCTCACTTGTTGTTGTTGGACGGGCCGCCCTGCCCCTTCTTGCCGGGACCCTGCTCCAGCTTGTGCTGCAGCTTCCCCATGCTCATCGCCGCCCGCACCGCCGGAGACGCCAGCATTGCTCCACCCTCCTGGAATGGCAGCATTGCCGACGGAGTCCCCTTCCAACCCGTCGACCCCACATCCACCAGCTGGCATGCCGTGATCAGCTTTGCCAGGTACTCGGCTGCTGCCAGCTCCAGAATTACTTCGGAGCGTGGCGTGGCCCAGTAGCCAAATTCTGTCACCATCGTGTCCAGAATTCCTGCCATCTGCAGGAGCAGCATCCGCCTCTCCCCGCTGGCTGAGCTGCCGTGCATCGTCAGCATTAACGATGCACGGATTGACTTCCCCCCCACGCTCTCTGCGTAGTCCAGCATCCCGGCAGCACCGCCTCCAGCATGTTGCTCACCAGGACCGGCACTGCATGCCCGCTCAGCGCCACCCCCTTCGTGCGCGCCAGCCTGCCAGCAGTCGCCGCTGCGGCTGGGCTTGCAGTTGCTGGAGTCTTTGCCTGGTCCAGCAGCTTCGACATGGCCGATATCAGGTCGCCAATATCTCCGCCAGTGCGGGCGTTGCCCGGGCGGGATGGAAGCCCTCCCGCTGGCGTTGCATAGCCCGTCTCGGTCCCCAGCAGCCGACCTATGTTCCGGTCTAGGTCCGCCACATCCTGGTCGATCGCCCCAGGGGCGCCATCCTCCTCGCCAGCGCCCGGTCCACCATGCCCCGCCCCTCCGCTTCCACCTGCCGAAGGGGGAACACCCCCAGCTCCCACCCCACCTGCTGACACTGGTGGATCCGGCTCTGCAATAGCCTCCCCCAGTTGCGCTGCTAGCACATCGGCCAGGGCCTCCTCCCCATCCCAGTCGCTGACAAACCCCCTTTTCTCCAACACGTCCATGACGTTCTTGGCACGCCCCGGATTGAGCTTCTGGATCCGCTCTAGCCAATGCCCCTCCCCTAGGATCTTCTGGACCGCAGTTGCGGCCTCCTTTGGGGTGCATCCCTCCCTGGCTTCTTGCTTGAGCTTTGCTATGAAATTCCGCTCTGGGGCTGTCACTGAGGTCATGGTGGGTTATAATGCTTGATGTGTTATATTGCGTTTTGTTTTTTGTGATGTGGTCACTTGAGGTTCTCAGGCAAAAGAAACAACCTGCTTCCCTAGAATGGAAGCCCACCCTTTATAGCAACCACCTCTCCAGCCAACCCCTACCTGGGTGGCTGGGGTACGGGTGCCAGCACAAAAAATATTTTTTCTAAAATTATTTTTTCCTTTGGTGCTATACGGCGTTGCATTCTCCGCTCAGCAGGTTAGTCATAGATAAAATGAGCATAGCTCACCAATTCATTCATTCATTCATTCATTCATTCATTCATTCATTCATTCATTCATTCATTCATTCATTCATTCATTCATTCATTCATTCATTCATTCATTCATTCATTCATTCATTCATTCATTCATTCATTCATTCATTCATTCATTCATTCATTCATTCATTCATTCATTCATTCATTCATTCATTCATTCATTCATTCATTCATTCATTCATTCATTCATTCATTCATTCATTCATTCATTCATTCATTCATTCATTCATTCATTCATTCATTCATTCATTCATTCATTCATTCATTCATTCATTCATTCATTCATTCATTCATTCATTCATTCATTCATTCATTCATTCATTCATTCATTCATTCATTCATTCATTCATTCATTCATTCATTCATTCATTCATTCATTCATTCATTCATTCATTCATTCATTCATTCATTCATTCATTCATTCATTCATTCATTCATTCATTCATTCATTCATTCATTCATTCATTCATTCATTCATTCATTCATTCATTCATTCATTCATTCAATACATTTCTTGTTTTTGGTCCATTGGAGTTCCTTCCCACCAAGAGAAACATTTATTTTACATTTTTGTGTGCTAGGCTTTATACGGACAGCCTATACCACACCTTCAAACTCAGTGCACATCATTATCAAGTTGGTTATTGTAGCACCATGCTGGGGGCCCAGCATACTCGACAGAGTGAGATCATACGCCGTATAATACGGTATAATACGGTATAATACGTAATACGCTGGCTTTGAGCGTATGATTCATACGTTATAATACGTTTTAGCGTATAATGACGTATAATGTCCATGTTCCCAAGAAAAGTCCTTATTTTAGGACCAGTTTGAATTAAAAAATATATGTGCAAAGATCAAATTTTGACCCTGGCATTTTTACCACTGACAGATAACACACTTTTTGAATTTTGGACAAAAACCTGGGTTCAAATAATTACATTTAGTGCCTGAATGGACCCTGGCCCATGGCAGGCCTCAAACCGCGAATTTGGTCAAAATGAGAATTTAGGACCAATAGGACCAATTAGTGTCAACGCATGACCATGCTATCCACACGGTCCCTTGAGCATCTTACAAGCGCTAGGGGACCCTACGAGGCCTTGGGATGGCGGGGCAGCGTATAACAAGGCCATACCCTGCTGTGGCTGCCTCTATATATACGCGTGCTTAACGGTGTCACAGATGGTGCAGGTAATGCAATATACGGTTGCATGGTTGCTGAGGTTGCCCGGCTTGAACATGGCCCACCCCTTGCGGTAAACTTTCTCTAAGCATATGCCAAACCTTCTTTGACATCACGGACATGCTGGCCACCACCCAGCGATGAAAAAACATTGCATTTGCATTGCAACTAACACATGAATGCAGCCAAATCAAGTTACAGAGCAACGTTGTGCTAACATGCAACGCTTTGTGAGCGAATTCAGGGTGCATGTAACACGTAAACCATATTGTATATACTGTCTGAGAACACCCTGAACGACTGCAGGCCATAGGACCATGGTTTATAACTAACACATGAGTAAAACTGTTCTTACGCATGTGTGTTTTAGCTGCAGCGGACGACGAAGATAGAGACGTAAAAAATTGTATGACGTAAACCAACTATGTGTGACAGTTATGTGCACAGAGAGCGTCCCCTCTTTTTAGGCATAGCTTACTGACTCAAAACACCACGACAGCGTTGCCAGTTACACTCATGATCTAGGGCACCCCGGCACGTACCTGCTACTTACGTCGCCTCATTCAGATGGTTGCAAAAAAGTCGCTGAAATCCGCAGCGAGGTCAGCTTTCCGAGAGCTGAGCGCACCAAAGCTGGCCAACCGGTTCAAAAATGATATAAACCACGCTTGTGCTGCGTTCTAGGTCCAAGAAATACCGAAAGTGAAGACCTACAAGGTGCGCTCGCTGCCCAGCCTGAACGTCCCTAAAACATGGTCGACAATGGAAATCGGGCAAGAATATCACGGCCCAGGCGCTCCCATGTCAAATACTCCGTTTATAAACTCCATACTATAATCAAAATCGTCCACAAAAATTTCCTGGCTCGATTCGCACCACCATTGCTAATACACTAACATGTTTGTGCCAAAATCGACCCTCCGCGAGCAGGCGATCTGCGACCCATTTGTGTTGTGCCGCTGTGCTACAGCGCTACACATAAAAACTTGCGCAGAAAATTTCACAGCCTTTAAGCATAACTAACGACCTTTCGTTTTTGCTACTGGGCGCCCGAAATGATAAACGCACGTGAAAACGCCGGCCACGATTGTCAGGTCGCCATATCCACCTCAGATCATTCCCGCACCCACTTTTTCGCTCCAAAATCGGTTATATTTTTGGTCGAGGTACCTACTTTCCCGCCATTATACCCGGTACCCGGGTACGGAATCCGGGTACCATGTGCCGGTACCACGGGTCGGGTACATCATGCCGGGTACGGTCCACATGGGGTACGGTCCATATAGTGACCCCCCCCCGGTACCTCGGTTATAGTAAATTGGTCCTTAATTTAGGACTTTGTCCTAAATTAAGGACCGTGGGAGGCTTAACAATAATACCGTATTATACCGTATGATGCCGTGTTTTCCGCGTTTTTTTTACGTTTTGCGCGGCTAGGATGCCAGAACGACAGGGCAACGATTTGAAGCCACAGATTTCGTATCTCTACTATAAGTACTGACCCGTCTGAACTTTCACAATTCGACGCGATCTTATTTTGACATTGTGGTGCACAGTGCGCGCACCGTGCGGAGGTGGCCATGGCGACGTGCGTTCCGATAAAATATGGCTAATCCGGCGGGCGACAGGCGAAAAAATTAAGCCGATGGTTAAAAGTGATGTTCTATTATGATGTTTCATAGCAAGATCTGCACTATTTGCAAATTCGCTGCCTTTGTTGGTACAGATTTGCACGGGGGTCTCATCCAACGTCAATTTGGCCGCGATGAATAATCTAGCATGTGTGCCTGCGACGGTAGAACTCGACATTCGTGGGTTATTTTGATGCAGCAAGAGCCGTTTAGTAACGGACACCATGAAAATAACCTAAGCATCTTCGATCTGCGGCCATTTCCTGTCATTTCTAAAATGATTTCGTTCAGGCCTGCGCGATCCGCGGTTAATCCATCCATGGCTGGCTGGCTTTTCTTGCGCGCCTGGGTAGGAAATAATGCCGGCCGTGGTACGTTGATTTGCCGCATGTCACCGCCCAGTCTGTTTGCGCTCTTAATGAACCTGGCATGAAACTTTTTGCGCCGTTTCTGGGTTTTTCTTGCTATTTTGTTCTCCACTTGTTGCAGTTGTGCTATCAGATTTTCCGCAGCTTTCAATGGTTTTCCTTACGCTGCGTATGCCATGCTTCCTAAAGCTACCCAGAATTGATCGGGCAGTTATCTGGCTTTGCTACGCTTCCTGTATGGAGGTTTTCACACGGTAGACATTCTATATTGCGTAGTCAAGGACCCTAGCTGCCTGGGAGCGGCATCACCGTTGCAAGGAGCTGGCGAGCTCATAGACGCCTGTCATGCTCTTCAGCCTGCTGGAAAACAAGGTTGTTGTATGGAAGGTGAGAATATGTGAGTTACTTATCACATCCCCACCTGTTTAGCCTCCGTGGTTCCCCAACGGGGACACGAGATTAATTAATATTAATTAATTAATTCAGTTAATTAATTAATTAATGCACACCACGAGTCACACACCTGTAGTCACATGCAGCTCAGTATATTCACATAGCATCGCACCATGCAAACATACTACATGCATTAATTGTATACTACTGTAGTATTTGCGTGCATGCACAGCCACATATATATATTAAAATATATAATTACTTGCATCAAAGTGAAGGCACCCAAGTAAACATAACCAATATAAAGCCACATATATACACATACACACAATTATGCATGCGCACGTTTACATTCTCAGTATTACATGCAATACATCGATCGTGTCCACAATATCCACCGTATAGAGTATAGCCGAGGGTAGGGCAACCTTGGATTATGTCCAAAACAGTGTTAAAAACATGTGGATTGATGGTGGGTGTCTTAAAATGTGTAAAATCAGAGTATTCTGAGTGTGTCCGTACGAAAACGTATAATACCGTATTATACCGCATTATACCGTATTATACATTATACTCCACCGTGACCGTATAACGCGTATAACGTACGATCTCACTCTGATACTCGAACACAAGGTGTTGCCCCCACACCTCCTTCTTGGCCACCAAGGCTGTCGCCAACCTTGGTGCCGATTTTCTTTCCGCCCATGGCCCCCCTCCTGCACGCCGCCACGGCTGTACTGCCGCCCCCGTGTGGCCGCTACGGTTTCCCGGCGGACGCAGGGCGGCACCCATGTCGTTCCCCCCGTTAGGGGGGCGGTTTCCAGCGGCTGCTCATTAGGCCTTACGCCCCCGGACCGTCTCTCACAAGCCCAGGACCCATCACCAGCCCCACCCCCGAGGCTGGGATTTCCCGGCATTGAAACCTTTGTGGCGATAGGCCCTCTACCCTACCAAGGCCTTGGCTTGGAAACTGCTTATAGCCAAGGCCCTGACCAGGGCTTGTGTTGTTGCTGAAAAGAGGCCTCCCTACGTCCCCTACACCACTCTAAGTACTGACTATCATTCACATTGCGCCACGCAGGCCTGCCGGCTGGCGCAGGTACAAGGTGTACTGACTGCCAATCACAGTTGCGCCACGCCTGGCGGCTGGCGCAGGTAACAAGGTCTAGTGACGTACGTTAGAAGCTACCTAGGCCTGCACTCCGGAACCACACTCAGCCTAGGCACAAAAAGGGCCGGCCGGTGCAGTTCCCTCGTGACAAGCGCTAGTCTTACGCTACCTACGGCAGGTCGGTCCCCTTTGAGCCCGTCCACGCGTCATATATAAAATGAGCGAAGCTCAGCAATTCATATATATATTAAAAATATAATTACTTACAACAGAGTGAAATCACTCAAACCAAAGCAAACGCCCAGCTATAAACCTATATACAGAGCCATGTCAAAGCTCTATACTACGATAAGACCAATGGAAACGCCTAACGGGAGGAACCTAATAGCCCTGCTGCACCGCAAAATCTGCCCGCGTACGGCATATATATACACGTATACACGTAGTAGTGCACCAATATGAGGTGCCAATTATTGATCTTAACAACGAGACCGGCTCACTTGGTGAGCTATGCTCATTTTATCTATGACTAACCTGCTGAGCGGAGAATGCAACGCCGTATAGCACCAAAGGAAAAAATAATTTTAGAAAAAATATTTTTTGTGCTGGCACCCGTACCCCAGCCACCCAGGTAGGGGTTGGCTGGAGAGGTGGTTGCTATAAAGGGTGGGCTTCCATTCTAGGGAAGCAGGTTGTTTCTTTTGCCTGAGAACCTCAAGTGACCACATCACAAAAAACAAAACGCAATATAACACATCAAGCATTATAACCCACCATGACCTCAGTGACAGCCCCAGAGCGGAATTTCATAGCAAAGCTCAAGCAAGAAGCCAGGGAGGGATGCACCCCAAAGGAGGCCGCAACTGCGGTCCAGAAGATCCTAGGGGAGGGGCATTGGCTAGAGCGGATCCAGAAGCTCAATCCGGGGCGTGCCAAGAACGTCATGGACGTGTTGGAGAAAAGGGGGTTTGTCAGCGACTGGGATGGGGAGGAGGCCCTGGCCGATGTGCTAGCAGCGCAACTGGGGGAGGCTATTGCAGAGCCGGATCCACCAGTGTCAGCAGGTGGGGTGGGAACTGGGGGTGTTCGGTGTTCCCCCTTCGGCAGGTGGAAGCGGAGGGGCGGGGCATGGTGGACCGGGCGCTGGCGAGGAGGATGGCGCCCCTGGGGCGATCGACCAGGATGTGGCGGACCTAGACCGGAACATAGGTCGGCTGCTGGGCACCGAGACGGGCTATGCAACGCCAGCGGGAGGGCTTCCATCCCGCCCGGGCAACGCCCGCACTGGCGGAGATATTGGCGACCTGATATCGGCCATGTCGAAGCTGCTGGACCAGGCAAAGACTCCAGCAACTGCAAGCCTAGCCGCAGCGGCGACTGCTGGCAGGCTGGCGCGCACGAAGGGGGTGGCGCTGAGCGGGCATGCAGTGCCGGTCCTGGTGAGCAACATGCTGGAGGCGGTGCTGCCGGGGATGCTGGACTACGCAGAGAGCGTGGGGGGGAAGTCAATCCGTGCATCGTTAATGCTGACGATGCACGGCAGCTCAGCCAGCGGGGAGAGGAGGATGCTGCTCCTGCAGATGGCAGGAATTCTGGACACGATGGTGACAGAATTTGGCTACTGGGCCACGCCACGCTCCGAAGTAATTCTGGAGCTGGCAGCAGCCGAGTACCTGGCAAAGCTGATCACGGCATGCCAGCTGGTGGATGTGGGGTCGACAGGGTGGAAGGGGACGCCGTCGGCAATGCTGCCATTCCAGGAGGGTGGAGCAATGCTGGCGTCTCCGGCGGTGCGGGCGGCGATGAGCATGGGGAAGCTGCAGCACAAGCTGGAGCAGGGTCCCGGCAAGAAGGGGCAGGGCGGCCCGTCCAACAACAACAAGTGAGGGAGCGGTGCCGTCTTCCACTACCTCTTCCAGCACCCCTGCCACCTCGTGACTGGTGGCAGCAGGTACGCTCAGGCCGTAGGCGCGATAGGATGAGTCGGGCTTTTAACACGTCGTTCGTCACTGCACCTATTCTTAGGACTGAGTTCAACTCAGTCCTATTCTTAGGACTGAGTTTTTGGGTTTCGTAGAAAATTCGCCCAAGTCGGAATGTTTGTCCAAAAAATTCCCTCAAAATTTATTCAAATACTACGTGAAATGACCTTTCTTAGACATATTTTTGCGATTTTTTTGGATTTTGTTTGGGCGGCTAAATGTACGGTCAAAGTACAGGTGGTAAGGGTACTTTTTCACGTGAAACGTGAGTTCCGGAAATGCACGACCTAGCCATGGCGGCTTGCGCCCATGCATGCAGTTTACGTTTGCGGACGATTTAGCTGGTAAAACCCAGGAAATAGATTTTATATGTCCTAAAGATGACACAAACCAATTTTTAGCTCCCGGGGATGCGATTTACCAGGTGTCGGCACTGCTCTTGCTGGAAAAAACTGCGACCAGGCAGGTTGACGGAATTGATGACTAAATTTACTTTACGGTGCAGTTCGAAGGGTTTATATGCTTCTTTCTACTTATTATCATGCATGTGTGTAGAATTAAGTCAGTGGCAGTAAAGATTTGATGATTTCGACCACTCTGTCATGTCATGGTTTGTGTGCCGCAAGTGTCACTTTTGCGGGCACCGCCTGGGCCAAGATAACGCCATCCGTGCACGGTAAAGCTGAAATATCGTCACCTCATCGTTTTGTTATGTTCTTACATGAGTTTGAGCTTGCAAGGCGCTGTCAGTTTCGAATCTTGATGCGCTTTCTTGACCGTTGCCTGCCCCTCTCTAAACCCCCCATTTTTTATGATGTTACCAGGCATTTGCCTTACCCTAGTGTACTTTTGCAGTTTTTTAGGCGCTGTATGGGTTTAAATACCTTCATAGATGTTAGTCATTCTTTTGCTACGTTCATACTGCGTGATTGTATGGCCATGGGCTGCATCCAGCGTGCTTTCAAGCTTATACGGGTGAGTGAAGAATCTTGGTGATAAACCACTGTCATCATGTGCCAGCAAGTATGTTGGCCATGCCATGGCAAGGCAAAACAGTGTTAGCCATCTCTATTCTTGTTAAAAACAATTGAAATATGCTTAACCTACCCATTATATTGGTGGTTAAGGCTCATAATAAAACCCTTTGTAGGTAGGTATCAATGCCCATTCCCTACGTGCGTGCATAGGCTCTCACACATATACTAAGGTATAATATAACTGCAATGTGATGATGCAAGTATGTTTTCCTGTTATGCTAGAAGGGAAATGAGTTGATTGGCATGGTTGGTTGCCACGGTGGTGTGTAGTATGACCGCACTTACATGCTTGCACATTGCTAGCAACCTCGAAACCCATTCTTAGGGCTGGTGGTTTTTGGTGAGTTTCAGGTAGAGGCTGTGGCCAAATTGAGCCCAGTTTTTTTCCATGTTTCAAGAACTATATTGTTTACACGCCTATATTTTTTCAACATGCATATGGATTTTATTGAATTTTCCCAACTCGTCCTTCCACAGAAAATTGCCAAATCGCGAGCATGGGTTGACACCCTTGTAAAATTTTACATGATTTGGTCAACATATGATTTTTTAGGCATATGCCCAAGCATTAGCATGATATTGAGTGCTCTGATGCATATCAAACATATGGGGTACCCCCCTACCCTTACCGCTACATGATCTCAAAGTTGGCATACTCAGTCCTATTTTTAGGACTGAGTTTTGACGTACGACGTGTTAATGCTCGCACACTAGCCTGTCAGACGGCGTTAAACTGGATGGGGGGGGGGGGCGAGACCCGCCTGCTGTAGATTCAGCCCGTGTGCCCGGGCCTCTGCAGCAGGCGGCCCTAGATGGGATCGATGATGCTTGCAGGTCCTTTGTCCGCCGGAACGGTGGTTCCGTAGCGGCAATGGCAGGATCTGTAGTGGATGGAGTTAGGTTAATATTGTGCGGAAACCTTTTTGCCACTTGGGCTACTCAGGTTCCGCACAATATTACCCTAACTAAAACCTAGCCTCTTGGGGCGAGGACGAATCACTAGGCTCGGAACACCCGTATGCATGAATATGATCGAATATAAGCATCTCGTTGGTGCAAATATCGATATGAATATGATCGAATATGAGCATCTCCTTGGTGCGCATATGATTAGAGCCGGGTGCCAAATCGGAACGAATTATTCCCCAAATAATCCGCTTCCGAGTGGATTCGAACCTGCGCCCCGCAAGGATCCAGGTCTTAGTTAGGTTAATATTGTGCGGAAACCTTTTTGCCACTTGGGCTACTCAGGTTCCGCACAATATTACCGGCGATAACCACTCGCCGGACACTCAAGTTCACACCGGTGTGAACTTGAGTGTCCGGCGAGTGGTTATCGCCGGTAATATTGTGCGGAATTAACCTGAGTAGCCCAAGTGGCAAAAAGGTTTCCGCACAATATTAACCTAACTAAGACCTGGATCCTTGCGGGGCGCAGGTTCGAATCCACTCGGAAGCGGATTATTTGGGGAATAATTCGTTCCGATTTGGCACCCGGCTCTAATCATATGCGCACCAAGGAGATGCTCATATTCGATCATATTCATATCGATATTTGCACCAACGAGATGCTTATATTCGATCATATTCATGCATACGGGTGTTCCGAGCCTAGTGATTCGTCCTCGCCCCAAGAGGCTAGGTTTTAGTTAGGTTAATATTGTGCGGAAACCTTTTTGCCACTTGGGCTACTCAGGTTCCGCACAATATTAACCTAACTGATGGGGGTGAATATGCTGAAGGAGCCCCTTACGAACCGTTAGTGGCCGCACGCTTGGCTTTGCCTGGTCCGGGGGAAGGTGGCCAAGTGGATGTGCTGAACTTACTACCCCCCTCTTGGGGAGCAATTTTGAATGATGAGAGTAGGATGGTACGGACGCTGAGCCCAGCAGAGCGGATCTTGCAGAAGTCGATGCGGATCTCGCGGGGGTGTAGCATGGAGGAGTCGATCGCGCGGGTTTGCACGGTCTGTGTGGAGAGGGGGATTTTGGGTGGATTTTTTGAGGAGGAGCCGCCTATGGTGAACGGTACTTTTGGGGTCGGAAAGCCCGACGGCCGTATACGGCTGATTGTGGACAACCGGCAGGGCAACATGCCACTACCAGATCCTATGCCCGCTTTTTTACCACACCTTGGCGTGATTTGCGATTTGCCCACGCGCGCTGGGGAGGATGTTTTTGGGGGCGTATCAGATTTGGATTCGTACTACAACAGACTCCGCCTGCCAGTTTGGATGCGGCGGTACTGTGCGTGGATGCCGGTGTGGTCGGATCTGGTGGGCCTGAGTGGGGCTCGTCGGAAGGTGTGGCCGTGGATGTTGTGCTGGCCAATGGGCAACAAGCTGGCCGTCGCGGTGGCCCAGTGTGTGCATCAGTCTGTGTTGTACCGCTGTGGCCCCAAGCCGCCGTTGGAGGCTAGTCGTGGGCTGAGCATCAACATGTCCGCGCTGATCCTGGTGGCGGAGGCCAACGAGGCGGGGGAGACCGTCCGGCTGAGGCTGGAGGAGGACCCTGCTGCGCCCTTGGCGCCCTCGCCGTGCTTCGAATCTCGGCAGGATCTGGAAGGTATGCATGCTGTGACGATCGATGACCTCCATTTCACCCACTGTGCGTCGGTGGATGGGGTGAATCAGCAGCTAGATCGTGTTCAGGCTGCCTACGCCGCTGTTGGGCTGGTGCAGAAGTCTGACAAGGTGGTACGGGCGACAGCAGAGCAGACTGGTGTGCAGGCGGTGGGGGTCATTCACCAAAGGGATGGTGACGTGGTGCCTGTTCCTGAGCGTGTGGTGGCAGTTATCGCCGCTACTCATAGAATCTTAGATCGCGGGTTTACATACTACCGCGAACTTAGTTCTGTGCTTGGGAAGTGGGTGTGGATGCATCTGCTGTGCCGCCCCATGCTTTCGGTGTGGTCTGAGACGTACCGGCTGCTAGCAGCCATGAATGCCTCCCTGCCTGGGCGCCGCTGGCGCCTCCCTGCGGGGGCCCGCCAGGAGCTTCAGGCGGCGATCGACCTGGCCCCCTTTTTGAGGGCGGCCAGGGCCCGGCCCCTTTCTGACCGGGTCGTCGCAAGTGATGCGAGCGGCTCCGGCGGTGGGGTGGTCTACAGGGACCTGCCTGGGGCCGATTGTGCCCGGCTGGCGACCCGGCGCGAAGCGCGGGGGTGGCGGACGACAGCTTTAACGTCTGGGGAGGACTGGGACCTGGAGCGCATGGAGGAGGGGGACTACAGCCTGCTGGATAGTGGCCACTGGCGTACGGCACTGTCCTACCGGTGGCGGGGGCAGCCTAACCACATCAACGTCAAGGAGGCGATTGCTGCGACACAGGGGGTCGAGTGGTCGTGCCGGACCAAGGCGTGTCGAGGTAAGCGAGTCGTCCGGCTCGTAGACTCCAGTGCTGTGGTGGGGGCGTTTGTCAGAGGGCGGTCGTCTTCCTACCGCCTCAACCAGCTGGTTCGGCGCTACTGCGCTCTGTCACTGGCTGGCGACATGCAGAGCCACTGGGTCTGGGTGGCTACCGACCACAACCCAGCTGACAAGGCCAGTCGGCGTGGCGCTTGGATTCCTGACTTGACCCGGTGTGGTGACGTGCATCCCAACCCTGGGCCTGAGGGGGCGCGACGCCCTCGGGACTTGGCACTTTTGGAGGGCACAGTCAACCCTGTGTCTACCTTGCCAGCGTACCGGCGTGCGGCGGCTGTCTACGTGGCGTGGGCGCCACCTGGCCCTGTCGACCCAGCTGACGCGGAAGCCATTTTCTGTGAGTGGATTTCTGCTGTCTACCATGCCAGAGGCGGGCGGGGGCGTACCTTATGCCAGCATGCCAAGGCCTGTCTGCACCTGTACTACCCCGACATTGTTCGGAATTGGGTACTGGCGGACCGCCTGCTAGCAGGTTGGCAGCGGCTTGTTCCGGCTGTCAGCCCTCCGCCTATGCCCTGGCGCCTTTGCTATTTCACTGCCCTGTTGCTAGTTTCACGTCGACAGGTGCATTTGAGTGCGTTGATTATTATTGCTTTCCAGCAGTATTTACGCATTAGCGAGGCGCTAGGGCTGCGGGTTCGGGATGTGGCTCATCCCGGCCACCCCCTTCTCGAGCCAGGGCCCATGGTCGGTGCCCTTGTGCTGCGCAACCCCAAAACTGCGCAGGGGGCGGCCCAGCACGTCCTCGTCCGGGATCCACTTTCTTTGTGGCTCCTGCGACGTCTGACGGCTGGCCAGCCCCCGGATGCACTCCTCTTTCGGGCTTAACGTACAGCCAGGCTAGGCAGCAGTGGGAGGCTGTGCAGGCCCGCATGGGCATCCCAGGGATGTTTTCTTTTCACAGCCTCCGGCATGGGGGGGCGACGCACGACGCCATCGCTGGCGAGTCGCCGGAGGCCATCCAGCTGCGCGGCCGGTGGGCTTCGGCCCTCTCGGTCACGCGCTACATTGGCCTCCACCGCAGCCTCCTGGGGCGCGACATCCCACCCGCCCTCTGGGCTCAGGCCCTGGGTTTTGACCCAGCGGCTTTCCGGCGCCACTTCGGTGGCGTCGAGTTTTGACGTCCTCCTGTTTTTATCTCTCGTCTTTTAGCTATCAACTGACCTCACCCTTGTGTGGGAGGTCAGGGGGGAAATGGTTTAACTAACCCGAGGGTGAACCTGGGTTGGGACAAAGTACCCCCATAGCTAGGTAGTTTAAGTTTTCTTTTTTGCATGTCCTACGTATTTTCGGCTGTTAGCCATGTAAGGAGATGTGGGTAGAGCAGGGGCACAGCTGCTGTGGGCTGGCCCTGCACATTCACATAGTGTGCTCACCCTAGCATACAGATGGCCGTGTTGCCATCTGGTAGACATGTCTGTGTTATTCCACCGTATAGAGCTAGCACACATATTGTAATAAATTTGATGTTTTGTGGTGATGCATGCAAAGCAAGGCAAGGCCAGAAATGGATTTGGTGAGCTATGCTCATTTTATCTATGACTAACCTGCTGAGCGGAGAATGCAACGCCGTATAGCACCAAAGAAAAAATAATTTTAGAAAAAATATTTTTTGTGCTGGCACCCGTACCCCAGCCACCCAGGTAGGGGTTGGCTGGAGAGGTGGTTGCTATAAAGGGTGGGCTTCCATTCTAGGGAAGCAGGTTGTTTCTTTTGCCTCCCACCCACCCACCCTGGCAAAAGGGGTAGAGCAGGGGCACAGCTGCTGTGGGCTGGCCCTGCACATTCACATAGTGTGCTCACCCTAGCATACAGATGGCCGTGTTGCCATCTGGTAGACATGTCTGTGTTATTCCACCGTATAGAGCTAGCACACATATTGTAATAAATTTGATGTTTTGTGGTGATGCATGCAAAGCAAGGCAAGGCCAGAAATGGATAAAGACCGATCTAATCAGCCGTAGTTATTCTCAGTTTTATCCTGAATTTCGTGTAGCTGTAAGAGCAGGGTAAGACTCAGTAACTTCTTTTATTATATAAAGAGCGTTGTTGTGCTCAAGAAAGAGCGGCCCCAAACGGACCAGCTAGGGAAATTATTCAAGCCATGGACGGCCGGCTCTCCTCAGTCTCCTGGTTTCCACAATTTTGATTTTCCGAATTTTTCACACCGTTGCCAGCTTACACGCAAGTATTTCAAGTTCCGGGCCTCAATTGAATCGACCCCGTACGAACTTCGCAAGATACACGGAGTTATCGACATCTTGGGATTGCCACGTTTGTCCGCCGTGATGCTGCTACTTGCTGACGAGGGCCATTATCCGGCCCTATGCTTACGTGCCTCGATGGCACTGCTTGAATGTGGGCCAAGGATCCTCGATGCGTTTGGAAGTTGGAAGCCGGGGAACCCCCTCATTTTTTGCCCGGCATTCAATCAGTAAAACTGTGGTGTCTGTGGTGATGTGGACTCGTCTGATTTAGGGGCACATAAGTCAGGTGTGGGTGGGATTTTATTGTTTAAGGTTTGCGTGTCATAACTCGCACTAAGGCGGGCAGCGCACGGAATTGGAATAGAATTCACGGGTTGACTACTGAGGCCTGACGCAGTGATTGGCATGCCAGACCTTGGACATTACGCAGGTGTTTGTCATAAGCGCGAGAGCTGTCGTCGTCTTCAGCCATGGCCGCGCATGGCGGCTAAGCATCTTTGAAAAATAAGGCGGGTCTGCTTTATTCTGCGATTGAGGATTTCCTGACGGTCGTAAAGCCGGGACGCTCTTTTTATTGCGCGTCACCGGGCTTGTGAGCCTAACACCGCGGCTAGATTCGACTATAGAAAATGACGAGCATGTTGTTCACCACCCTCGAGGACTCGCCGATGATGCGAAAGCAGGTTCGTCTCAGGTCGCGCATGCACTCGTGAACGTGTTATAAGGCCAGCACGCGGAGCCCTTCTGGCGGTACTGGCCACCCTTCGCTTCTGACATTTCATTTTTCCTGTCCAACGCGCGTGCTGGACAACACTTACGTTTGTCCCTTTCAGTTGTCCTCCCTGGAAGAGGATGCAAATGCACTTCGCGAGAGATGCGCGAAATTCACCAAAGGAATTAAGAAGTACTCGTAAGTTCGTGCTTCTGACTTTTGCTTGGTCTGGCGACGTCACATATACATGAGCGAAGTTTCCCTTTAGACACGCTTTTGAACGCCTTGCGAAGCAGGTCTTGCTTTAGAATGAGCTACCCTGTGCACTGAAGATAGCCCTTCCTCCAGCACTTATGGCAGCAGTGGGTATGCTTCCCTGCGTGCTTATGTGTGGTAAGCAGCATTCACGATGATGCTGGGCAGGCCATGACTGACTTTGAATGCGGGAGCCATTAATATTGGATATTAACATTAACTGCATACGTGGAGCACTTTGGGGCAGATAGCTGCTTTCCCGCCCCCCCCCCCAAAAAAAAATATAAATCCTCAGTTGATAGAGGTTACTCAACCTTGGGCCCCTTACAATATTATATCGCGGCCCCTTAAGAGTATTATATCACGGCCCCTTGTAATATTATATCTTGGGCCCTTATTGTATTATATCGCGGCCCCTTATAGTATCATATCTTGGGCCCTTATAGTATTATATCTTGGGCCCTTTTAGTATTCTAACTGCGGGCCCTTATAGTATTGTATCGCGGCCCCTTGATAGTATTATATCGCAGCTTCATTTGAAAGCTCGGGGCACGTCCCTGCATATCACCAGCTGTGCAATTGACGTACGTACCCAAACTCCCATAGTTTAGAAAGGAAGTCTGCATAATAACTCCCGTAGTTTGCAATGGCGAGTTGATACAAAGGGCAGAGTCTTCCGCACGACAATAGTGTTACAAGACAGAGGTCTCCCCCCCCCCCAACACCTTACAACATATTAAAAACACACACACACACACACACACCTACAACCGTTTACAAGCCCCGCTTCTCCCGAGGCTTATCCCCTTCCTGCCTCGCTCCCACTCCATTCCCTTCCCATCTTCTCCCAGCCCCAGCTCCCACTCCATGCTCCCCTCTCCAGGCTCTTTTTCCTCCCTCTGCCCATCCCCTGGAGCTGGGCAAAGCGACCCCTTCTGGAAAGGTTGCCTTCACGAAGCCTATGAATTGATTGTGTTTAAAGATTATCATCATATAGTAGCAGTTTGGGCAAAGCGACCTCTTCTGGAAAGGTTGCCCTCATGAAGCGTAGCCTTGGTGAAGATCCTTTCGCTCAGATTTCCTTTGCTCACCTACCTTAGCGCTGCACTCACCGCAAGCACCGCACCCACCTTCAGCACTGCTCTGACGTAGTCCTCTCGCCCGATATCTTCCTCCTCTTCTTGCCCCTCCCCCCCCCCCCACCACCCCGCCCGACCCACCCTTCCTTTTTCCTCCACGCCTGACACTCCCCAATACTGCCGATGCCCCCCACTTTTCCCGGCACATACCCCTTCACCATTTCTATCAAACGGAGTTTACAGTCCATTCTGGTACTTCCAACAGGAAAGATAATACTTATTGCTCGCCAGAATTTATATTTCGCACCGCTCCTACGCCTTTTTGTTGCTTGCCCTCGTCCCCCGCTTCCTGCCCTCTCTCCCCACACCCTTTACCTGGCCCTCTCCACTTGACCTCCTGTCCATTCCCCATGGCCGGCTGCCCTCCCTCTCCCCGTTTTCCCTCCCACTTTTCCCTCCCCCTTTTCACTCCATTTCCCCCCTCTCCTTTCCCCTCGCCCTTTTTCCCTCACCCCTTTCCCCTCCTTCCTTCCCCTTCTCCCTTGCGCTCCCCCCTTTTAACTGCGTGTACTGTAACTGGGTGATAAGCATGATACTAAATGAAATAAAATGAAATAAGGAATGATACTAAAGGAAATATAATTTAGTAGAGAATTATAATAAATAATCGATTTTTTGAACAATCCAGCTGTGCAGCAAGCTGCTGTGCACGCACTTTGCTTGTAGAAATCCTGTGAATCATTGGCCAGTCAGTTAACAACTACCTGTGAACGATCCTTCGTAAACCACAGTTGACTGCTGTTCCTGTGCAGCGATCTGCGCATGGGGCCCTGTGGATGGCTCTCTAAGTGTCCACTCACATTTAGCTATCGCTAAGTATTGATGACAGCTGCTATGCCTTTACAGCGAGCTGCAGCGCACGGAACTTTGTGAATGTATAATCCATGATCGATCAACTAACTTCGAGCGATCACATGCTAATCACTGTGGCTGCTGTGCCTGTGCAGCGAGCTGCTGCGCACGGAGCCTGAGGTCATGTTTGCCGGCGTGATCGAAGCGTTTGCCGATGGAGGAGTGGATGACCCCATGAGCGTTGCGATCGGAGGTGAGGGTGCAGTCGGTGCATGGATACTACCCTGTGATCAGGCGTGCGCTGTGTGTTCTGATGGGACGAACCCATCAGAGCGTTGCGGTTGGAGGTGACAATTCACTGGTTATGTTTACCCCCTACAGCAAGCCCGCTCCTGGTGCAGCTGCACGAGGCTTTGCACATATCCTTTTCTGTTAGTGAACTCGTGGCCCTGTTACTAATCTCGTGGCCCTTTTGCTAATCTCGTGGCCCTTTTGCTAATCTCGTGGCCCTTTTGCTAATCTCGTGGCCCTTTTGCTAATCTCGTGGCCCTTTTGCTAATCTCGTGGCCCTTTTGCTAATCTCGTGGCCCTTTTGCTAATCTCGTGACCCTTTTGCTAATCTCGTGGCCCTTTTGCTAATCTCGTGGCCCTTTTGCTAATCTCGTGGCCCTTTTGCTAATCTCGTGGCCCTTTTGCTAATCTCGTGGCCCTTTTGCTAATCTCGTGGCCCTTTTGCTAATCTCGTGGCCCTTTTGCTAATCTCGTGGCCCTTTTGCTAATCTCGTGGCCCTTTTGCTAATCTCGTGGCCCTTTTGCTAATCTCGTGGCCCTTTTGCTAATCTCGTGACCCTTTTGCTAATCTCGTGGCCCTTTTGCTAATCTCGTGACCCTTTTGCTAATCTCGTGGCCCTTTTGCTAATCTCGTGGCCCTTTTGCTAATCTCGTGGCCCTTTTGCTAATCTCGTGGCCCTTTTGCTAATCTCGTGGCCCTTTTGCTAATCTCGTGGCCCTTTTGCTAATCTCGTGACCCTTTTGCTAATCTCGTGGCCCTTTTGCTAATCTCGTGGCCCTTTTGCTAATCTCGTGACCCTTTTGCTAATCTCGTGACCCTTTTGCTAATCTCGTGGCCCTTTTGCTAATCTCGTGGCCCTTTTGCTAATCTCGTGGCCCTTTTGCTAATCTCGTGGCCCTTTTGCTAATCTCGTGGCCCTTTTGCTAATCTCGTGGCCCTTTTGCTAATCTCGTGGCCCTTTTGCTAATCTCGTGGCCCTTTTGCTTATCTCGTGGCCCTTTTGCTAATCTCGTGGCCCTTTTGCTAATCTCGTGGCCCTCTCTTTTGCTGTCCCGACCAGGGCCCATCATGGCCTAACGGTACGTCGCGCGTCTGCCCCTTGTATCACCCACCCATCAGCCCATGGTCCATGGGTGGATCCTACCACTGCAGTCCCCTTCATCATACCTTTGCATGCCCCGTTACACAAAAAAATAAAGCACGCGACTGCGTCATGTGGGTCCCAAGGAAGAAACCGCCAACCCCCTGATAGGTGATATACAGCGAGAAGGAGGGAGTGCGCCGTAGCTTCTCTCACCACCTGGGGGGCAAAGCCACAGAGTATACTCTGCGCACTAAGGCCCCGTTATGGCGAGAGCTGTATGAGATTGACCTGCTGTCCGAGAAGCCATCATTGTGAAAGCTGTACGGGACTTTTTTGATCGCTAAACTTGAGCTCTCGGTGTTTTTCCTCGTTTATGACTCACTTGCTGTGTACTGCAGGGCCCGTGATGGCCAAGCTGTACAAGACTCTGCTACCTTTTTCGTCACTAAACATGACGTATTGGCGTTTTCCCTTGTTTACTGCGTTGGCTGTTAACTGCAGGGCCCGTGATGGCCAAGCTGTACGAGACGCTGCGAGAGATCGGCTCCTCGCGCGAGGTGCTGCGTGCGCAAGTGGACCACATGCTGCTGGACCGCGTGACCGCCTTCTCCACCAACTACCTGACCAGCATCAAGGTGCGCGCGGGCGAGGGGGGGAGGGGGAAGAAGAAGAGAAGATGGGAACTTGAAGATCAGGCGATTGAAGATCAGGCGATGAGGGGAGGAAGAAGAAGAAGAAGAGAATATTGGGAAATTAAGATCAGGCGATGAGGGGAGGAAGAAGAAGAAGAAGAGAATATTGGGAAATTAAGATCAGGCGATGAGGGGAGGAAGAAGAAGAAGAAGAGAATATTGGGAAATTAAGATCAGGCGATGAGGGGAGGAAGAAGAAGAAGAAGAGAATATTGGGAAATTAAGATCAGGCGATGAGGGGAGGAAGAAGAAGAAGAAGAGAGTATTGGGAAATTAAGATCAGGCGATGAGGGGAGGAAGAAGAAGAAGAAGAGAATATTGGGAAATTAAGATCAGGCGATTGGGGGGGGGGGGGGGAAGAGAAGTCTATTGTTGTATGGGGCAGTGTTTCTGCGTCTAAGGATTTTGTCTAGTAAAAACCACATGCTGCTGGATGGCGCCACTCCCTGACAAGAGCGCTAAGGTACCCCATGCAAGCTGCCCACTGCTTTAGTTCTTGGTGTTCCTCTCAAAGGGTCTGGCTGGCGATGACTGCGGCTTCGCATGGCAAAAGGGTGCTGGCTGGCGATGACTGCGGCTTGGCATGGCAAAAGGGTGCTGGCTGGCGATAACCGCGGCTTGGCATGGCAAAAGGGTGCTGGCTGGCGATGACTGCGGCTTGGCATGGCAAAAGGGTGCTGGCTGGCGATAACTGCGGCTTCGCATGGCAAAAGGTTGCTGGCTGGCGATGACTGCGGCTTGGCATGGCAAAAGGGTGCTGGCTGGCGATACTGTTGAAGGTTGATGGAGGATTGTTCCTCGTGTATGGGCCGCTCGTATGGAAGCTTGGGGCGAAAGCCTTGCTGCAAGAGCCGGGCAAAGGGATTCTCCTATCAATTGCTGTCTATGGTTAATATGCTTCAGTGATGCACAACTCGCCTGATTTTGCATGTTCTGTGACCCACCCCGTTTTTGTTTCTGTTCTCCATTTTCCCTTTTCTTCTGCTCCCCCAGCTAACTAACCACTGTCCCCTTGTCCCCCCCCCCATTTACTTTACCTTCATCCTGCTTGTATCTCTCCTGCTTGCTTGATTTGGTCCACCCCCCCCTCCCGGCTCCTCAGGATGTCCGGAAAAAGTTCGACAAGGCCAGCGCTGACTACGACACGGTGCGCGATGGCTCCCTTCCTTTCTCGCGTCTTGTGCACATGCAATAATCTTTTTCAAATCAATTTGACGTCGTCTACCTTTCTGGACCCCTTCTGATACCTGTGAAGATGCCGCCCCATAAAACAAGAGCTAGACTTTGCCAGGAATGTGCAGCATATACCAGAGTGTGATAGCACCTGTAAACGTATTACTTCCCATGAAATGTACGCCAGCGACGTGTGCTTGGTTGGGATAGGCATTCGCTAAAAGCGCCTTTCTTGTCATTCACATGGCGCGTGCAACAATGTCTGCCAGCATGTTGGAACACTGCCACGCACCGTCCTCGTTGGACTTTCTTCCTCTGCATAATCTTCCTCGGAGTTCTTCCACTGCATAGCAAGCAGATTTTTGTGGTTGTACATTTACTTGCCCAGCAGATTGTTCATGGCATGACATGGCATAAATCTCTGTTCCTCGCCACCATGACACTTAACCCCTAAATGGGCAGAAATACTGCCGATGCATCGGCTGTAACTTCACAATTTTGCAAACCAGATGCCATCCAACCCACCCATATCCAATGGCTGTCCTTGGGGGCCAAGCATGTCCATGAGTTGCCCTTCGGGTTGGTATATCACAACCTTACATATATGCAGGGTAGGCCATGTATAACTGCCGTCAAAGTCAGGGGGGTCAAGACGAGCGTTTTCATTTTTGGTAGAATGTGCATTTTGAATTATGTTGTAAGAGCTAGGCACCTACCACTTCAGGGATGATAAACAATTAGTTGCTGAACAGTTTGAGCCATTGGGGTCATCATTTGGGTGGGTATGCCAGCAGTTACACCCAGTACAGCCCATAGGGGTACCGTTGGTAAAAAGCAACCAAGGGGGTCGGAGTGGGCATACTACCTACTAATACCTACTAATATGGCCCCCAACCATGCCACACAATACATTTCCCTTCCACAATGATGGGGAAACATAACTGCATCATCACACTACCCTTACATGGCACCTATGTGCAGGTGCCACCTTGTCCATGCACGTAGGTAACGTGGTACGGATACCCTACGTAAGGCATGCATTCTAGGAGGCAGCCACCAACAAACTAGTGATTTTAAGCCTATTTCAGCTTGCCCTAGCAAGGATAAACTAGGCCTAAGCTGCTATAGCTTGCCAGGTGATGGCCAGCACACCTGGTGGCACATGCTGACAATGGGAAGCTTCTACTCACCGGTTACATGCTTGATGATGCCACAGAGACCAGCCAACTGCCTCACACTCATGCAATATGTGTGTGGGAAATGTATAACAAACATATATGGAGGTATTCAAACCCATACAGCATCTAAAACTTATCACCATCACACTGTGGCAGGTCAACTGACTGAGGGAAGCATCTAAGAAGGGTGTTTTAGAAAGGGGCCAGGCCAGGGTCAAGAAAGAGCATGAATAATGCAAAAAGAATGTGCTACACAAACTAGAACGTATATATAAACGTCAAACATCGATAGGAAAACGATGCTGAAGCTTTACCAGGCATGGATGGCGTTACCTTGGCCCAGGCGGTGGCCGCAAAATGGCGCATTTCGGCGCACCAAAGTTGTGCAGCATGGTCGCTGGATTCGGCGATTTCTGGCCACCCTTGCACGTTTACGACTACTATGTATCATAAAAAGTACAAAGAAACCAATATATCCTTTAAAATACGCCGGAAAGGTATTGCTGTCAACGTTTCTATCGTCCGGCCTGATCGCAGTTTTTTCCAGCAAGAACGCTGCCGACACCTATCAAATGGCATTCCCGCGGTCCAAAAATTGGCCTGTGTGATCTTTAGGACGTATAAAATCAATTTCCTAAGTTTGGTCAGAAAATTCGAACGAAAACGTAAATGCCATGCGTGGGCGCAAGCCGCCATGGCCAGGTCGTCGTTTTCCGGAATGCACGTTGTACGTGAAAAAGTACCCTGACCCCTTGTACTTTGACCGGCCAGAACACCTCTATAACTTTGTCAGAAGTATGCAAACCCTAGTACCATGCTGTGAGGAAAATTATAAACTTTCGATCTTCTCAGCTAAACTTTTCCTAATTCTCAATAGTTTTCGCGGCATTTGGTCCCCCGAGAAGGGGCCGACGTGTCGGCTGTAACTCAGTTTTAGGCGGAAAATCGGCAGCCAGACCATTTAGGGGTTAACTGCGGTGTT
Organism: Mesostigma viride; assembly: GCA_009746045.1. NCBI lineage: Eukaryota > Viridiplantae > Streptophyta > Mesostigmatophyceae > Mesostigmatales > Mesostigmataceae > Mesostigma > Mesostigma viride. The sequence goes on from RPFO01000436.1 coordinate 91,600, forward strand.
AGAATGCTCGCAGCCAAAGACAACTGACCTGTTTGAATGCCTCTATAAGAGCGCAACCAACAGACAATTGACCTATCAGAATGCTCGCAGCCAACAGGCAACTGATCTAATAAAGTGCTCGCAGCTAACCCACAACTGACGTATTCAAATGCTCGCAGCCAACCCACAACTGACCTATTCAAATGCTCGCAGCCAACGCACAACTGACCTATTCAAATGCTCGCAGCCACCACACCACTGACATATTAGAGCTTGCAGCCTGTGCAGGTGTCGCTCCTGCTGGCATACCCAGTGACGGAAATCGGCCAACGTGTTATCATGAAAACGATGTCGGCCTTTCGGTCATAATGGTGGTGTGGTACCATTTCCCGCCACTCTTCCAAATTCATGTACCCTGATATCCTCTGCATGCATGCAGGCCCATTATCATTTCCTCTGTATGCTTGCACGTGCATGATTCTGACCCGTTGATGACCTGGTTCCTGCCACACCATCGTGCACAAATCTCCTCCTACCCCCCCCCCTCCCCCCCGCCACGTCAATTCCATCTGCTTTGTTCTTTGTCGACATGATATCAGGCGCGGGAGCGGTGCTTGTCGCTCAAGAAGGAAGCCAAGCCGGAGCTGCTCCAAGAGTCGCAGCAGGTGGGTTTCGCCTGGCATTTGTGCTTACGGTGTGCTCCTACTTGTAGCCACATGACCAAGAAGGAAGCCAAGCCGGAGCTGATGACAAGATATGAAGTGCGGTAATGCCTGGCAAGTTTGTTACGGTGTGCCCGTGTTTGGTAGTTGCGTGGCATAGTTGCTGTGTACCCATATCATGCCTGGCAGGTGACATGGATCGGGTAGTCATTCAACTACTTCAGGATCGTAATGTCCTTGACTAATAGCTGCGGGACTTGGCAAGAATATGCGCTGTTGGCCACTCGGAAAAGTATGAATTAAACTTTTGCCGAGGTCTTTTTGGTAGGGTGGGGAGGGGGAACCAAACGTAGTCTGCTCCCTTGGGGCCTGTGGTCTGCCCACAAAATGGTTCTGTCATCTTGGTTTGTGTGTGCATGCGTATGTGGGTATACATCATCAGAGCGATATGCTAACTGGCTGCCAATGGTCCCCTCATTTTCTGTTCCCTTCAACTTGTGCGCAGGGGTTGCAAGAGGCACGCTACAATTACGAGCAGGCACGCTGCCACCTGGTGAGCTTCGAGGATGTCATATCCTATACATCCCATATCCCATATCCCATATCCCATATCCCATATCCCATATCCCATATCCCATATCCCATATCCCATATCCCATATCCCATATCCCATATCCCATATCCCATATCCCATATCCCATAGCCCATAGCCCATATCCCATATCCCATATCCCATATCCCATATCCCATATCCCATATCCCATATCCCATATCCCATATCCCATATCCCATATTCCATATCCCATATCCTATAGATCGTATCCTTGGCGCAAAAAACTTAAAAATGATGGATGGATGTATCTCACCACCAAGGCCGTCTTGCGGTCTCACACTCTAATCCTGCAGTCCCAGTAGACTCCCATTATGTTGGCATGGATGCCTGGCCGCGTCCTGTTTATGGTCTACAGTCCTATTTACGTCCCTAGTTCTATCCTATCTGCTTGCCGTGCTAGTAGAACTACGTTGGGTTCTGGCGCATGGGCGTGAAGGCGTTGTTTGGGCCCACCCTTTTGTGCTCTTGGTTTGCATGCTGGGTGGTGGTTGGTGGATCATTGCTTGAGCCATCCGGGGGGGATGATGATGGATCACAATGGTCGGGAATGCTCTTGGTTTGCATGCTGGGTGGTTGGTGGATCATTGCTTGAGCCATCCGGGGGGGATGATGATGGATCACAATGGTCGGGAATGCTCTTGGTTTGCATGCTGGGTGGTTGGTGGATCATTGCTTGAGCCATCCGGGGGGATGATGATGGATCACAATGGTCGGGAATGCTCTTGGTTTGCATGCTGGGTGGTTGGTGGATCATTGCTTGAGTCATCCGGGGGGATGATGATGGATCACAATGGTCGGGAATGCTCTTGGTTTGCATGCTGGGTGGTTGGTGGATCATTGCTTGAGTCATCCGGGGGGGATGATGCTGGATCACAATGGTCGGGAATGCTCTTGGTTTGCATGCTGGGTGGTGGTTGGTGGATCATTGCTTGAGTCATCCGGGGGGATGATGATGGATCACAATGGTCGGGAATGCTCTTGGTTTGCATGCTGGGTGGTTGGTGGATCATTGCTTGAGCCATCCGGGGGGATGATGATGGATCACAATGGTCGGGAATGCTCTTGGTTTGCATGCTGGGTGGTGGTTGGTGGATCATTGCTTGAGTCATCCGGGGGGGATGATGATGGATCACAATGGTCGGGAATGCTCTTGGTTTGCATGCTGGGTGGTTGGTGGATCATTGCTTGAGTCATCCGGGGGGGATGATGATGGATCACAATGGTCGGGAATGCTCTTGGTTTGCATGCTGGGTGGTTGGTGGATCATTGCTTGAGCCATCCGGGGGGGATGATGATGGATCACAATGGTCGGGAATGCTCTTGGTTTGCATGCTGGGTGGTTGGTGGATCATTGCTTGAGCCATCCGGGGGGGATGATGATGGATCACAATGGTCGGGAATGCTCTTGGTTTGCATGCTGGGTGGTTGGTGGATCATTGCTTGAGTCATCCGGGGGGATGATGATGGATCACAATGGTCGGGAATGCTCTTGGTTTGCATGCTGGGTGGTTGGTGGATCATTGCTTGAGTCATCCGGGGGGGATGATGATGGATCACAATGGTCGGGAATGCTCTTGGTTTGCATGCTGGGTGGTGGTTGGTGGATCATTGCTTGAGCCATCCGGGGGGATGATGATGGATCACAATGGTCGGGAATGCTCTTGGTTTGCATGCTGGGTGGTTGGTGGATCATTGCTTGAGCCATCCGGGGGGATGATGATGGATCACAATGGTCGGGAATGCTCTTGGTTTGCATGCTGGGTGGTGGTTGGTGGATCATTGCTTGAGCCATCCGGGGGGGATGATGATGGATCACAATGGTCGGGAATGCTCTTGGTTTGCATGCTGGGTGGTTGGTGGATCATTGCTTGAGCCATCCGGGGGGATGATGATGGATCACAATGGTCGGGAATGCTCTTGGTTTGCATGCTGGGTGGTTGGTGGATCATTGCTTGAGCCATCCGGGGGGGATGATGATGGATGACAATGGTCGGGAATGCTCTTGGTTTGCATGCTGGGTGGTTGGTGGATCATTGCTTGAGCCATCCGGGGGGGATGATGATGGATCACAATGGTCGGGAATGCTCTTGGTTTGCATGCTGGGTGGTTGGTGGATCATTGCTTGAGTCATCCGGGGGGATGATGATGGATCACAATGGTCGGGAATGCTCTTGGTTTGCATGCTGGGTGGTTGGTGGATCATTGCTTGAGCCATCCGGGGGGATGATGATGGATCACAATGGTCGGGAATGCTCTTGGTTTGCATGCTGGGTGGTTGGTGGATCATTGCTTGAGCCATCCGGGGGGATGATGATGGATCACAATGGTCGGGAATGCTCTTGGTTTGCATGCTGGGTGGTTGGTGGATCATTGCTTGAGCCATCCGGGGGGGATGATGATGGATCACAATGGTCGGGAATGCTCTTGGTTTGCATGCTGGGTGGTTGGTGGATCATTGCTTGAGCCATCCGGGGGGATGATGATGGATCACAATGGTCGGGAATGCTCTTGGTTTGCATGCTGGGTGGTGGTTGGTGGATCATTGCTTGAGCCATCCGGGGGGATGATGATGGATCACAATGGTCGGGAATGCTCTTGGTTTGCATGCTGGGTGGTTGGTGGATCATTGCTTGAGCCATCCGGGGGGATGATGATGGATCACAATGGTCGGGAATGCTCTTGGTTTGCATGCTGGGTGGTTGGTGGATCATTGCTTGAGTCATCCGGGGGGGATGATGATGGATCACAATGGTCGGGAATGCTCTTGGTTTGCATGCTGGGTGGTTGGTGGATCATTGCTTGAGTCATCCGGGGGGATGATGATGGATCACAATGGTCGGGAATGCTCTTGGTTTGCATGCTGGGTGGTTGGTGGATCATTGCTTGAGCCATCCGGGGGGGATGATGATGGATCACAATGGTCGGGAATGCTCTTGGTTTGCATGCTGGGTGGTTGGTGGATCATTGCTTGAGCCATCCGGGGGGGATGATGATGGATCACAATGGTCGGGAATGCTCTTGGTTTGCATGCTGGGTGGTTGGTGGATCATTGCTTGAGCCATCCGGGGGGGATGATGATGGATCACAATGGTCGGGAATGCTCTTGGTTTGCATGCTGGGTGGTGGTTGGTGGATCATTGCTTGAGCCATCCGGGGGGATGATGATGGATCACAATGGTCGGGAATGCTCTTGGTTTGCATGCTGGGTGGTTGGTGGATCATTGCTTGAGCCATCCGGGGGGAATGATGATGGATCACAATGGTCGGGAATGCTCTTGGTTTGCATGCTGGGTGGTTGGTGGATCATTGCTTGAGCCATCCGGGGGGGATGATGATGGATCACAATGGTCGGGAATGCTCTTGGTTTGCATGCTGGGTGGTTGGTGGATCATTGCTTGAGTCATCCGGGGGGGATGATGATGGATCACAATGGTCGGGAATGCTCTTGGTTTGCATGCTGGGTGGTTGGTGGATCATTGCTTGAGCCATCCGGGGGGATGATGATGGATCACAATGGTCGGGAATGCTCTTGGTTTGCATGCTGGGTGGTTGGTGGATCATTGCTTGAGCCATCCGGGGGGGATGATGATGGATCACAATGGTCGGGAATGCTCTTGGTTTGCATGCTGGGTGGTTGGTGGATCATTGCTTGAGTCATCCGGGGGGATGATGATGGATCACAATGGTCGGGAATGCTCTTGGTTTGCATGCTGGGTGGTGGTTGGTGGATCATTGCTTGAGCCATCCGGGGGGGATGATGATGGATCACAATGGTCGGGAATGCTCTTGGTTTGCATGCTGGGTGGTTGGTGGATCATTGCTTGAGCCATCCGGGGGGGATGATGATGGATCACAATGGTCGGGAATGCTCTTGGTTTGCATGCTGGGTGGTTGGTGGATCATTGCTTGAGTCATCCGGGGGGATGATGATGGATCACAATGGTCGGGAATGCTCTTGGTTTGCATGCTGGGTGGTGGTTGGTGGATCATTGCTTGAGTCATCCGGGGGGATGATGATGGATCACAATGGTCGGGAATGCTCTTGGTTTGCATGCTGGGTGGTTGGTGGATCATTGCTTGAGCCATCCGGGGGGATGATGATGGATCACAATGGTCGGGAATGCTCTTGGTTTGCATGCTGGGTGGTGGTTGGTGGATCATTGCTTGAGCCATCCGGGGGGATGATGATGGATCACAATGGTCGGGAATGCCCTTGGTTTGCATGCTGGGTGGTTGGTGGATCATTGCTTGAGCCATCCGGGGGGGATGATGATGGATCACAATGGTCGGGAATGCCCTTGGTTTGCATGCTGGGTGGTGGTTGGTGGATCATTGCTTGAGTCATCCGGGGGGGATGATGATGGATCACAATGGTCGGGAATGCTCTTGGTTTGCATGCTGGGTGGTTGGTGGATCATTGCTTGAGTCATCCGGGGGGATGATGATGGATCACAATGGTCGGGAATGCTCTTGGTTTGCATGCTGGGTGGTTGGTGGATCATTGCTTGAGCCATCCGGGGGGATGATGATGGATCACAATGGTCGGGAATGCTCTTGGTTTGCATGCTGGGTGGTTGGTGGATCATTGCTTGAGCCATCCGGGGGGGATGATGATGGATCACAATGGTCGGGAATGCTCTTGGTTTGCATGCTGGGTGGTTGGTGGATCATTGCTTGAGTCATCCGGGGGGATGATGATGGATCACAATGGTCGGGAATGCTCTTGGTTTGCATGCTGGGTGGTTGGTGGATCATTGCTTGAGCCATCCGGGGGGATGATGATGGATCACAATGGTCGGGAATGCTCTTGGTTTGCATGCTGGGTGGTTGGTGGATCATTGCTTGAGCCATCCGGGGGGGATGATGATGGATCACAATGGTCGGGAATGCTCTTGGTTTGCATGCTGGGTGGTTGGTGGATCATTGCTTAAGCCATCCGGGGGGGATGATGATGGATCACAATGGTCGGGAATGCCCTGGAAAACCAGTCGCCATCTGCATTTGCCAATGTTCCTTGGGCGCATACTGATGGTGCTTGCACGGGTCTTCTTCTTATGGCTCACCTGTGATGAACAGTCTCCCCCCCCCCCCCCCCCCCCCCTTTCCCCATTCCCCCATTCCCCTTGCACCAACCTCCTCACCTCCTGTCCAGCCCCTGGTGGTGTCCCTGACCAGTAGCAGGGTCGCAAGAAGTTGTACTCTTTGAAGAAACGTGCCCTTAGAAGAAATAGTGCTATGAGTTCCCTTCAAGCATCCTTTTGCCATGGGTTATAGCTAATCATAACAAAGCACCTTCAGTAACAAGGCCCTCCCTCTAAACCCCAAACTATAACCCCCCGTCTACCACCGGCCTTGCCAACCTCTTCGCAAACAGGTGGTGGCACTGACCGACATCGAGGCGCGCAAGAAGTTTGAGTTCCTCGAGGCGGTTGGCTTCATCATGGACTCGCACCTCAAGTTCTTCCGTCAGTCGGCATCCATGCTGCACGCGCTGGAGCCCTACCTGCAGCAGGTGTGTGTGGGGGGGAAGGAAGTGGTCACTTTATTTACAAAGCCACCACATTGAGGGTATCGCCTTGTGGAGGAGCTGCTGAATACCGATTGAGGGTTACGGTTTATGGATGCGTCTGCTGAATAGTAAATGAGGATCTTGCCCTGTGGATATGACGCTGCTACGTTATTGGTCGAGTCTCAAACTGCCTCTGTTGGTATACCCCTGTCCCCTTCTCTCCCACAACACCATACTGGGGCTGTCATCGCAACCCCCCTGCTGGCACCCGCGCGCACGTGCAGGTGCTGCACTTCACGGAGCAGTCGCGAGAACAGGCCAAGGCCGAGCGGGTGAGTATCAGTTTGCACAGCATTACCTGTTTGAACGAGCTGGCTTGCTATGTTTGTTCTTCTCTTCTATGCATGCGTGAGCAGGCAGGCCTAATAATTATTATGACCCTTGTTTTCTCATGAGGCTCAAACATGCATCCCTGGACGTTTCGTTTCCATTTGCATAGCGGTGTTGACCCCCCGCTGGGCTGTAGTGCTGCCCCTAGTCCCACCCACCCACCCGCCCTCCTTCTCTTAAGGGCAGCACTGGTGGGTCACGCCAGAGCTACACGCCACACGGAGCAGTTGACACGCTGATTTAGTATTTTGTCACCTTGACATAGGTCTCAAACCTGGCCCTAACTGCCCTCGGCATCACCGCCCCCTGAATCGCAGGCATCGCTGGTTGACCACACCACCAGCTACATTCTATCTGGAGCATGTAATCTGTGCATGATGAGTGGACTGCATTGTTTGAGTGCATTACTTATTTTCATTGCATCACGCATTCTCCAGCCTCACCCTTGCACCCGTTCACCTTCCCTTACAGGTAGCGCTCATGGCACCGCACCAACAACTACATGTTGCAAATGATACTTTTGCTCCCGGTTGCAGTCACTCGGACGAGGGGGGGGGGGTTTGAAAACAAGAAAACTTACACACTCAGATGTCGTGTTCTCTGCTGCCCTGGTCGGCTGCCCTGGTCTGCTGCCCTGGTCCGCTGCCCTGGTCCGCTGCCCTTGTCGGCTGCCCTGGTCCGCTGCCCTGGTCTGCTGCCCCCCGCGTTATTTCTTGCGCCCATCACACCAGGCGGCGCTGGTCGACCGCACCAACAACTACATGGAGCACGTGCGCGCGGAGACGGACGCGGTACTCGCGTCGGGGCCCGACCTGGCGGCGTCCAACGCCAACGCGATGGTGGAGCAGCGCAACACCATCGAGGCCGCCGTCGCGCAGTCATCGTCCAAGGTAACCTACTGGTGACGGTTGTTAGTGTTCACTGGTGACAGCAACAACATGAAGTGGTATCCACCAGGTGACGGCTATACTGTTAATGGTATTATGGTTTAACGTTATGATGTTAATGCTATGCCACTAATGGTACTGTGTTGCAGAGGTGCTTGGATAGGTACATGGGCATTACTAATACTATCGTTAACCAAATGACAGTAGTATAGCAACTTTTATGTGGACGAACAGCGATACTTGTGTCGAGTGTTGGATTGTGGCTCAGGCATCGTCCAATGTAGTTTTGAGGACAGCAGGGATCGTAGCGAAGAAAACAAAGAAAACTATAAAGAGGAGCTTCTATTTGATTTATTTTTTTTGTGTGTGTATCAGATGGCTGTCCTGGGCCGGCTGTCGTAATCCCCAGTGCTCCCTGTTCAACCAAGCAGGGCACAAAACGCCTGGCAATAAGTAAATGTCTCGATTGTTAATGTGTGTCTTATACCGTGACTACGTTGTCCAACCTCCCCAGACCCAGACCCAACAGGTGATTGGGGGTCCAGCACGGCTTCCTAATGAAACAGAGCACGCCATCCCTTATCACAGTCGTTAGTAGTTGTGTGGTGCTCTACCTACCCCTACCCCATGTGATCATAATCCAGCTGGGCTACCTGCCCAAGCAGCACCGTACATATATCCTGTATCAACTGTCATGAATAGTTGCTTTGGATTCCACATCCTGCTAACCCTGCAGGTCATCGTGATCAAGCAGGGCTACCTGCTCAAGCAGAGCACCTCGCGCGTTGTTCGGGACTTTGAGCGGCGCTTTTTCGTGATGGACAACCGGGGCATGCTCTACCACTACAACAAGAAGGGGACAATCGACCGGCAGTCACCGGTGCGTGTATAGTAGCATGCACTCGTATGTATTCTATTTATTGTGTATAGTATTGCAGCGCACCCACGGCTGTTTGCCTAGGGCCCCCAGCATGGCAGTCATCTGTTATCGTTATCTCTTATTCATCTGTTACCGTATCTTTTATTCAACTCTGATATCGCATCTCTTATTCATCTGTTACCGTATCTTTTATTCAACTCTGATATCGCATCTTTTATTCATCTGTTACCGTATCTTTTATTCAACTCTTATTATAACTTTTACTCATCTCTGATATCGCATCTCTTATTTATCTGTTATCGTTCTTCCATCTTCTATTAATCTGTCATCGCTATGTTCCAGGCCCCCCGGTGGGGGGATGAAGGCGAGGTGCTGTAGGTGGACATGGGGGGCATGTCTCAGGACTAACTGGTTAATCCATTTTTTTCACTTGTTATACTCTCTCTCTCTCTCTCTCTCTCTCTCTCTCTCTCTCTCTCTCTCTCTCTCTCTCTCTCTCTCTCTCTCTCTCACACACACACACACACACACCCACACACACACACACCAGGCGCCCCAGGGTGATGAGGGCGAGATGCTGGACATGGACATGGGCATCAACCTGCTCACCTGCACGCTCAAGAAGGACGCGGACGCGGCCGACCTGCGCTTCTGCTTCCGCGTAATCTCGCCCACCAAGACGCTCGTGCTGCAGGTGAAGGGGGGTGGTGGTAGCCATCATGCTGGACCGAATAGGTCACTGTAGGTAGGACAGGGGCGATGGGAACGCGGCCGACCTGCGCTTCTGCTTCTGGTAACTTCCCCCCCCAAAAGTACTGACAAAGTAAGTGCCAACACTGGTAATACCCTTTTGCTGCAGGTGAGGGGAGGGGAGGGCATGTCAAGAGAGGCCTGTCAAGAGGCCATGCTATCTTTAGAACTCAGCCAATGTCTTAAGTTGTGCGGTTAAATAGTAATTGCGTTTAAATAGTAATTGCGGTTAAAGAATGCTGTCAAGCCATTGTAGGCTTATCACACCACACGCGCACACACACCCACGCCCACACCCACGCACCACCACCGCACCACCGCCACAAACAAACCCTGCAGGTGGAGACTGCACTGGACTGCTCCTGCTTGCAGGCACTTACGTTCATTGCTTTCTCCGCATGCTCTTCTACCCCTATTCGCCTTGATTGTGGTGCCCCCTTTTCAGGCGGAGAATGAGCCGGACCGATCCTCCTGGATGCAAGCTATCCAGCTGGTCATCGAAACACTGCTTAACAGCCAGGAGCTCATCAGCGTGGCCCGGTTGCCGCCGCGGACCAACGCCAGCTTTAGTCAGGGGTCGTTCGGGGCCACCGGGTCCCGCCACCCAAGCAACAGTGACATCTCGACAGGTGTAGCGCTCTCGGCGCTTGCGGCCGGGGGAGGGGCAGGCGGCAGCTCTCAGAATCTGGCCCGGTGAGTGCTGTTGGCTGTTATTGATTGCGGTGCTCGGTGCCTATTTGGCCTACTAGGCTGCGCCTATTCGGGCTGGTGGGTGCTCTGGGCTACTGTGTTGGTGCCGTGTTGTGTGCCACTCTCCGGCTGCCCTCTTCCTTCTCCCTTCTGCTGTCATCTCCCCTTGCTGTCTCGCTTGCCCCCTTGTGGTGCGTGTGCTCCTTGCTATGCTTGTTCTGTAAGTGTTATAGTACGGGCAGTTACTATGTATAGGCTGTTATGTTATAGTTAGCTCACCATCTGCTCTTGCATGGCATGACGTAGTCCTGTGTGCTCTTGTTCTGCCTGACCATCCTTTTTGCATTCCTGTAATTCTCAACTGGCTGCTGGCATACTGTCTGTCTTCAACGGGCTATGTATTCACGGCCCCATGGGCTTCTGTGTGCTTTTGCTTTCTTTGCTGACCATCCTTATCTCATGCCGTCTCCTGTACACATGGATGTGCATGGCGCCATGTGCTACTGTATGGTATGGTTCCACCGTGATGCCGTCATACGTCACCACAAGCTGTTAGCTGACTACGTGTTAGCTGACCATCCTTAAGGCATCTCCTGCTCATGCATGACAACATGCGTTCCCGCACTTGCAGGCCGGTATCAGACAAGTCAGCAGGAACTCCGGGCGAGGATGGCAAAGGTGGGGGCAGCGGTGCGCATGTCACAAGTATACCCAGCTTCGGGGACAGATAGCATCAGCTAGTAACAGCAGCAAAAATGGACAGGTGGGGCCAGAGTTGGCGTCTTACAAAGTTATGTGGATGTGAGAATATACTCGACACAGTTGGGTGTAGGTGCATGCACGGGTGCACCCATGCCATGGTGGTGGGTGTGCATGCATGGTACATAGGGCTTGGGTAATTGTGTGGGAGCATGCTAGCCACCTATAGCAAGCACGCTTGGTGGGGCCAGCGGTGCACGCTCTGTGCGTGTTTCGCACACAGTGGGCACTATCTCTAGGAGTAGATGTAATAGACTAGTACTGTTGTGTTTCATGTGATAGGTACTGTCCCTAGGAATAGATATTATAGCCTAGAACTTATAGTAGCATCGGCTACTAAAGTCACCGATACATGAGCTCCCTGGTTTGTCCGTAAACAGAATCGATCAGGAACACAGGAGATCTTGGTGTGTTTCTAATCAGAATAGGGCAATAGTGCAAACGTGAGGGAGGCTCCCCTAACGTTTGCACTAGGTAAGTACCACAGGCGACCAAAAAAAACATATTGGCGTGTCAAAAGAAAGTTATAGGTCAAGAGTGCTCCTGCTGCCTCGCCAGTGGGTCTGCATGACCTTCTTTTGCATGTGGTCCCGAGGATGCCTGGTCTGTTTTGTTCTCTTTATCCTTCTCTTCTTTTCTTATCATACATCGACAGCACTGTGTGTCAGTCAGTCAGTTTATTCCCACGCCGGTTGTCCGACAGAGTTATATTTAGTGGAGCCATGGGCTGGTCCGGCCTTACAAAAGTACTTGCATACTAGGGTACTTGGCCCCTTCATAAGGCACTAGACTCGAACGCGCGCGTGTGTGTTTTGCATGTGTAGTCCTGACGATGCCTGATCTGTTTTTTCCTCTCTTCCTCTTGTCATTCTCTTGTTTTCTTACTACATATCATGCGTTGACAGGAAAAGTGTCAAAAATATAAATATACTTCACGCACGTACGCATGGACACACACACACACAAACCCTCGCACTCTGAAATGCCCCTAAGTTTATACTACCCCTCTCCCCCCCCCCCCCCGCGCCCCCCACGCATTCCATTTCCTTTCCCTCGTTGCAACCCCACTCAAAATTCCGGGATGCTGCTGTGCACTCTCAAGCTTTCTCCTTGCCTCTGTTTCCTTCCCGTGGCAGGCACTAGATAAATCCATGTTGTCAAACCTTAAGCGACCCCCCGCCCCGTCAAATCCGCACTGCAGTTTGCCATTCTGCGCTCTCTTCTCTCCTTCTTGTTGCTGGCGCGACATGAATCCTTATTCTCAAACCCCTGCATGTTGGCGCGTGTGCTAATGTATTTGCATGCGCTCGGTTACCCCTTAACCTCAAACTCTTGCATTCCTTACTCTTGAACCCTTGCATGCGTACTCGTTGCAGGCGCTCGGTTAACCCCCGCGGATGGAGCCAACACCATATCCGACGGCCGTCAGGCGCCCAATTCTGCCAGGGACTTGGCTGACAGTGAGGACGGGTCGACGCACTCGGTGCGGGAGGGTTCCGTCTCGGGGGGCCCCCCCGCTATATTCACGCGCGCCGTGTCGGTGAGTGGGCCTTGATTAATGATTGGTACATTCGTTTGTCATTGATGAGGTGGTTGGGTGGGGGCAGGAATGTTGGGTGGCCCCCCCGCCATCTTTGCGTGCGCCGTGTCGGCATGTGATGGGTTACGCTTGTATTATACGTCGGTGACTTGTAGGGTTAAAGTTGTTGGGCTAGGCTGCATGAGGGCCACCCCTCCTCTGGTGATGACCATCACAGTGACCATGATAGTGACCATGACCATTGTACTAGGCTACTCGAGGGCAACCCCTCGCAGAAGGGGTCGCCTTGCCCAGTTCCAGGATGATTTTGGTGTATGGAGCTCGCTTGATACAAGTGATCGTGCCTTGAGGGTGGGGGAGGGGATGTTGTGTCAGGAAGTCCGTACGCTATTTCCGCACGAGCCGTGTCGGGGAGTGTGTGGTTGGGCTGGTTAAAGGTGGTTGGGTGATAATCACTTCCTTGTCCCGTGTACTTTGTCATGGACCCCTCCTACCCTTACTCAACTAACAGGGCGCCATCACCTCCCAGGTGGCAAGCGATACGCGGCCCCCTCTGGAGGTGCTGCGGAGCGTTCCTGGGAACCAGATCTGCGCCGACTGTGGCGCGCCGGACCCTGTCTGGGCGTCCCTCAACCTGGGTGTCCTTATGTGCATCGGTGGGTGGGCATATAGGACAAGGAGGGTACCTGTGGAGACTAGCGTGTGCAGCTGGGCGGGCGCGATGTTCTACTATTACAATGGGATGGGCCCTGAGGCATGCTGCTGTGCACGGGCGCGTGAGCAAGACTCGTGCGCAAGAAAACATGATTTTACTACTGAAATACGCGCAGCTGGCGCCCAGCGGTGGGATAGGGCTCGTGGTCGGAATGCCGGCATCCCTTAACCTGACCTCTCCCATGTCCCCCATGTCTTAATAGCAGTATCTTATTGCCTTAGTTATTACAGTAGTGTTTCCATGCCTTAGCCCCCCTTCACCTCCCCCCCACCAGCCTTTCTCTGACGACTTTTGAACATTGTTGTCACCCTCCGATTCCCGAATTCCGATGCTTGTGGGAATCAAATTCTGTTGGGGGAATGTTCTACTCCCCTTCCTGGAATGTCACAGATTGCTCGGGGACGCACCGGCAGCTGGGTGTGCACATATCCAAGGTATGCTCGCCTCCACTACTGCCGCATTGGAATAACGAGCGGGGTGTGCACTACTCCAAGGCATCCACTAACTAAATGCTGCCGTGGCCGTCCACACTGCTTTCTAGTTTGGCATTGTACATCCGCACACAAGGGCATACACCTGTCCAGGCACTGGGGCACCCACAACCATGTCTTTGGGTGAACTTACAAATAATTGTCAGAATCACAAGTGATCGATAGTCGCTGCTGAAATAAATTAAGGCGTTATTGTGATCCCCACTTGTGCATCATGGGCATGGAAGCAATGCCACACACAAGGATACACACACAGACAGGGATATATACACACACGGATACATACACACGCACACACAGGCTGACTGACGGCCACCAACTGCGCTTGCTTATGTTGGTCAAATCTGTAAGATACAAGCAAGCCTAGTAGGTGCTGCCACCCATGTGCGGCCAACGTGGACATTCCAACAGGTGCAGTTGCTCATGCGCTTTAATATTCGAGAAATGTTCCTCACTAAATATATACTAGAGTACTGGTGTACTGGTTTAGTCTACTGCAAGTGCGTTTGAGAAATGTCTGTGTGGATATCTTCCCTTTTGTACAACCCCTCTTCACTTGTGTACAACCCCTCACTACTCACACGTTCTTATGACCATCCATTCTTTCAACAATCTACTCTTCCAACCATCTACTGTTTGCCAGGGCGCTCTACCTTCATCTCTCACCCCTCATCGCTCACGCATTCTCGACAAGTCTGTATGTGAGCAAGAAAGTGTATGACCGCCATCTGCTCGCTGTCATTGGAAACACCCTGACTCTCCCAGGCGCTCGCCCAGTACTGGATGAGTAGTCCACATACTGCTATCACGAGTAGGGGGTATGTGGACAAGCAAGCTTGTGGACTGCTGCCATCTGCTTCCTGCAATTGTATCCCATTTGACTCTCCCTGGCAACTTGCACTGAGCTACTGTCTATTTACAGCAAGAAAGCTATGTTGCAAATGCTATTGCAGTCTGTGTGCTGTCACTACCATGGACTACTATACCAGTTCCTTCCCCATACACAACCCACCAGCTGCGCTCTCTCACGCTGGACGCGTAACCGTGTGGTCATTAGCCTTTCACTCTATCTTTGATGTTTCTTTGCTGTATCGCCCACCAGTTGGTCTCGCTCATATTCGTCCTGCGCGTGTGCACGCAACGCTGTTGGCTATCCGGCCCGTATGGCGAACCCTTAATGTATTCGCATGCTGCATCCACCACCAGGTGCGCTCGCTCACGCTCGACGTGCGCGCATGGATCCCTTCCATCATGGCCATGTTCCAAGAGCTGGGAAACAACGCCGTCAACGAGGTGGGTGGGTGGGTGGGTGGGTGGGTGGGTGGGTGGGTGGGTGGGTGGGTGGGTGGGTGGGTGGGTGGGTGGGTGGGTGGGTGGGTGGGTGGGTGGGTGGGTGGGTGGGTGGGTGGGTGGGTGGGTGGGTGGGTGGGTGGGTGGGTGGGTGGGTGGGTGGGTGGGTGGGTGGGTGGGTGGGTGGGTGGGTGGGTGGGTGGGTGGGTGGGTGGGTGGGTGGGTGGGTGGGTGGGTGGGTGGGTGGGTGGGTGGGTGGGTGGGTGGGTGGGGTGGGTGGGTGGGTGGGTGGGTGGGTGGGTGGGTGGGTGGGTGGGTGGGTGGGTGGGTGGGTGGGTGGTGGGTGGGTGGGTGGGTGGGTGGGTGGGTGGGTGGGTGGGTGGGTGGGTGGGTGGGTGGGTGGGTGGGTGGGTTGGTGGGTGGGTGGGCGGGTGGGTGCGGGGGTGGGTGGGCGGGTGGGTGGGCAACAACGCTGTCAACAAGGTCGGTGCATCCCTTGCTAGCCATTTCTTTTTGCCGCCCCTATCGTGTCCTCTCTGCTCGTCATTGTTTGCATTTCCTACCATTTGTTCACACATTCCTTTCCTCTCATTTCCTTTGCTGAGACTTTAAACATCGTGTTAACGGCTTGCTCCCCCCTTCCCTGCCGTCGCATGGTCTGCTATCGCATTGCTTCTATGACTACTATAATTATTATTCATAATAACCATGAACTATAAACTGTTTGCTCACACATCCTTGGCTACCACATCCTTTGCTGTCATATCGTCTCTCTCACGCAGGTATGGGAAGAAGCGCTGCTGCGCGCCAAGGCCCAGGACGCGAGCGAGCTCGCCAACAATGGGGGCGCGGGGGCGGCCGCGGCCGCCGACGATTCCTGGCTGTGGAGCGCTGACGACGACGACGACGATGAAGAGAGCACAGGACTCGTCTGCACTCCCGTGTCAACACTCGCGAAGCACGCGGCGCTGGCCATGAAGGGACCTGGGGCGGCAGCGGGGGCTGGGGCGGCAGGCAAGGGGGACGCGGCGGCGGCCCCCCCAATGATCGCCAAGCCGAACAGGAATGATCCGATGTCGGTGAAGGAGCAGTACATTCGTGCAAAGGTAATGGTTGTGTTCCTGACGAGCTCGACATTGTGTCTTCTATAACAAGCCGAACAAGAATGACCCGGCGTTGGTCAGGGAGAGCATCGCATTTGTGCCAACTGCCATGGTAATGGTCATTTGCTTCTATAGCTTACGGTTATTTGTTGGGTGTTTGCTTACCATTCTAGTTATGGTTGACTATATAATGCAAATCGTGGTTCTCTGAACATAGTTTATTTATAGTGAGATGGAAGGGTAGCCGC
Organism: Mesostigma viride; assembly: GCA_009746045.1. Lineage (NCBI taxonomy): Eukaryota > Viridiplantae > Streptophyta > Mesostigmatophyceae > Mesostigmatales > Mesostigmataceae > Mesostigma > Mesostigma viride. The sequence goes on from RPFO01000436.1 coordinate 108,106, forward strand.
TATAGCTAGGTTAGAGGGTTCAATTGACATACCTTTTGAGGCCGGTGCGGCCTGATCCGGATCGGTAGTGGCACTGGATTTGACCAGTTTTTCCTGGCCAGGTGGCAGGAGCTACGTTGAGATATAAACCTGCCACTGTCTAGGTTTCTTTGTTAATGACGTAGTTATTAACTAGATCTAGATTCTTTCTCTCACGCAGTATGTGATCTAATAGCCCCGGCAGACCTACATAAGCCGCCGGCAATTAGAACGCCAGTTCGCGTCATTTGTTCAGACGCAAAATTTGCGTTGCGAGATAATGCCGTCCGGGCCAAGGCCGCGTGACACGCAAAAAATACAAAAGCAAACCCACCTAGCTAAGGTCGGCCTCTTTTCTTTTCCCGCCCACCCTCCCTGCGTGTTTGGGGGTAAGGCTAGCCTTTGCCAAGCAATAAGTGTTCCCATGAGCATCGGCGGCCGGGATGTGGCCTGCCTTTTGTATGTGCTCCACTTATTGTTTTAATAAAGAGTCTGGTTACCCTGGAGTTCCACGGTTAATAGGACAAATTTTCTATACAATCTTTTACTTCCGATGACGTGGTGCGTTTATATACATCTCCCACGCGATGCAATATACTTTTTCTCTACCACGCACCACGTGGACTGCCAGGTGGTGCAACCTTTGATTATTATGTTTATACTCTTCTCTCTGCGCATAGTCCAATTCATTTCTCTTATCTCCATGGAAGAATGTGGATCACGGGGGACACACGTCACACTTGGGCGCTCTGTTTCCTTTCTTGGTGTTTCATTTCTTGGTTATGTCACTTGGGCTCTCTGTTTCCTTTCTTGGTGTTTCATTTCTTGGTTATGTCACTTGGGCTCTCTGTTTCCTTTCTTGGTGTTTCATTTCTTGGTTATGTCACTTGGGCTCTCTGTTTCCTTTCTTGGTGTTTCATTTCTTGGTTATGTCACTTGGGCTCTCTGTTTCCTTTCTTGGTGTTTCATTTCTTGGTTATGTCCTGGGTAGTCTTGGTTATGTCCCAGCAATGCATAGACTGGCGCTTCGTCGCCAGTGAAGACATCACCCACATTCTAGCGCGTAGGCATGTCTCCCTGTGCACTTTGGTCCCTTTCTGCCATCGACTCTCGTAACACACCGACAGCACATAGACCATTGCTTTATGTTTATGCGAGGAAGATGAATAACCGCACTCTTGCGTTTGTTCCCTGACAGCACACTCTGGACCCTCTGGTGCCATTCATCTGCCAATCATTTTTCCTGCCCCCCCCCAGTACGTCGACCGCCGGTTTGTCATCAACGAGGAGATCACCCGCAACCCTGAGGGAGCGGCTCAGCAGCTCTGGGACGCTGTGGCATCTGCCCGCATTAAGGATGCGATGCGGCTCCTAGTCCATGGAGTGGGCGTGAACGTGGTCTATCGCACCGAGGCAGCGTTTGAGCTGGAGTCGGCGGCAGAGGACGCGGCGGCGGCGTGTGCGGTGGGGGAGGGGCCGGGGAGCCCCCGGATGCAGCCCCCCATGCCGGTGGTACCAACTGCCAGGTGAGATAGTTATAATGATGGAAATGCCCAGAACCAGCTAATTAGTTAACATAATATTCAACCATGCATGCTGGCGGCATCAGCTGCCAGGTGAGATAGTCATAACTATGGGAATGCCCAGAACCAGCTAATTAGTTAACGTAAGATGCAACCCTCCATGCTGACGGCATCAGCTGCCAGGTTAGACAGTATATAGCCTCTACTGCTGGTCATAATGAAATATAGTAGGTTTGTCAAATCGCAGACACCGGAAGCGTGATGGATGGAGAGCAGGCTTGGACCATACTGCTGGAGGGAGGGGTCGACATTGGGATTGGCAGTCACGTGTTAAGGGGTTATTTTTGGAATCGCTCAACAACAATCGTAAGGGTTTGTGGGGGTAATCGCCCCAATGGTGGCGGCATCATCTGCCATGAGAGAGGGGGAGCCAAACGCAGCCTTCGATGTCCGCTGATTGGTGGAGATCGAAGAGTCATGTGCAGTGATGCCTGCGGCTAGGTGAGATGCTGGCAGCAGTTAACGAGATGGAGAGCGGGCTCAACTGTTTTTTGCATGTGCCCCACTCCTTTAAGCTCTAACCTCCTCAACCATCCCCTCAACCCGAATCCACATAAGCCCCTTCCAGCTTACGTCCCTAAACACCTCCATATTTCCCGACCCCGAGCACAAGCACAAGTCCCAACTGCCAGACACCCTCCCCCTTACCTTTTCAAACCCCCGCTTTCTTCCCTCCCCCATTCCTCTCCTCCCCTTCCCCCCCCCCCCCTTCCCCTTCTCTCCCCCCCCCCCCACTCTTCCCCCACTGCTCTCTCTCACTTCCCTCCCCCCTTCTGCCCTCCCCTCCCATTTCCCCCCCCCTTCCTCCCCCCCACCTGCCGCCCCCTCCCCAACCTCTTCACTCCCCCACCTGCCCCCCCCCCCGAAATTCCACCCCCCCCATTTCTCTCCCCCACCTGTTCCCTCCACAACAGCAGCGGGGCCGCCAGCACCGCCCCCGCAGGCACCGCTGCCACTTCCGCGACCGCCGCGGCCGCGTCCACCAACGTCGAAGACGAGTTCTCGCGCATGGCCACCCTTGCGTCCCGTGCCCGCGCGCGCGCTGCGAGCGACGAGATGTGGCAGAAGGCCAAGGAAGGGCGCGGCGTGCGGCTGTTACACCGCGCCTGCGCCTCGGGCCACGACGCCGTCGTCGAGCTGCTGCTCCAGCACGGCGCGAGGCCCAACGAGATGGACCGCCACCAGCGCACGCCGCTGCACTACTGCATGCTGTACGGGCGCAGCGAGGCCGCCAAGCTGCTGCTGTCGAGGTGAGGATGACCTTATGTAGAGACCTTATAGAGAGACCCTTGCGACACTTGTGCATGCTGCACTGTAGACGGGCGCAGCGAGGTGGCAAAGCTGCTGCTGTCGAGGTATAATGACCGCCCCCCTGTAGTGACCACCACCATCCTTTGAGTGACCCCCGGTTTAGAATAACTTTTGCTGCACTGGGGCATGCTGCGCGAGCGCGGCAAGGGGGCTGCCAAAGCTGCTGCTGTCCAGGTATAGTGACCGCCCCTACGTGACCTGTGCATGCTGTCAAGGTTAGCCCGGCTATATTGACCTCTGTAGCCACCCCCTATGCCACCCCGATAACAACCCTTCTAAGGGATCCCCTGCACCCACCCCTCTGCGGCCAGCTGTTGGTTACGGGCGCATTGGACCAATGTGCCTTGCTGTAGACATTGCCGTGGCTTCCTCTCCAGTGGCCGCCCCGCAGTTGGCCGTTTGCGGCTGCTCTCTAAGCCCTCACGAGCAATGCTTGTCATCCTGGAGAATTTTCTCCCTTTGCTTTTTGAAGCCCCAACCTCCGACCCACCCGATCGCCACCTTGTCACATCGCGAAACCGGGCTTGCGCTGGGGATGCAGGTGCATGCTATCTCGAGCATGCTCCTCATTCATCCACGCGCCTCATTCACCCACGCACACTCATGTACACCCATTCACGCACCGGACATCCCTCCTTCGGCAACCCTGGCCCTTTAGGACCGTTTGGAACCGGAACGGTGCAGGGGCATGCACACGCGCACTCGCTTGGAAATTCACCCTCTCACCCAGCTCCCCTCACCCACTCACCCCCTCACCCCTCACTCACCCACCCACTCACCCACTCACCCACTCACCCACTCACCCACTCACCCACTCACCCACTCACCCACTCGCCCACTCGCCCACTCACCCCCTCACCCCCTCACTCACCCACCCACTCACCCACTCACCCACTCACCCACTCACCCACTCACCCACTCACTCACCCACCCACTCACCCCCTCACTCACCCACCCACTCACCCACTCACCCACTCACCCACTCACCCACTCACCCACTCACCCACTCACCCACTCACCCACTCGCCCACTCGCCCACTCACCCCTCACCCCCTCACTCACCCACCCACTCACCCACTCACCCACTCACCCACTCACCCACTCACCCACTCACCCACTCACCCACTCACCCACTCACCCACTCACCCACTCACCCACTCACCCACTCACCCACTCACCCACTCGCCCACTCACCCACTCACCCACTCACCCACTCACCCACTCCCTTCCTCGCCCACTCGCCCACTCGCCCACTCGCCCACTCACCCACTCACCCACTCACCCACTCACCCACTCACCCACTCACCCACACACCTACTCACCCACTCACCCACTCACCCACTCACCCACTCACCCACTCACCCACTCACCCACTCACCCACTCGCCCACTCACCCACTCACCCACTCACCCACTCACCCACTCCCTTCCTCGCCCACTCGCCCACTCGCCCACTCGCCCACTCACCCACTCACCCACTCACC
>RPFO01000436.1:117500-330000 GCA_009746045.1 Mesostigma viride
GGCACGTATTACCGTAGCTTTGCGAATTTCCCTGCTGTTGGCTCCATCGTCGCGACTTCAGTCGGCCGAGGGGAAATGGGGAAATTTAGCCTCGTGTTGCCCCTCGTAGTCTTCACGCTACTGGCTTTTCCCACCATCGCTTGGGCGCAGACCGGCGAGGAAGATCAGTGCCTTTGCCCCTGCTCCGAGACCAACACCACGCGGTCCACCACATGCGAGGACGCGCTGCTGGTATGCCAGAATGGCGGCACAATGGCGCCCCGGACGTGCCGAGTGGACCCTTCCGCCGCCTCCCCCTGCCTCCCATGGGACGCTACCACAGTGTGTGATTGCAATCCCGGATTCCTGGGCACGCACTGCCAGATCCAGACGCCAGAGAGCTGCTCACTGGCCGGGCTCGTGTACGACGGGAGCGTCCTCAACGGCATCCACACCCGCAACATGGAGTGCTTCGCCGGGAGGTCGGACACGCTCTCTCTGCTCGACCTGACGGACCACCGTTTCAACTTCCAGCTGGACCCGATCGAGAGCAGCGCCCGCTTCCAGCTGTACACGCGCCAGCGCGACGGCGGCCCCGGCTCCACGCTCGACCTGTGCCGCAACATGAAGCAGTACTTCGACTGCAAGGTCAGGAACTGCGTGCTGGTCGGGCTCGAGGACCAGGAGGTGATCGAGCTCCGATGCCCCGACAAGAACTGCACCGCCGTCTGCCCCGAGTCCAACGGCTGCAACGCGATCCTCAAGGCCCTGATGGACAGCTTCGTGGCGAACGATGAGCCGTTCCGTATGCGCGTCGCACCTCTCCAGAACGACCGCGTGAACGTGACGTTCGACATCATCAGCCTCCTCCCGATCGTGGTCGACGGCCGCTGCGTCGTGGGCGCGTGCAAGAACAAGACGGATGAGGACTCGGACATTGTCGGGTGGGACGGCGAGCGCATCTCGACCAAGTCCGACGGCGTGAGCAAGGCGGGGATCGGCATCTCCGCGTCCATCGCCATCCTCCTCTACATCTCCCTCTTCGTCCTCGCCATCTACGCCAACGTCGAGATCTCCCACCCGCCGGCCCCGATCTGCCAGATGCTCGCCGATCACGCGCGCCGCCAGGGGGACCCTGAGAGCGACCCGGTTCTCGTCCGCCCGCTTGGCGAGGGGGAGATCAATGAGGGGAGCGCCCACGACACCAGGAACGGCTTTGAGGGGACCGACCCCTCGATGCTACCCCCCTTGGGGCCGATACCGATCGCTGGATCCCGCGACGACATCGACGCGCCCATCGACATCGCTGCGACCTCCTCGTCCCGATTCGGCCTCGTCTGGCGAGACGTCAGCTTCTGGGTCCCTGAGCAGCACGGGCTTGGCCTCCTCCCCTTTGTGCCCTTCTTCCAGCGGCTCTGCTCGTCGCGCGTGAAGCCCCCACCGGGCGCCCACAAGGTCCTCTGCGGCGTCTCGGGGGCGGTGTTCCCGGGAGAGATTGTGGCCATCCTCGGCCCCTCGGGCGCAGGGAAGTCGACCCTGCTGGATATTCTGGGCGGGGTGGCGCGCCCAGGGAAGCTGTCCGGCGAGATCTGCGTCTATAGTGAGAGCGGGGGTGGCCGGGTGTCGTCCGCCAGCGCCGACGCCCCGGGAGGGCAGAACGTCGAAGTGGCGTCGTCCGGTAGCAACCTGGGGCAGCAGGGGGGCGGAATCGCGGGAGTGTCGCCGCCGCAGCTCGTGGAGCGCACTATCTCCGCCGCGGTGGCGCAGCAGCAAGGGGCGCCCGCACCTGCGCCCCCCCCCCAATTCTCGTCACGCAACGTGCTATCGTACGTCATGCAAGACGACGTGATGCTGGGCACCGTCACCGTCTGGGAGGCGCTCCTGTTCTCTGCGCGCATGCGGCTACCTGCGAAGCTGTCGGAGGCCGACATATTCCTCCGCGTGCGCCGCATCATGGAGGAGCTATCGCTTGTGGGCGTGGCCCATCACATCGTGGGCAACGTGGGGGGGGCCGGCACGGGGCTCATGGAGCGCAGGGGGCTCTCAGGGGGCGAGCGCCGACGGCTAGCATTAGGCGTGGAGCTGATCGCCAACCCCCGCGTGATCCTGTCCGACGAGCCCACGAGCGGGCTGGACTCGTTCTACGCGGATATTGTGATCGGGGCGCTCCGTCGGAGGGCTGTGGAGGGCGGCGCTGCGGTCCTCCTGTCCATCCACCAGCCGCCCGCGCACCTGTTCCCCCACTTCCACCGCATCATGCTGCTCGCGTCTACTGGCGAGCTGGCATTCTGCGGGACACCGGGCGAGGCGCTCACGTTCTTCGAGTCGCGCGGGGGGCAGCTGTCCAAGGGGCTGGGCGGGCACGGCGCGGTGGCGGCGCTGTACGCGTCCAACCCGTTCGAGGCGCTCATGTCGATGCTGTCGGACTCGCGCAGCTCGTTCCGCGCGGCCACGGTGAAGGCCTTCCGAACGAGCTTTCAGGCTGAGGCGCTTGAGAGGGACGTCGCGGAGAAGCTGGCGTCCGCCACGTCGGGGGGCGTGACCCCGACCCACAACTACTACAGCCGGGATGGCAAGACGAATGCAAGGGACAAGGAGCTGTTCGCGAGCATGGGGTCGATGGGCACCTCCCAGAACAGCGGATCGGGGCAAGCCAAGGACGTGCATGTCAACGGGAGCGGCTCCCGGTCCACCCCGGCGGCCGCCAAGTCCCCCGGGGATGGCCCTGTGAATGGGGGCCCGGGCGGTTCAGCCTCGCCGTCCAGCGCGGGCGGCCCTGTCGGCGCAGGGTCCCTGGAGATCACCCCGTCCCGGGAGGTGAGCCAGGAGGACCCCGGGGCGGTCTCCACGACGAGCACGGGGAGGAGGACGCCGCGCCACCTGGCGCTGACGCCGCAGCAGCTGCACACGTCGCCCACGATCTCGTCGTTGCGCCAGACGTGGCTGCTGACCTCGCGGCTCTTCCGGCACATCGCGCGCGACCCGACGCTGCTGTTGATGTACAACGTGATCTATGTGGTGGTCGCCGCGTGCGTGGGCGGGGTGTACTACAACACGGACAACACGACGATTGGGATCCAGAACAGGACGGGGTTCCTGTTCTTTGCGATCCTATTCGTCTCTCTCATGTCCATGAGCCAGATGGGCGTGTTTGTCATGGAGCGCGCGCTGCTGCGCCGCGAGTCCTACTCAGGTTTCTACAACGCGGGGCCCTATTTCGCGAGCAAGGTGCTCGTCGACTTCCTGCCCTTTCGCGTGCTCCCCCCGATTCTGTTCTCTGCGATCGCGTACTGGATGGTCGGGCTCCAAGAGGACGCGACACACTTTTTGCGGTTCATCGGCGTGCTGATCCTGACAAACCTCGTCGCGTCCGGCGGCGTGTTCTTCATCTCGTCGGCCGCGCCGGACATCGGCCGCGCGAACATGTTTGGCACGCTCTACTTCATCTTCTCGATGGGTTTTGGCGGGCTTCTGCTCAACGTCTCGCAGGACAAGCCCGGCGTACGCGGCTTCTCGTACCTCTCGTTCATGCGCTACGGCTACGAGGGCCTCATGAACAATGAGTTCCACGACCTGTCGCTCCTGTTCAACCTCGCGGGGCTGGGCTCGGTCACCCTGAACGTGCCCGGGGACCTCATCCTAGAGCAGGCGGGCTTCTCATACGACAACATGACAATGGACGTGGTTGTGCTCTCGTGCGCGTTTGTCGTGCTCATGGGCATGTCGTACTTGACCCTCCTGGTGCGCTGCCGTCGCAACAAGCGGTCCAACCTGAGCATCCTCAGCGCCAAGACGCCGCGAAAGCGGTGACGGCACGTGGTCATCACGGATTGCCCCTCGATAAGGGAAGAGGAGGAGTAGGAGGCGGTGCGAGCCCACGCTCGGGCGGTGGAGGGACGCCCTCTCCAAAAAGGTGGATGGTGCCGAGGGGAAGGAGGGCAAGGCAACATTTTCCCAATCCACCCCCCTTTTAGGGTCCCAGAAGGAGGGCAAGGCCAGGGTAATGAAAGGAGGAGGAGAGGAGGGAGGAGGCCTACTCCAGAATGGTGGATGGGAGAGAAGGGCGCGGAGGTTTTTGCCTAGGCCTGGTAGCCGGATGGTAAAAGGATGGCTGTGACATGCGCCAGCGGGCAGGTACGGAACATAGGGGTCATGCGACTTAAGTGGATCTCATGATTGTCCCAGAAGGTGATTAACCCTCGATCACTAACTGTCGACGGAATCCCTTGGTCACTATCTTGCCTGACACCGCCTGCTTGGCCGGTAACACTCACAGCTAGATTGGCTGGTACGGGGTTTGTGGATGGGGCCTTCCCCGGCTGTTGGTCGCCAGGGTCGTGGGCATCGGGTCTGTTCTCACGGGTCCCTCCGATGGGTGTTCCGTGATGGCCATGAATTCATGTTTCAAGTAAGGGAGGGAGGGTATAATTGGTGACATTTTCGGTTGTTGCGTGTGCATGTCACGTGGGTCATAATTAGTGAAGTTCTCACATTTGAAGTTGTGTATTATACCGACTGTCACGTGTTTTAGCTGTTAGTCACTGGCACGTGAGTCTCCTGTGGTCTTTGTGGCTGTGGGCCCACAGGGCTTAGCTTATTTCTGGCGAACACCTGGGCTCAGCAACTTTCTCCTGTGCTGTTGTCGCCTTCCCAACGAAGTGCGCAATGCCCCTGTGGAATGGCCAAGCCGTGTGTAGGGCATTAGCGATGCAATGCCAAGCTTCACATATGTGGGTGCGCGGTGGGCGTCAGCATGCCACATTACATTACATTACATTACATTACATTACATTTAATTTATGTGTGTCTGCATCAAATGAGCCTCTTCCGGCCGTCTTGCCCACACAGACCAGGTGAATACCGATGTGGGCCCTGCGGGCGGGCTTAGGACTGGCCAACCAGGTAGACACCTCCTCCTATGGCAGGGTCCCCTTGTCCCGTGGCAACCCACTGGCAAACTTGCGCGTGCCCCGCACCGACGAGGCGCGACCCGGGCCTATGTGACACAACTGCTTGAGGATGCAGGGCTTCTGGGACTATCTGTACTCCGCGCCCGCATGATTAATTAATTAATTAATTAAACTTGTGCTCCCGTTGGTGAGTCAGGGAGCACCGGAGTGCTTTTAATCCCTGTATGTGCACAACAGGAAGAAAGGGCAGAGACCCCCTTTCTCCTTCATGCCAGAGGCATGCCACAGCAGCAATCGGACATGATAGACGATCCGGCAAGTTCTGTGGGTGCAATTTAAGACCCGCGTGAGCACATCATAACAAGGAGCGTGGGCAAGTAAGCGAAGTATAGCCAGGACGTAGCATGGCTGGTTGTACTAGGGCTAAGCTAAGGCTATGGCTGGTTGTCTACCGTGCGTTAGCGGTGCACGTGACTAGGTATGGTGGCAAGGCTAGGCAAACATTCTAGGCATGGCTGCCGTGGCGGCAGTGACTACCAAGGATTACAAGTTATGGCTATTCTAGCCCGCAGGGGGCGTCTACATCTTGTGGTTGATCATCAGGTCCCCGCCCCTCCAGTACACGTTGGGCTTCTGAGGGTCCTGCTTGTGGCGGAGGTATTCCGGCCACAGGTCACGTCGCTGCTGCTGCTGAGCGGGGGTCCGAGGTCGTCGTCCAGCGTCCAGGTGAGGTCGTGCAACGTCCTCTTGCAACGAGAAAGGAACCGCTGCTTGTCCACAGGGGAGGGGAAGGTGAGCAGGACTGGTGGGGGAGCCGCCTTGTCCCGTGAGTGGGGAAGGCGGTGGCACCCGCGCAGTTCTACCTCGATCACCTACCAGGCCCATGGGGGTAAGAAGCTGGTCCTTGAGCTCGTCGGCAAGGCCGGGTGGTTGACGTCTCACCTGACTTCTGGGGCAAACGACGCAGCACCACTCGGCACTCGCGGCGAGCGCGGTCGGTGGCCTCCCGTTGTTTTGTCTGGCGAAGGTCTTCAAGCTCATGGAGTTTCGTAGCGATGGCGTCAGTGGTCGAGGCGGTTGCTGACCGCAGCAGGTCTGCGTAGGAGTGCGGCGAGAGGCTATCATCTGCATGGCGGCCGGGTGGGCTGGGCTGCGATGGTGGCCCTCTGCGCTGCAATCGCCGGGACCTGCGCGGCCAGGGCGTCGGTTTGGGCGGTGATGGCTTCAAGCTTCTTGACTAGCAGGCTGCACTTGCCCTCCACCGCGCCTGATTTAGGCGAGAGACAAGTTCAGCATGCGCATCAGATGCCTGCGCCGCGGTCTGCAGCGCCGTGAACTGAGGTTGGAGCTTGTGGACGACCTTGGTTTCTACATTGGAGACCCGGGCCTCCACCGTGTTGAGCGTCGTGTTCAGCGAGGTCAGCTTCTCGGCCAACCGGGCCAGGTCACGTGCTCCTCCAGCACTGCTCGGATGTCATCCTTGCAGAGGGAGGGAGCCAATGTGGCTGCCGGCTGCGCAGGCCAGGCCGGGCTGGGTTGCGGAGCCGAGCGTCGAGGTTGTCGTCAGTTAGCTGGAAGAAGCTGTAAAGGACCGGTGACCGGCCCGCGCATGACAGAAAAGGAGAAATGGGCTGCCGTCTGCGATAGACACCATATCATGAGGGGCCGGCATGCTCCTGTTTTATCACGGACCGGCCGCCGCCCACATATCTAGCATGTAGGGTAGAAGTCCGCAGGTGTAGGTTATTGCCCCTGAGGATAGCAACTACGAGCCACGAGCCACGAGGTAGCCATGGCTGACGGCGGAGCTCATAACTTTCACGTTTGGGCACCAAATTCGGCCGTGAATATCACAATTGCTTCGTCTTTCTAAGACGCACACGCTGATGTATTTTTCCGAAGCTATCTCGCAATATTATGTCAAGCAAATGCAACTCGACGAATCGCAGTTTGGAGGCTGCGATGAGCCAAGCAAATACGCCTGCAGCTTCGGCTGCAGTTTTGCCTCCCGGCCTCGCAGGCAGGGGTGACCCTAGCCAAGCGTTATAGTGGTTCACTCGGCTCCTCCCGCGGCCTCGCCATCGGCATCGCCTGAAACGGCAAACGCAGTCGCCCATCCGCGGTTCAAGCTCCACGCGAAAATCGTTTCGAGCCCCACCGGGATGTCCCTTCCGGCGGAAACCTCACGGGATGTCCTGTCAAGCCTCATCAGATGTTGACGATCACGAATGGTACAACATGGCCCCGTGCACTGCTATGAAGTGCATTTTCTACGGGGAGTCCGCCTCGCTTCTTGTGCTGTGCATCCACCTTCACAGCATCAACCACCTCCTCGAGCCGGACGGCGTCGGGTTTACGCAGAGCCGAGAACTGCCATGCTGACGGGCCTCTACACCCGGGCCCCGAGCTTCAGCACATGATTCTCTGCTCCCTACTCACGAAGTCTGACGGCGAGATCTGGGCTCCATCCATCTCCGCACCTACACTCCGCTCCATCATTCAAGCCGCCCTCGAGCAGCACGTGACACCCCTTGCCGCGAATTCATGTGGCAGCAATGGGCAGCACGCTGGCTGCTGAGCTCCCTCACCTTTCCACCAGTGACCGTCACCTCCACCTCCACTGCCACCTCCACCTCCACCGCCGACATCAAACCAGCTCCTCGACATTTATTGACCAGCGCCTCAACTCTCAAGGACAACGCCATCGCCATTAAAAATTAAATTAAATAAATTATAACATGCCTCCGTTGGGAGATCATGTAGCAGATTTTATTCCTTGCTGGATGGGTGGAGGTGGACGAAGCCGCGTAATCGAACGAACCTAACTAGACTATAAGCTTTCTAGGCTAGAAAATCCTAGCTACACTACTCAGCAGAACGCCCCTTCCTCTTGGGGGGAGGTGGCTTGCCCACAGTGGCTGGCGTGTGGGCATGGACAATATAGATTCTGCCACCTCGTCTTGTTCTGCATGGCAGTCCAAAGAAGGGAGAGGGAGTAGATGCGGTGTTCAAACTGAGCTGGGACCACTAGGTCGGCCAGCAACATCTGGGTTCAGTGGCATCGCCATTGAGTGCCTGCAAAACACCGCAGGCCTCACCGCCCAGGCGGTGAAGGACATCGCTGCCCAGCCGGCATCTGCTGGCCCGGCCGGCGATGCTCCTCCCACCCAGACCTCAGCAGTTGGCGGACATCCTCAAGCAACACACCACCCCCACCACCTCCGCCGTCGCAGCACAGCTCCAGCAGCAGACGCTCGACCTCCGCGAGCTAGGATCGAGGCTGAGCTCACCAAGCGCAGCCTTAACGTCATCGTCAAGAACTTCGACCTGGTGGAAGGTTAGAATTCCGAGAAGCTTGCACAGGCGTTAATGGAGAAAGAAATCCTTGGTCGCATCATGGGCCTCCTTGGTGAGATCAAGCTGGTCGCCCACGGTCTTCCCCGCTCGCGGGGTAAGGCAGGGGCGCGTCCGCTTCTTCTCATCTTTGAGAACCCGGCGGACAAGATTTCGTTTCTCAGACGCCGCAAGCGGCTCGAGAAGACTCACTTCACCCTGGACGACGACTTGACTCCCGGCGCAGCAACAACGGCGACGGGGGCTATGGCCGACCTACCTCCAGCTCCGGCAGACTGCGTGGGGAAGCCGCGTACTGGAAGGGGGCTCAGTGCCATGATTCTACGTCCGGGCCACAAGCCCAGGCAAGCCCCGCGGCCCCAGCGCACCTCCAGAGTCACCCCAGCTTAGGGGAATACAGCAGTCGTAGTGTAGAATAGTAAGGCTTAGCCACCGTGGCCTTGTACATGTACGCCTATTATGGGCCCCCTACTACGTACCAGCTGATGACTCGGCATTATTTAGCCATGTACATGTGTGCCTATGATGTGCCACACCCCAGATGATGCCTAGCTTTATTTAGTTATGCTGTGCCCATGCAGAGAGCTACTCTCTGCTGAGAAGCCATGCTCTAGCCATTGTTTAGCCATGAAGATCTTCCACCCCATGCCAGGCCTTAATTGAGCTCTGATTCCATGGTCGGGTGCAGGTGCACTTTGTGCTTGTGTAGTTTACACCCTACCCTTGCAGGAAGTAGCCCAGAATGTATTAAAAGCCATATGGCCCTTCTCAGGGCTATGTCAGTGCTACATATACATACTCCCAACGGAGTCATGTTCCTAATTAACTTATTAATTATTTATAATAGCCACTAAACTACCACCTCGTCTGCCATTACAGTAGAGGATATAGCTCAGATGAGGATTATATCCCCCTCTAGTATATGGTTGGGGCATGATGCAGATCGCGTGTGACCGGGCCCGGCCAGTTTAGCATTCACAGTGATTCGGGCAGACGGGCCGTACTGCCCACAACCCCGTAACCAAGTCTTTGATAGCTAGCTCCATACTGAATTGAATTGAATTGTAACATAACTCCGTTGGGAGTATATGTAGCACATAGCCCTTGAGAGGGGGGCATATGGCCTATCATACATCCTAAGCTACTTCCTGCAAGGGTGGGGATGTAAAGGACCCTTGCTCTAGGTGCACCAGGGCACTTGCATCCCCATGATCTTCAAGCTATGCCCAGCGAAGGGGGAGCCTGTCATGGGGGGGAAGATCAGCATAGCTATACAAAAAAACTAGGGCATGGCGGCTCAGCAGGGAGTTACTCCCTGCATGGGCACTGCATAATTAAATAAAGCTAGGCATCATCTGGAGGGTGGCTCATCATAGGCACACATGTACATGACTAAAAAGGCTAGGCCTCAGCTGGTATAGTGCCTGTAGTAGGCGGGCATGTACAAGGCCACTGTCTAACTATTCTACACTACTGCTGTATTCCCCTAGGCGGGGGCTGGAGTTGCTGGGGCCGCGGTGGTCGAGGGGGTCGCTTGCCAGGGCTTGTGGCCGACGTAGATGGCCGCCCCCTTCCAGTACACCGGCTGGCCCGCCTTGGTCCATGCCGGAGCTGGAGGTAGGTCGGCCATAGCTCCCGTCGCCGTTGTTGCTGTGCCAGGGTCAAGTCGTCGTCAAGGGTGAAGAGAGTCTTCTCGAGCCGCTTGCGGCGTCTGAGAAAAGAAATCTTGTCCGCCGGGGTCTTAAAGGTGAGAAGGAGCGGGGGCGGCCCGGCCTTACCCCGCGCGCGGGGAAGGCGGTGGGCGGCCAGCTCGATCTCACCAGTAAGGCCCATGCGATCAAGGATTTCTCTCTCAAAAGCACGCGCAAGCTTCTCGGAATTCTCACCTTCCTCCATCTTGAGATTCTTGACAATGACGTTGAGGCTGCGCTTGGCGAGCTCGGCCTCCTCGCGGAGGTCAAGCGTCTGCCGCTGGAGCTGGGCTGCGACGGCGGAGGTGGTGGATCCGACGGCGGAGGTGGTGGCTGCGACGGCGGAGGTGGTGGGCTAGCTCCATATAATCCATTAATTAATTAATTAATTAATTAAAAAATAGCTCTGTGGGGAGCATATGTAACACATACTGTAGCCCTGAGAAAGGGGCATCTATGGGGTTTAGATACAGTCTGGGCTACAACCTAGCTGCAGGTGTAGGATGTAAACTATCACCTGCTCTGGGTGCACAAGGTGCACCTGCACCACCATGCACATGTGATGGGTCATGCATCCCAATCAAGCACACACGGGGCGGCGTGGGGAACTGGCCTATAGAAGGCTTGCATGACATATGGGGTGGAAGATATATATGGCTGATTGGATTGCTCTTTTCGCGGACCTCAACGCCCAGGGACGTGCGTGGCTGTTCTCGCTTTCCTTGCGGAGTGTGGGCTCGGCGTACCTTCGTGCTCTTCCCATGGCCCCCCCATTCGCCTTGGCTCCCAGCCACTACTCGGTGGCGCTCCGGCACCAGCTATATGCCCCGCAGCCTCTTGTTCCGGCCGGGCGGCCTTGTGGTAGCTGTGGGCAGCCGCTGGATCCCACGGGGACTCACTACCTTGCCTGCATGGGGGGCCAACAGAATCAGAATTGGTATTTGTATTTGCACACTGTCCTCCTGACGGTGGTGCTCGCCATGATTCGGTCGGTTTTCCCCCACGCGAACATCCGGTCCGAGGATGCGGATGGCGCTGCCTTCTATTCCCCCAACCGGCACCGGCCTGACATCGTGGTGCTGGACTTTGAGGGGGTGGCCGGCATCTGCTTATTGACGTTTCGGTGGCGCGGCCCTTGGCTCTTAGCCACGTGGCTGGGGCCTCCCTCACGGCAGGTTACACGGCGGACCGGGCGGAGCGGGCCAAGCTCCTGGCCTACGGCGACGTCGGGCACCATCCTGTGGTGCCCTTTGTCCTGGAGGAGTTTGGGGCCATGGGGCCCCTGACCTCCGCCTTCTTCAAGGAGTGCTGCCGGCTCCGGGAGGACCGGCTGGACCTGGAGGGCCAGCGGGCCCCATGGTCGGCGCGGACCTGGACGTCATATTGGCGTCAGCGCTTGTCGGTGGCGCTGACTCGGGCCATGGCTGACATCATGCTCCGCCGTACGCGGGCTGATTTTGCGGTGCAGCAGGGCTATTAGGTTCCTCCCGTTAGGCGTTTCCATTGGTCTTATCGTAGTATAGAGCTTTGACATGGCTCTGTATATAGGTTTATAGCTGGGCGTTTGCTTTGGTTTGAGTGATTTCACTCTGCTGTAAGTACTAATTATATTTTTAAGATATATTAAAAATATAATTACTTACAGCAGAGTGAAATCACTCAAACCAAAGCAAACGCCCAGCTATAAACCTATATACAGAGCCATGTCAAAGCTCTATACTACGATAAGACCAATGGAAACGCCTAACGGGAGGAACCTAATAGCCCTGCTGCACCGCAAAATCAGCCCGCGTACGGCGGAGCATGATGTCAGCCATGGCCCGAGTCAGCGCCACCGACAGGCGCTGACGCCAATATGACGTCCAGGTCCGCGCCGACCATGGGGCCCGCTGGCCCTCCAGGTCCAGCCGGTCCTCCCGGAGCCGGCAACACTCCTTGAAGAAGGCGGAGGTCAGGGGCCCCATGGCCCCAAACTCCTCCAGGACAAAGGGCACCACACGATGGTGCCCGACGTCGCCGTAGGCCAGGAGCTTGGCCCGCTCCGCCCGGTCCGCCGTGTAACCTGCCGTGAGGGAGGCCCCAGCCACGTGGCTAAGAGCCAAGGGCCGCGCCACCGAAACGTCAATAAGCAGATGCCGGCCACCCCCTCAAAGTCCAGCACCACGATGTCAGGCCGGTGGTTGGGGGAATAGAAGGCAGCGCCATCCGCATCCTCGGACCGGATGTTCGCGTGGGGGAAAACCGACCGAATCATGGCGAGCACCACCGTCAGGAGGACAGTGTGCAAATACAAATACCAATTCTGATTCTGTTGGCCCCCATGCAGGCAAGGTAGTGAGTCCCCGTGGGATCCAGCGGCTGCCCACAGCTACCACAAGGCCGCCCGGCCGGAACAAGAGGCTGCGGGGCAAATAGCTGGTGCCGGAGCGCCACCGAGTAGTGGCTGGGAGCCAAGGCGAATGGGGGGGCCATGGGAAGAGCACGAAGGTACGCCGAGCCCACACTCCGCAAGGAAAGCGAGAACAGCCACGCACGTCCCTGGGCGTTGAGGTCCGCGAAAAGAGCAATCCAATCAGCCGTGTGCAGAATACCCGCGTAGGTTTTCTGGTGTTTATCGATGACGCGAGCAGGGAATGCGGCGGGAGATTGAACGGAGGCGACCGAGGGAGTGCCGCGAGGGAGGTGGCGCTGTACCGCCTGAGCGGCACGGACGGGAGAACAGGCCTGCTGGATCTCAGCAGAGGCCTCCTGGATGGCAGTGACGAAGGGCAAAGGGCTGCTTAAGATATATATTAAAAATATAATTACTTACAGCAGAGTGAAATCACTCAAACCAAAGCAAACGCCCAGCTATAAACCTATATACAGAGCCATGTCAAAGCTCTATACTACGATAAGACCAATGGAAACGCCTAACGGGAGGAACCTAATAGCCCTGCTGCACCGCAAAATCAGCCCGCGTACGGCGGAGCATGATGTCAGCCATGGCCCGAGTCAGCGCCACCGACAAGCGCTGACGCCAATATGACGTCCAGGTCCGCGCCGACCATGGGGCCCGCTGGCCCTCCAGGTCCAGCCGGTCCTCCCGGAGCCGGCAACACTCCTTGAAGAAGGCGGAGGTCAGGGGCCCCATGGCCCCAAACTCCTCCAGGACAAAGGGCACCACACGATGGTGCCCGACGTCGCCGTAGGCCAGGAGCTTGGCCCGCTCCGCCCGGTCCGCCGTGTAACCTGCCGTGAGGGAGGCCCCAGCCACGTGGCTAAGAGCCAAGGGCCGCGCCACCGAAACGTCAATAAGCAGATGCCGGCCACCCCCCTCAAAGTCCAGCACCACGATGTCAGGCCGGTGGTTGGGGGAATAGAAGGCAGCGCCATCCGCATCCTCGGACCGGATGTTCGCGTGGGGGAAAACCGACCGAATCATGGCGAGCACCACCGTCAGGAGGACAGTGTGCAAATACAAATACCAATTCTGATTCTGTTGGCCCCCATGCAGGCAAGGTAGTGAGTCCCCGTGGGATCCAGCGGCTGCCCACAGCTACCACAAGGCCGCCCGGCCGGAACAAGAGGCTGCGGGGCAAATAGCTGGTGCCGGAGCGCCACCGAGTAGTGGCTGGGAGCCAAGGCGAATGGGGGGGCCATGGGAAGAGCACGAAGGTACGCCGAGCCCACACTCCGCAAGGAAAGCGAGAACAGCCACGCACGTCCCTGGGCGTTGAGGTCCCCGAAAAGAGCAATCCAATGCCGGAATGCGGCGGGAGATTGAACGGAGGCGACCGAGGGAGTGCCGCGAGGGAGGTGGCGCTGTACCGCCTGAGCGGCACGGACGGGAGAACAGGCCTGCTGGATCTCAGCATAGGCCTCCTGGATGGCGGTGACGAAGGGCAAAGGGCTGCTGGGGTCCAGGAGGTCAGGCGCTGCCGTTGCCAAAAGGGGCAGGAGCCGGCAGCTTTCCGCCCACGACTGAGCGACGGAGCCCAAAAATGCTGCTGGGGCCAGCCGGGCGGCACGAGTCAGACCGCAGCCACCCATCCGTGCAGGCAGGGAGGCAATGCGAATAGCATGTGGCGGGAGGTCGGGGCCCGGGACCAGCTGCGCCAAGGCCGACTGGATGCGTTCGTCGTGGCCCTCGGCGGCCAGCCGGACCTGAGCCGGAAGAGCGCCCCGGAGCCAGTGAACGACGCGAGGGTGAGCGCAAAACCACAGAAGCAGACCCTTGGTCTGCGAATCATGAAGGCGCGCAATCAAGGGCAGTACCTCAGTGCGTGCCTCGAGGGCGGCCCGCAGAGCATCGATGACAAACGCGGGGTCGCCAACCGGAACGCCGAGGACATCCAACCCATGGAGGCGCTCGTCCCGGCCCAAGAGCTGGGGCGGAAAGCCGGAGCAATCACCTTGGGGCGAGTACACCGCGCACTTGGCCAGGGTCAACTGGAGGTTGATGTCGGCCACCGCGGTCTGCAGTGCCAGCAGAGCCGCGGTGGTGTCCGGCACAGGGCCCAGAAGGTAGATATCATCCAAGTAGGCCTGAATAGCGACCGCCGGGTGGGCAGCATGGACCGCTTGGAGGCAACCCTGGAGGGGGGCGGCAAAGTACAGGGGTCCCAGGGGGTCCCCTTGCTGGGTGCCCGACCGCGACAGCAGGCCGCCGCGAGTGCCGTCCTCCATGATGTGAACCAGTTGGCCGGGCTGGCCGTAGCACACGGCTGTCCAAGCGTACAAGTCCTCGAAGGACTCCATGACGGCCGCAAACATGCTGGCGCGGGACAGACTGTTGAACGCGTTGTGGCAGTCGACCTTGACGACAGCGTGGGTGGGGTGGGCCTCGAGGTAGGCCTGCACCGAATGGATGAGGATATCCGCCCCGCCTGGAGTCGTCACCCCCAGCTGGGCCGCCACCGAGGTCTCACCCGCTGCGAGGGGCGGGCAGAAAAAGGCACGGAGCTCGGGCGCCTTTTGGCGGCAGATCACTTTGCCCACGAGCTTGCGGAGCACCTCACCGCAGGCGATCGGGCGCACCTTGCCCTCGGGGGGGGCAAGACACCCTTGAGCAGAGCGAGGAGGCGAGCGCCCGCTAACCACTCGCGCGCAGCGGGAGGAACGCGACCAGCCGCCAGGTCAATGAGGGTGTCAAAGAGAATGTCCTCGCCCCCATGCCCCACCAGGACCTCCAAGTGCTCGTAGCGCCAGCCCGACGGCCCGGTAGAGGAAGCCCGCGGGACCGCACGCATCACCTCCAGGAAGCAGTCGCGGTCCAGCCGGAGGGGGGCCGGCAGGGGGTCCGGCACGGGCAGCTGGAATCCGGGCTCCGCAGGGTGAAGAGCCTCCAAGGCCGCCAGGGTAGCCGCATTGGCGGGGGCCAGCTTGGCCATTTCCAAGCGGGTCATGGCCCGGCTGAGCTGCCCCTCGCGGACGAGGCGGATGACGTCGGCGGCCACCCGCTCGAAGTTGACCTCCCCCGACAGCCGGGCCGTGCGCGGGGGCGGCACGCCAAACAGCCCCTCCCAGTCCCCCTGCAGAAAGCGTCGGCAACGGGCAATAACCGCACCCTGGAGGCCGCGCACACCACGCCCGAGAGGGGTGAGGAGCAGGCGGGGGGTCACCATGTGCAGTTTAAAGCCCAGCGGGTCGTCCGGAGCGGCGTGCATGCGCCGGAGAGAAACGATTGCACATTGCGCGAAAAGGCTACGCGCGCGGTGGGGGAGGTCGGTCAGGGTAGACGTCGGGTTGATGGCGCATGCATCCCAGGGAACCGTGTCAAGCCAACGCCAACTGGCCGAGTAGTCGGGCGGCGGGGGCTGGGAGCCGGTGGGAGCCGAGGCGGGAGGGGGGAGGGGGCCGGGACTGCTGGCCGGTTGAGGGGCCGTTGAGCAACACAGGCGCGCGCGTGCTGAGCGCGCCCGTGAATGGAGTACACCCGCTGGCAGTGAGCTTCCGGGCACCGGTAACAGCTCATGGCCTGCAGATCCGCCGCGCCGAGATCGGGGTGCACAGCGCGAAGGTGCTGGCAGAGGAGGTTACGGTTGTGGAACACACCAGCACACGGGGACCCCGTGGGAAGCAGCACGGCACACCGGTGAAGGCCGTCGGCGGGCGCTGAGTGGCGGGGAGCGGCGCCAGCAAAGGCAGGACGTGGGGCCTGCGGCGTCTCCCTAGCCGGGCCGGCAGGCGCGCGCACCACGACCCGACCAGCGCCCGGCATGCCCGCCGGGGCCACGGAGGAGGCAGTGCCCACCGGGGAGACCCCCAGCGGAGGGGGATCGAGAACGCCGGCGCCCCTCCCAGGGGGACTCGCCAGCGCGCCCGCGACCACCCCAGGCCCCGGCAACGAGCTGGCCGGGGGCGGCGGCCGAGGGGTCGGGGAGGCAGCTGGCCCCGGGGCCCGGTGGGGACCCGGCAGGGGACCCAGCGAGACCGGGGGCGGGCCGAGAGGAAGCGCAGTCCCAGGGGGCGGCACAACAGCCCGGCACAACGGGCAGCGCGGCACGGAGTGGAGCAAGCTGCGCGCGATGCACGCTTGATGGAATGTGTGGCCGCACGCGGGCAGGCGACACAAGCCATCCCCCGGCCGGAAGGGCTCAAGGCAGATGGATTAAGATATATATGGCTAGGCTACAGCTGGTACATGGCATCTCAGCAGTCAGAGTAGCTCCCTGCTTGGGCGAAGCATTGCTACAGCTATTGCAAGGGCTGGTGTGGGCCCATCACGTAGGCATACATGGCCACGTCACTAAGCTTTCTAGTCTATACTGCTATATATTCCCTAGGCTGGGGTGGCTGGGGTGGCTGGGGCGGTAGGGTTCGCCTGCCAGGGCTTGTGGGCGACGTAGATGTAGTCCGCCCCCTTCCAGTAGACCAGCTTAATTCTGCCCCGCCGTCTGCTGGAGCTGGAGGTAGGTCGGCCATAGCTCCCGTCGCCATTGTTGCTGCGTCAAGGTCAAGTCGTCGTCCAGCGTGTAGGAGGTCCCCCCAAGCCGCTTGCATGCGACGCTTGAGGAACTCCATCTTATCCGCCATGGTGTCAAAGGTGAGGAGCAAGGGGGAGGGGCCGGCCTTACCCGCCGCGAGCGGGGAAGGCGGGTAACCCCCCGCGGCTTGCCCTTACCAGTCGAGAGCCATGGGGACAAGCTTCGATCAGATTACTTGCCCACGCTCCTTGTTATGATATGCTCACATACGTCTTATTGCACCCACAGATTGCCGGATCGTTAGCGTGTCCGTTTAGCTAGCGCGCCCGAATGCAGCTCAGTGGCATGCCTTTGCATGGCATGAAGGAGACTGGGGGTCTCTGCCCTTTCTCCTGTTGTTCACACACAGGGATTAAAAGCACTTCGGTGCTGAGTCCGTGACTCCCCAACGGGAGCACGTGTTTAATTAATTAATTAATGGGCCGGGACAAGGATTTTGTTCTCAAACGCCAGGGCAAGGGTCTCGGAGGTCTCGTCCTGCAGCTGGTCGAAGTGCTTGACTATGACGTTCAGGCTGCGCTTGTCGAGCTCGGCCTCCTCGCGGAGGTCCAGCGTCTGCTGCGATGCTGGGCGGCGATGGCGGAGGTGGTGGTGGTGGTGTGGTTCATCAGCATGGCTGCCCAGGTCTGGGTGGGAGGGGCATCGCCGGCAGCCGGGCCAGCAGGGGCTGGCCGGGCGGCGATGTCCTTCACCGCCTGGGCAGTGATGCCTGCAGTGTTTTGCAGGCATCCGATGGCGATGGCATTGTGCTGCAGGCGCTTGTCGATGGCGAGCAGCTGGGCGGTGCTCAAGGGCGTCGGTGGTGCATGGTGGAGGTGGAGGCGAGGAGCTTGGAGGTGGCGATGGTGGTGGAGGAGAGGAGGGGAAGCTTGGCGCAGCCAGCGTGCCGCCCATGGCCGCCACATCTGCGGCGAGTGGTGTCACGTGCTGCATGAGGGCCTGGTTGATGATGGAGCGGATTTCGGAGGTGGAATGCATGGAAGTGGGAGCCCAGATCTCGGCGACAGGGCGCCCGATGAGGGAGCAGAGGGGGAGGAGCTGAAGGCGGGGGCAGGGGAAGCTGGACAGATCCGGCGTGAAAGCACCGACCATGCGGCCAGGCGGAATGAGGCGACCTTGGACGCGAAGGTGCTGGCACAGGGCAAGAAGCGAGGTGCGCGACCCGTAGAACAGGGCGCTCATAAACTGGGTGGGAGCTGCCTGGCAGCTTGTCCACCATGTGGCTGAGTTGACGTCAAAGTCGATTTCTTTCCAGCTCGGCTCGGCAGGGGGTGGATCCTCAGGGCGGCTGCGTTTAGTAGGCTCAGGCGATGCAGAGGGCGAGGCAAGCCCGGGAGGGGGCTGAGCAACCACCAGTGCGCGACTAGTGTCACCGCTGCCTTCCGGGCCTGAGGGTGAAGCTGCAGCCGGAGTTGCAGACGTATTAAGTAGCGCAGACGCCAGGCTGCGTTGCGTGGAAGAGCGTTTGCTCGTCATATATTGCGTTATAGCTTCGGGAAATTATATCAGTGTGTGCGTCTTAGAAAGACGAAGCAATTGTGATATTCACAGCCGAATTCAGTGCCCAAACGTGAAAGTTATGAGCTCCGCCGTCAGCCATGGCTACCTTGTGGCTCGTGGCATGCCCGATTGCCCATATCCATCCCATCCCCTCCCATCCCACTCGACTGTACTGAGGACTATTTATGCTCGCGTAACGCGCTGTTACGCGTTATTTAATGAATTAAAATGATTATGCAGACGGTTAATTAATTAATTCTGCATGATGATGCAGACGTACGGTTAATTGATTAATTAATTAAACGGTAACAGCGTCCTGATCTTCGTCGACTTCATCAAGGCTTTTGATTCTTTCTGTCCTCTGGGACGCTCTATGGGCTGTCCTTGCTCGCGCTCGCGTCCCCACCCCCCTGATGTACCGACATCCGCACGCTGTATGAGGGGTCGGCCACTTCGGTGCGCACTCAACACGGCTTTACCCTGCCATGCCCACTGCAGACCGGCGTCTGGCCGCCGGGTTGCGTGACTTGCGTCCTGTCGCTGTACCTGTTTATTATTGTAGTGGATTATGTTATGCGCCAGGCCGGCACGTGCTCCGGCTTTGCTAGCATTGCAGGCCGTGCCCCTGGCCTAGCGATCACGAACGAGCTTGGGGAAGGGGGGCCGACTAACAAGCAGAATTTACTAGCTAACCACTGAGCTAGCCTCATTTATGCCGACGACATCACGCTCATCGAGAAGCCGGAGTCTGCCCAACTTTGGCTGGACTGCCTCGGGCGCGCTCGAGGCTCGGGCGGTTGGTCTAGAAATCAGCCCCAAAACGGAGGCCGGCCTGGCCCTCAGCATGGCAGGGCCGGCCCCCACCCACACTCCGGCTCTTAGACGACACTGAGGTCAACTATACCCTACTTCAGGCCACTTCAAGCTGCTCGGCAGTTGGCTTCCGGCCCGACTGCGAGGACGACCTGACGACACGGATCGGCATGGCGTGGGCGCAACTCCATGACCAGCCGCTGGTGGAGCAACCCCGCCCTACCCCGGATCGTCAAGCGTGACCTCTACAAGGTCGTCATTCTGAGGATCCTGACCTACGGCGCCGAGTCCTGGACACTGACGCAGGAGCTGGAGCAACGACTCGACGGCGCCGTCACCAAGATGCTGCGCCAGGCCCCTTTGGTTTGCACATTAGTAATGAGGATTTGTACGCTGATTTGCCCTATGCCTCCCACATTCTTAGGCACAGGCGCCTGGGCCTAGCCGGGCACCTGGCCCGCACAGATCAGGTAGACACATCAGATAGACTAGCTGGCACAAAGCCCGCCCAGCCTGGGCGATATGTCCTCACCTGGCGTGCCCCAGGCCGCGCGCGGCAGGGCCGCCACCCGTGGACTTTTCGTGATAGACTCGGCATGGACATGTGCTACACTAGACGTGACGGGCTCACACCCGGGCAGCCTCCTGGTTTGTCTGTAATATGGAGGCAGATGGTGCGCAAGGATAGATGGCAAGTAGTGATAAAGGAGACCACCCCCAAGTCTGTGGGGGCTCCGCGTGTGACCGCGTATGGCATTCATAGTGATTCGGGCCGTGGTGCCCACAACCCTGTATCTAGGACCTAGATTGCTTACACCATCCATTCCATCCCATGTTCCCCTCCGGCGCCCACTGAGGACTTATGCTCACGTGACGCAGTCACGTACGTGTCTATTAGTTAATTAATTCAATGCACAAGGCTACACATTTCCATCTCCATTCATATTCATCATCCTGAACGACTCGAAAACGCGGACAAGATAACGGCAGGCTCGAGCTACTATGGTCCGGATTCTCCCGATTTCTGGCCTGCGCTGGTTGTCTCCTTGATATTAAATTAAAATTAAATTAAATTAAATGATAACATGACTCCGTTGGGAGATCATGTAGCACGTACTCCACTGCTGGTGGGTGGGGGTCAGCGGAGCCGCGAAAACTAAGTAAGTTAACTTAATCTAAGCTAAGATAAGCCACCAAAATCCTAGACACTCTACTCAGCAAAGCGCCCCTCCCTCCTGGGGGGGGCGGGGCTTGCCCACAGGGGCTGGCGTGCGGGCCTTGGCAATGGTCTGCCACCTCTTCTTGTCCTGCATAGCAGTCCAAGCAAGAGAGTGGGAGGAAATGCGGTGTTCAAACTGGGCTGGGACCACTCGGTCGGCCAGCAACTGATCTGTATTAAACTCGTGCTCCCGTTGGTGAGTCACGGAGCATTAACCCCGATGGATGGATGGATGGGTACGCGCAATCCTACCGGTCGAATCTATCTACAAAAACAGGCCAACTCTATATCTATGGTGCCCTCTACCCTAGGGGTCTTGTCTAGCATGCTTCCCGCGTTTGCAAACACGCTGGCGCTTCCCCATGGGAGGGGGGTCGTTGTCCCGTGAACTGATCTGTATAGCTCATGGCAGGTCTACCAGCCCTGCGGGGCTTGTCCTTGGGGCCAGGCCAGGTCAGGATATGCCGCCCTGGCTGGCCAAGCTGCTGGGGGCCGGCCAGACCAAAGGGCGGTGTCTACCTGTCTGGTTCGAGCAAGATGTCCTACAAGTGCTATCCTACGCTGCCTAATCTCATCCGAAATACGGGGCATACTAATATATTCAGACTCTACGATCTATACGTGGAAAACCCTACGTTCAGGACCTGTCGGAGCATCCTGGTTACTGAGCCGTTCACCTGGGTGACCAGCTGGTCCGAGAGCGTCCATGCCAGACAGTCCAGCCAGTTCTGAATGTGCTCAGGGTGCTCAATGAGGGTGGCATCATCCGCATAAATCAAGTCGGACAGGCGGTAACCAGGGCCGCCGCCGCCCTCACTGCGGTAATTAAGGATGTCCAAGCCAGGCTCGAACCCTTTAAGGGCGGCAAAGCGTGCATGTGCCTGGCGCATGACGTGATCAACGACAATAATGAACAGATATGGGGACAGGGCACAACCTTGCCACACCCCGTTGTGAAGGGGAAATGGTGGGGTGGTGTCTTCCGCAGTCCGCACTACTGCCTGTGAACCCTCATACAGCCGGCGAATGGCAGCAATAAATGCTGGTGGCACGCGGTCCAGAGCCAGAATGGCCCAAAGAGCCCCCAAGAGGACCGTGTCAAAAGCCTTGACATAGTCGACAACTATGAAGACCAGCGGAAAACCGTCAGGGCGAATGCGACGCACCTCCTCCACCAGCCGGCGCGCGACAAACACAGCCATGGCAGTGTTACGGCCACGACGAAAATCCATCTGAGACTCACCCAGGTGTGAGTCCAGCGCAGCACGGAGCCGATGTAGCATCACATGCGCACGAAAACCTTCAGCGCGGCGCTCTGGAGGCAGACACCACGATTGTTACCGGGGTCAGCAGCAGAACCCTTCTTGTACAGCATGGCTCGGATGGCCGTCTGCCACTCAGCAGGCAGGGGCTCATCAGAGAGCGGATCACGAGCAGAACGAATATATGGGATGAGGTAACCCTGTAACAAGGAACTAGATAGCGGCATCCATCCACCGCCATCCCATATTCATTTCCCAAAGGACTTATGCTCACGTGACACAGTTACGTGCATGTAAATTGATGGGATGGCGTGGATGGATGTAGCTATATAGTAATTCCTACTTACAGGGTTGTGGGCCCAAACCGCTATGCATGCCAACATGCGAAGCCCCCACTGACTTGGGGATGGTATCCTGCATGATCTACCTGCCACCGGTCCATTGCAATTCATGACTACTTTGTGCAGCGCATGCGATCTGTAATGGCTGACAGCATAATTGTGCGGCCTGCATGTTGACATGCATGCATGCAGACATGCATGAAGCTTCAGTTTTCACGCCTGCGATGGTTGTCTTATTGATGACCAATAAATTAGAAGCTGCGCTTGGTACTGCGCAGTGCGGTGATTATCTGTGTTCCTGGACTAGGCTATACACCAAGTCCCTGCGTACGAAGTACGCACTGAAGCGCTTCACGGCCATCGTAAAAAAGTCCACATCACCTCCAGAACTTGCCAGGTCAACCTGCATGAAGCATACATGCCAAAGGACAAGTTCCCGCGCATTTAGTTTATTGCCTCACTTTATTTGTAGGCGCACAGATGAAGCGGCACCACGCTCCCTCCCTCCCTCCCTCCCTCCCTCCCTCCCTCCCTCCTCCTCCCTCCCTCCCTCCCTCCCTCCCTCCCTCCCTCCTCCCTCCCTCCCTCCCTCCCTCCCTCCCTCCCTCCCCCCCCCTCCCCTCCCCCCCTCCCCCCTCCCCCCTCCCCCCTCCCGACCGACGGACCGACCGACCGACCGACCGACCGACCGACCGACCGACCGACCGACCGACCGACCGACCGACCGACCGACCGACCGACCGACCGACCGGCCTGCCTGCCTGCCTGCCGGCCGGCCGGCCGCCCGGCCGCCCGGCCGCCCGGCCGCCCGCCTGCCCGCCCGCCCGCCCGCCCGACCGACCGACCGAATGACCGACCGACCAGCCGACCGACCGGCCGACCAACCAACCAAACAGGATTCATACAAAATGACACAGTTCCTGTATGGTGTCTCGTGGCCTTGCACTCCGCCAAAGTGCGGTTGTATCACCACTGCCCCCTGCACGTAGAAGGTCGTCATAATCTCCTGCAAACCACGCATGGCCCAGGTACCACAGATACCCCTTATTGTATCTCCCCCCTTTTATAGTGACCCCCCTGCCAACGTCATGCTGCTTGTGCCACGCACCTGGCCAAGGTACCACAGGGCGACAAACAGATGAGCCGCCAGTGCCATGAGGTTGGACTCCAGGTAAAGCGATTCCACCTCCTCGGCAGTCACCTGCGGTGGCGCGGTGCACGCGACCATACTGCTTAATAACAATGACTAATTTAATACTACTAGTCGTATACTTAGATACTAGTCATTAAATATAATGAATAGATTGGGAGCACAAGGGATACGGTTACAACCAGAAACGTGATCCGACCTCCTCGCTAGTTGTGTTCGGGGCGGGACGGTGGGCATAACGTCTATACATGGCTACATGATCTCCCAACGGAGTCATGTTATAATTTCAAGGACCCACGGTGGACAAGGCCAGGAGTGTGTGCGGTACAACCAGAAAGGGCTATGGATACAAACTCTTTCTGTTTTAATAAGCAGAAACAACTCCGGTACAACCAGAAAGGGCTATGGATACAAACTCCTTCTGTTTTAATAAGCAGAAACAACTCCGAGTGAGCAGAAAGAAGGGGATGGTAGCTCACTGAACAGATTTTTGTGCAAAGAATATCTGTGCATCGCTCGATCAGACGAAATAGCAAGTCAACACAGAAAAAAGATGATGTGCGACCCCGTAAAACACACGTAAGCACCATAGACAAAGAGCCACCCAATGCTGGCTATTAATGGGGGGGGGGGGGAGTAACTTGTGAGGATTTCGGGGGGAGGAAAACAGTACTGAATTTTCTTGCCATGCAAAGCAAGATCTAAAACCTGGAAGGCATGGTTAGCTCCTGCAAGGAGCAGTGATGTTGGAGCACACAGCAACCCTATCTACGGCCGGAGGTAAGCCAGCAACGAAGCCAAAAGCATCAATTAGCAATACGCTCAAAAGTAGCACACTTTGTGCTGTCATCGCCGTGAGTTCATACGGAGCGCCAGTACTCATACAGAGCCGACCAGAATGTCCAGCTGTTAAATTCCAACCATGGGCTTGTCAAAAACACTGGTTAAAAAATATTACTTGCTCCCATCGGTAGGACCGGTCTAAAGGGTAGCCAGATGCAGAGAACAACCGCCTCCGAAAACTGATTGCTGGCTCGGCATCACAGCTAAAGGTACGTCGCCACCCCCCCCAACCCCCTGGTGATGTGTGGCAGTTGCGACTGGGAAGTGAGACCTGCGAGTTGTATCAATGGGGCTGCCTTGAGAAGCCATAGTCCAACTGCCACCCACCTCGTGCCTGCCATCAGCCGCCAAGTAGTTTCGAATAAAGTGCACCTGCTCGGACTTGCTGGGATATCTGCAGGACGCCAATGGTATCGACATGGCACATTGAAATGGAAAAAAAATAGGCACATGACTGCGTCACATGGGTACCAATTAAGGGACCTCCAACACGGCGCGTACTTTGATCGACAGATTGCTGTCCTGTAGTGGGATTGAATCAATCGATGCAATCATCTGCATGGTATCTTTCAAAACAAAGGGGCAACGAAAAGCGTGGCCAGACGCATGCCCGGGATCCACTGGCGTACTTTGCACAGCAAGGCAAGCGGCTTCAAGCCCAAGCTGTAGGCAATGTACAGTACACTGAACAAGTAGGAAGGCCCAAACAGGTAGGGCTGTTGGATGCAAGAGCGCACAACACTTCCAAGCTCGTGCTCATTGAATCCTAATCCGCTCGCGAGTTCGTATATGCCCCCTATGCCTTCTATGGCCCCTATGCTCCCTATTATGCCTTCTCCGCCCTGTATGCCTTCTATGCCCCCGATGCCCCCGATGCCCTTGATGTCCCCTATGCCCCCTATGCCCCTCAAGTCCCCTCGCATGACCCCCAAGCAAACAACGAAAATTTTGTTGAAAAGACGCCGTGTTCAGCAGCATACTGTACTTTTCCTCCGCTATCGCGCACATCACTTTACGCACATCATTATATGCACATCTACTTACGCACATCAGTAAGCATTCTGCCCTGGACCAACGAGGGCGCAGCTCACACAGCAGTCCTGATGGTCCCGACACAGAACAGGGGTGTCCTGGATGGGAAGCAATGTGCCGTCCACAGAACATGCGGGATGCACAGACACGATGCTGGGAACTGGGAATGGCTCGAGTGCTTACTTATCATTTCAGAATGGTGTAAATACCTCGAAAAGTGCGGTCAAATACCTCGAAAAGTCGTTGTCCATGCCGCAGTACTCGCAAAAGTGATACCCGAGGTCGTACCCACGTGGGTTGTAGCCGCCGTACTCAAAGTCGATGAACTGGACCTCGTCTGTAGGGGGGTTGATGGATGTATGTTTAGGAAGAGACAAGATGGTGTTATCTAAGGTTGTAGCCACTGTGCTGAAAGCCCATTAAGTGGACATCGTCTGTAGGGAGCTAAAGAAGCAAAAGAAGCTGACGAAAATAAAGAAGCTAAGAAGCTAAAGAAATTCAATCAAATCCACATGTGGAGGTTTGGTGGACAGTGGATTAATGGATAGGCACACTGACATGGGGCAGAACGAGATCATTGTTGTAATTGGACAAAGTAGCATGGCTATAGGCCGGCATAGACGCGCCTAGGGACTGAGGCAAAAAGAAAGGGCTGAGGCATCGTTAAAAGCAAGCAAGCTTCACATAAAGTTATAGTAGCATGGATGCAAAAAGAAGGGGCAAGGAAGCACAGCATAATAAGCAGGTGCCTTTTGTTAGGTGAATCTTTGCGTTTCTGGCATCCTGGTCAGGGGCAGATTGGCCAGAGAGAGGCAGACAGTAAGGGGATGGGGTTATCAACGTTGAGTGGGCAGAATCCTCGCTGCTTCAACGAACCTCGCAGACTCACTATCTTTAAAAGTATGAAGTTTGATGAAATAAACATGAATCATAGTTTACTTATTATCAACTTCAAAAAGATTAAAACTAGACCGTGGGTTGCATAATGCATAGCCTTGTTGTGAGTGAATTTCGTGCCATCATCGTGTGATAGCGTAGTCAACTGTAGCAGTTACTTTGGTTTCCTGCCATGAGCACGTGATAATCATGGCAAAATCTAACCTTTGGCCGCGTCAAACATGATGTTGAAGGGCAGCAGGTCGTTGTGGCAGTATAAGAGGGGCCACCCCCTCCGCCTCCAGATGGCCTGTCACAGACCCGAAACACATTATGGATTGATGACAACATGGGAGGAGGACCCGCGAATCAGTGTTCATCGAGGAGGAAGCCCGTACTATAACTGGCAAATCATCGACAAAATCGGAAAAATAAATAAAGACTTTTAATGAGGAAGCGAATAAGGTTTAGTAGCAAGGACAACATCAGAGGACACTTTACGACATAACAGAGTTACCAACGTTGCACATTGAGGTCAGTTAGAAGAAGAGCGAGAATTTTGAAAAAGCAGGTATTTCAGTGAGCGAGAGACTGAGGTGAAAAAAAAAAATAGACGCAGGTGCCTGTTGCCCCAGGCATGGGCACGCAATATAGACTTGTCAGCATTATGTTTTTGTAAATCATTACACAGAGGAAGGGTGGTGTCAGTTTGGGGATGGGAAAAGAAGCACAGGCACCTACAGGGCAAAGAGGTACATGAGAGGGAAACAGCACCGATGCTGATCCTGCTGACACGACGGCCACGCTCAGACGGGCGACGGTGCTGGTTCAGCCCATCAGCAGTCATTCAAACTGCAGCATGAAGGCGATACCTGCAGTTGCAGTCAGTGGCCTGCTCCTTATTTTCATTTGCTATAGAAACTGGCCGACGGGCTGGCTTGTGGGATGGACGCATGGGCACGGTGCAGCCAGGCTGGAGGTAAAAAGAAGTGAACGCGCCACAATCACGCTTAAAAGTTAATCCGACGAATGCAATAACAATTACACTACCCGGTCATGTACGCTATAATGTACTTTGCAGTTCGTAAGGAATCTTCTGTACCCCCAGCCCCTAAATCTCAGCGCCCATGCTCTCCAAGGGCAAACAGAAGAGTATGCATAGTATTGCCATTTAGTATACATTACCCAAAAAGGTACGTTATAGTGAACGAATGATAGACTATCTGTCTTACCTCCAGTGCGTCCACCTCGGCGTGCATGCTCTCCACATGCATGCGGTGATAGGCTTCCAGCTGCTCCCCATTGAGCACGCTGCCGAGCTGGCGGGCAAGCACTGTTGTTGTGGGTGATGATTGACAGCAATAGGCCATACCTTTGTTAGCATAGTTTGCACCGGCGGGCCAGCACTGTTGTTGTGGGTGATGATTGACAGCAAGAGGCCATACCTTTGTTAGCGTTGTTTTCACCTGTCACGCTGCCGAGCTGGCGGGCAAGCACTGACTGCACATAAATATTGCTTTTGGTTCTTCTTTTGTTATTGAAGAAAGATTCATCAAGTGCAGAGCAGTCAGCAGTGTGCCAAGCTGGCAGGCACTGTTGGTGTCGGTGGTGGCGGTGTCAGGAGATAACGGACCACAAAACTAAAACTAAGATTAAAACTAAACTTGCAAAGCCGTTGTGATAATGTCTAGCGGCCAGAAAGCCTGCAGAGGTTACAAGGAAGGACTGCTTGCGGGGATGGCTATCAGAAGAAAAGTAGGGATACATCACTAGTTAATTAGCAATACAATATCTTAGCACTACTATCTCGTAAGAACAGCAGCCCCGCACTGAGCTGGCAAGAACGAACGATTAAGCAGCTGCCATACAACAGAAATACGAGTCCTCCAGAAGAAATAATACTCCTCATTGCTACTGCATCGCATACACTGCACGTGCCCTGGGCGCGCCACGCACCTTCCTAATGGTGCTCGATGGTGCAGCACCTCGGGAGCGTAGAGTGCGCATATCTTTATCTGCATCTTTATCTTTATCTGTTGCTTGTCTAGATACAGGTTACATGTCATCGTCATTCTACAAATCTACACATCATATGACGCATCATCCACCCAGGATGTACTCGTGCAGAACACCAAACATCCCCAATGCACGCATGCTACTAGTAGTTTTTTTTTACGGTGAGCTGAGGTGTTACTAATCTTGTCTTCAGGATGTCCCGCCACGCACCGTCCTTAATGTACTCGCGCAGCACTCCGAAGATCCTCGGCGCCTCCCCCTTGAGCTGCGGCACGTGCAGGTCGTGGAACTTGCGCATGCGCCGGGCGATCTTGGCCGCCATGGAGGGCTCCGCGATGTCTGCGAGGTTTAGGCATAGGTGGGGTTTAGACATAGGCATAAGCCACAAATAACCGGCACATCACATACAAATAAGCCATGAGCCATGGAGGGCTCAGCGGCGTCTGCGAGAATAAGCCACTAAGGCACCGAGAGCAGTGGAGGGGAACAGGATGGCGACAGAGGCACAAAATCGTAAGGCAGAGGCACCGACCATGGAGGGCTCCGCGGCGTCTGTCAGAATAAGCAATGGAAGATTCCATGAGCAAAGGGGAGCCTTGGGGGAGGTGACGGCGCAGTGCATGGGTGAAGGGGAAAGAAAATGGATGCGACGGCAACGGAATTCTGTTCAATGTTGGTAGTAGCCTGAGGATCCTTTCAATGCTGGCGGTGGCCACCCGAAGCGCGCTATCGAGGGCGCGCTCATCATTGGGCGCGCTCTCGAGGGCTCTAGAAGAACTAACAAACAGCACCACGCTGGCTGGGGTGGTCCAGAGCGAGGCCGTGGTCGACCTTGAATCATGTTTTACGGCTTCAGCGGTGAGTGCCCACGTCGTGGATACTTCCTACTCACAATCGCCCCCGTGGCCGGGCCAGATAGTTTGGCAGGTTCTCATGCTATTCAATAGGGAGTTTCCGGAGGCACTGGAAACGCTCTCCGGTATCAGAGCTTTTCCGGAGTCGTGCCATGGTTTGGATTGCCGTAGGATCAGTAGACGCCTATAGCTGCGAACGTCTGCGGAGTTCCTGAGTTTGAATCCTAAGAGTGCGATTATTCCAACAGCATCATCAACTGCGGCCCGACAAGCACAGCAAGCTTGAAGACATGAATAGAGGCCGATAGCGATAGACCTATCCGCGCAATCCAGGGCGTGCCCTATCAAAAAGGGCTCCCCCCTGTCAAGAAGGTCAAGAAGGTCATCCTCCCATCGTGAGGTCGTGCCGCACAAGCAACAACCCCCCCCAGCTGGGCTTGAAACCCCATAGACCTACACAGGCAGTCGAGCGCGCGACTTGTGAGAAAGGTCTTGATTCCCCCGTTGCGGAACCGTGCCCAACATTATCACAACATGATCGCAAGCCAACCCCCTTGCACAAGCAACGATCCCCCCCAGCTGTGCTTGAAACCCCATAGACCTAGCTAGGCAGTCGACCTACCTAGGCAGTCAAGCGTCCGCCCCGTAAGGAACGTCTCGATTCTCCCGTTGTGGAACGTGCCCAGTATCCGGCTCCCAAACCCGGCTGACGTGATGTGGGGCAGCGCCTGGAGGCGTTTTTTTTACAGGGTAAACGGGAACGCGGGCAAGGACGAGGTGCGCTTCAGTAGAAAAGCGGGAAAGAAGGAACAGCATGGCCTACAACGACAATGGGATCACAATTATAACAAGGGGAATCCTTATTACGCAAGGGCAGCACAGCAGGCTGACAAGGGCCCCACCCCCCACAACACACAGCACAACAGCGCTGCTTCATCACTCAGCAGCACGCCAGCAACAGGCCTCACCAGCGTCTCCGACAGCAGGTCGACGTACTCGATTCAGCTCCTGTGGTCCTATCAGTAACCCTTAACATTCATTACCTGTGTGGCGTGCAAGGGCCTCACCTGCGTCTCCGAGAGCGGTCGACGCACTCCATTCAGTTCCTGTGGTCCTATCAGTAACCCTTAACATTCATTACCTGTGTAGCGTGCAAGGGCCTCACCTGCGTCTCCGAGAGCGGTCGACGCACTCCATTCAGTTCCTGTGGTCCTATCAGTAACCCTTAACATTCATTACCTGTGTAGCGTGCAAGGGCCTCACCTGCGTCTCCGAGAGCGGTCGACGCACTCCATTCAGTTCCTGTGGTCCTATCAGTAACCCTTAACATTCATTACCTGTGTAGCGTGCAAGGGCCTCACCTGCGTCTCCGAGAGCGGTCGACGCACTCCATTCAGTTCCTGTGGTCCTATCAGTAACCCTTAACATTCATTACCTGTGTGGCGTGCAAGGGCCTCACCTGCGTCTCCGAGAGCGGTCGACGCACTCCATTCAGTTCCTGTGGTCCTATCAGTAACCCTTAACATTCATTACCTGTGTAGCGTGCAAGGGCCTCACCTGCGTCTCCGAGAGCGGTCGACGCACTCCATTCAGTTCCTGTGGTCCTATCAGTAACCCTTAACATTCATTACCTGTGTAGCGTGCAAGGGCCTCACCTGCGTCTCCGAGAGCCGGTCGACGTACTCGTTGGTGCGGTCCATGAAAATGCGGACCACCACGGGCTCCACATTGCCATCGTCCGGGGTCAGTTTGAAGACTGCATTGGCCAATGAGTGATGGAGGACAGAGAGCATCAAGCACAAAGTCAAGGCCTATTTAATTATTTAAGCATCTACTACTATGATGGAAGCGAGCATGGAGACGAATGAGCGACGATCGAGGGCCAGAACGCATCAACTATTTACGGCTGGCCGTCTCGTCGAGTAAAATCAAAACATGGACTTTGGTTACACGCGCCACAACGTAGCCCAAGGAGGGCATGCCTTGTGCACTGTGGAGGTGTGCAGGGACCCACCCTGGGTGCTGACGGGCCGCCATCCGGGACGTGGGCACCAAATGGTGGGGGGAAAAAGGACACTTGCACATCAATAGAAAGAGAACTCCCAGGATAGGGTTGGCACTCACTTCAGCATAAACAATAGGGAGGGAAGCAGGGCGTATATCAGGATGTCTTTGCATTTTTCACTTCCAAGTTTTTGTCAATATTGAAAAGGGCGTGGAACAGCACGTACAACAGCGAGACAGCGGCAACTCGGCCCGTGTATCCGCGAGTCATCGTTAGGTAGAGGAAGCACCCCCTGGTCCAGTACTTTTCCGTGTCTTCTCCCCCACCCTCCCCTTTGCCCCATCCCTTCCCCTTTGACCCTCCCTTCTCCCCTTTCCTTCTCCCCCTCCCTTCTCCCCCTCCCTTCCCCCTCCCTTCCCCCTCCCTTCCCCCTCCCTTCCCCCTCCCTTCCCCCTCCCTTCCCCCTCCCTTCCCCCTCCCTTCCCCCTCCCTTCCCCCTCCCTTCCCCTCCCTTCCCCCTCCTTTCCCCCTCCCTTCCCCCTCCCTTCCCCCTCCTTTCCCCCTCCCTTCCCCCCCCTTCCGCCTCCCTTCCCCCTTCCTTCCCTCTCCCTTCCCCCTCCCTTCCCCCTCCCTTCCCCCCTCCCTTCCCCCTCTCCCTTCTCCCTCTTCCTTCCCCCCTTCCTTCTCCCCTCCCCCCCCCACTTGTTCTCAACCCACCTCCTCATGCACACAAAGCACACAAACAACCGTCTTACGTTTCTTCTCCCTTCCCGACACACACCACACTTAGTCTCAACCCACCCACCCCTGCGCAAAAGGCACGCACGCAACCATCTTATTTCAACTGTCTACCTGTGCGTTTTTGCCTGCATGTGTGTTTATCTGTGTGCTTTTGTCTGCATGTGTGTTTATCATGTGTGTTTTGTCTGCATGCGTGCGGTTGTCTTCATACATCTGCATTGGTGGGATAGATGATTACCTTTCCACTTGAATTCAGTTCATTTGTATTGGTATCCATTTGTATTGGTATGCATCCACTGCGTTGGGGTAGGTGATGTATGATGGGTGCACATCGATAGCATTCGTTCTAGTATGGCGGGCGCTGGTCTTGGTGATACTTGGATAATATGTCAGCATTTAGGCACTACCATTACATGCGCTCAGTTTTACTATTGCAGATTGTTAGGAAAAGCTTTGCTGAGAAACACATGCGCAAAGGCAGTTCCATGGACTAGCAAAAAGTGCAGGCAAAAGGACATTAAATAAATGCTGCCTCGAGAATTATTAGCTCACGTTTGTTGGTCAGCCCCCCAGAGATGATCGTTACTCGGATTTGGTGGCTCGAAAGCGCCGACCATCCAGGCAGCAGAGACTGGCAAACTTGCCTGTACGTACGCCCAGGAATGGACAGGATACAAAATGTAAGAACGGCCGCTATTATTCACCAACACAAAATCGAAACGCGCGCCCGGCATGCTCACATTTTCTTCGGAAATGTTGATGGCGTAAGAGGCGTGTCACAAAAGCTCGACGAGCTGTACACACATTCGTAGACTTACTTTGCAGGCTCAAAACAGCTCTCGTTGGTTTCTGACTCCACCGTGAAGTCGGCGTGCGGAATTGTCGGGTGTATAGGCCCGCTGTACATGGTTCGCGGTCAATGGCTCCCCGGGCTAAGTCAAAAGACGCGAAGGTCTCTCAGGTTAGGTTATTCTGGCTAGCGAAAATGTTGGGAAGATGTAAACCCTAACCCCGGCCTGCAGGCATACCATTTAGTTTCCCATGGTAACCACGTGTTATGGCTGCCGCGGTGCCATGACTGCCCCCAGTATGATAAGTGAAGCATTAATGCATCTAGTTTGACCAACGCACTCCACGGTTGTTCTCGGCTTTGGCACAGCTACCGGGGGGCTAGCGTCTTATGATGCTACCAACAGGAAAAGCAAACACTTGCGCACATTCCGTTTTATGTGGTAATGGCTGGCACACGCAAGGCACAGGCCATAATTTTGCTTCGTTGAATCAGGGTTGAATCCCTAAATACCAGTCGGCGCAGGTCGTGGTAGTAATACTTCTGCTGTATGTCTAGTCTAGCCCGAGTGTATGACTAGAGAGTCTGCACTTCGCTGCTGTAAGCCCAAGCTCAAGCTTGCTTGCTACCGCATGTGCCGGCGTGCCGCCACGTGTTCTCGGACTAGTGTTTCCGGTTTTCCCAAACAAAACAAATGCTGCTGCATGCCACCTTCATTAGGATTCGCTGATACTCATTTCCCCTCTCACCTCTTTGGTCCATAATTGGCTAATAAAATATACCCATTTCCCCGAAAATGCTGCTGCATGCTCCTGAGTAGCTATTTTACCATGGAACGCAGTACTATGCCCTAAAATACGCCAACAGACATGTGCACTCTTTTGTTGGGCTGCATAGCTTCATCACGGGCATTCGCTTGTGTGGGACATCGGAACACCGAACATATCTGTTTAGATCTCCAGGTGCCACAAGGGCGTCGATCGATAATTCGATGTATAGATCATGGATCCGCCTACGTCTGTGTCCATTCTCTGTGTCACTCATTGCCGTCCATGCCGTGAGGAGTAGCAAATTACCGGTTATGCAGCGTCCCGCATCGAATAGGTTGGTTTGAGCTACTAAGGCCACCTAGAGAAAATTCTGACTGGCATCTGGTTTCGAAGTGCAGTACGGACCGC
Source organism: Mesostigma viride (assembly GCA_009746045.1). Classification (NCBI taxonomy): domain Eukaryota; kingdom Viridiplantae; phylum Streptophyta; class Mesostigmatophyceae; order Mesostigmatales; family Mesostigmataceae; genus Mesostigma; species Mesostigma viride. The sequence goes on from RPFO01000436.1 coordinate 151,023, forward strand.
TGCAACTAAATTACATTCATTGGCGGCACTGGTTCGATACCTATTCGATGCTCCGCGCCTTTATAAATCGAAACCTTTCTTTTTAAGGCGCATCACGCTTGAATTTAAAAGGTTTTGTTGTAGACATGTTGCTTTGGAGTCCATATATTCGTATGATGACAGGAAAGTAAAGCAGCTATAAATAATAGGCTAGCTTCGGGAGGACAGCAAGTGCTCAAGGCACGCACACAAGCACTAACGCACACCGATGCACGTCGTTAGTCTTTGTGACATGCACAAATTGTGGCACGGGCTCGGGAAGCCGCCGGCTGGCATACTACAGCAGGAATGGCAACCTCATCATGTGGCCGGTATTGAGCATAGCTTCATGCGTGAAATAATAAATAGAAACCTGTCTTCCTACGCCACACTTTGATGGCCAATAATGACGAGGGGTAGTTATTGCGGTTCCCAGAAGTATTCAATCGACACATTTTTAATTAGCAACGTGTTTGCTGATAGCATCTGAGCCGAAGTGATCGACTCGGCAGGCTTCAGCAACGATGTGCCATGCATATGCATGGGTGGCTCCGGACGTCTGTCGTGCTCATGCATCACACATTGCATGGATCATGCAGGGATGCGCATGCATAGTGTCACTCTACGCGACCTTCATGTGAACCTTCATAATATGTCGAATAAACCATTTACGCTCGTCGCCCCGGCCAGCTTTCCCCGTTTCAGATTTAATAGCATCTTCACGCGTTCCCATGCTCGCACATCCATATTTCAAGTTCAAATACACACGTTTCCCAGCCATAGCATATACAGATCGAGCCTCTCTTCTCCACACAGCAGAGGTGATGGTGCCCATGTGCTTGCAGCTCTCCGAAGTAAATTTAGCATACTGGGGTTCAAATACTCCCAGGCCACATTTGTTTGTCTGCAGGTTCCTTAGCTATGTACGTGATCGCCTGATGGGGCAAAAAGCACTAGCCACACAGCCCCCAGAGGACATGCATACCCTTGACCCGAAGTGCTCAGAGCTACTTTCCAAGAAGCCAGGCACACTCAGTCTACCGTCACTTGGTTATTTATTGGCCCATGAAACACGCATTGCCCTTAGTGCCCACTTTTTGACTGGCCAGGTACCATAAAGTGCTACTGGCTCATGAAACAAGTGCTGTCACAAGCTTTTTTATATTGAGTCATGATACATGGATTGCCCATTGTTGACTGGATCATTTAAAGATGCAACTGGCTTACTGGGACATAAACCTTTTCAGTGGTTTTCCATTTGCGGGTATTTCCTCGTAAATGGTGGGAGAGCGATCGCAGCAATGGTGCTCACCACTAGACACTCCCGGCCAGTTAGGCTCGAAACACACGCCCTGATCAAGCATGCTGTTTCCGGCCCCACCGTCTAGGTCATCTAGTCGCTCTACACGTAAGCCAGCCGTATTTTCAATGCACACGGATACACATTTCCATCACCATTCATCTTCATCATCCTGAACGACTCGAACACGCGGACAAGATAACGGCAGGCTCGAGCTACCATGGTCCGGATTCTCCCGATTTCTGGCCTGCGCTGGTTGTCTCCTTGATAAACCTTGTCACATTTTTTACTGGGTCACGAAACACGCACTGCCCATAAGATCAACTCCCATCGTGCCATAATTGTCGCGGCCGGGACGGATGACAGGCCGGCCCTTTGCAGCCCCAGATGATGATCGCTGCAACGAGCTCCACGCAGCCCCAAGCTGCCGGACGTGGGCGTCACTCAGGCCGTTGCCGTCTAAATTTAGCGCTGCTAGCGTGCGGCAGCTTGTTACCCAGCGGCGCAGGGGCTCTACAAAGTCGCGCGAGATGGTGGCCTCGTCCCATGGCTGATGCGGCACAGAGGAAGCGGCCGCTGTGGTGTCTTTATTCTCATCCATCCTGAGATCGGCCAGTGAGGACAGTGGGCCGGCTGTTTTGTGTGCACAATGGGATTCAAGGGACAGAAAGGGGGGTGGGGGGGTGGCCGGGATGTAGCACAATTAGTGGCATGCAAGAAAAGATCATTTGGCAAGGGCATTTGTGACTTTGAAGCTGAACGCAGTTTGAGTGGCAGGCGGCGTGACGAAAAAAAACTCTAATCACGCCTCTCGAAGACCTATAATTATAAGTGCCTGGTGCCGACAACATATAATTATAAGTGCATTGCCACCCTTAAACTTGAAATGTTTCGGCATGTTCAAAGCACTACCTCTCGGATGTATGTGAAAGAGTATTTTCAGTCAAAGTAGCGGTGCATAAACTTTGCCCTTCCTATCATGAGGGTGACCCCACCCTGAGGGATCAGCTTGCTGGGGCATAGCAGCATCAGAGTCGCTGTTGCTGCAAGGCACCCAAAGAAAGATGGCAACTGAAAAATGTAAGCTGAGGGATACCCTGCTCACTCACATGCCTGCGTTGGGAATGAATTGATTATTACGAGACGTGGTCCACTGGAGATGTTCTTCTGCCTGGGTAAGCCACACCGCAGATAACGTTTCAATTGAAGGCTGTCCTTATCATTACACACGGTTTTGGTCCAGTAATGATATACCAAGAACAACCGAAGGCCTTGTGCATCAATAACACATGTGACTCCATTTGGGAGCTATAAAGCAGTTACTCTCCTGGCCCAGAGCAAGAGAATGGGGGCACGCTTGAAGACGGCTACAACGGAAAGACCATGGAGGGAGTCACCAGAAAACTTCAGAAACAAATAATTCTTAGGCATTAGGCACGCAACACTTCCTTCCATGCAAACGGTACTTACCTTACCTCCATTATGTACCTTGGGCAAACGGCAGTGCGTTGGACGAGGAAAACCACAGTCACGGGCACTTCTACCTATTCTTAACTGTGTTGGTGCGCTGGTGTGGGGAGAAAGGGACGGACGGACGGACGGACGGACGGACCGACGGACCGACGGGCGGACTGGGTGCGGGTATTTACTAGGCATCGCCTTCATGCACTTGGCAATGCAGTTTTGCAGGGCAGCCAGGACTTCCGCCTGCAGAACAAAATAAACCGGCGCAGTGACAGGCAACAGTACTTACTAGGCACGGCTTCCACCACCTCGCGCATGCCAGCATAACCCAGCCCGCAGCAGCCCAGGTCGAGCTCCTTGAGGCGGCAGCCAGGTGCCCTCAGCAGCGAGGCGACTGCTTTGGCACCCTGCAAAGATCATGATCATGTGTATAATACAGCGGTCAGATTACTGTAGATCACTAATACATGATGCGGTTGGATTTCAGTTGGTTACAGACATCTGTCACAGCATCGGCATCGGTTACTTCATGTTTCTGGGTAAACAATCGAGGCATGAGCCATCAGGAGTATCACACAGGGTAAAATCTGTGAGGTTACTTTTGGTCTGTTAAGGAGCTGCGTGAAGCTACGTAACAGTAAAGTTTTGGGTGACAGTGTAATTGTTCCCCGTTGTCCTTAGTCTAGTGTACTGATGCCCAGACAGTGGCATGTTCAAACAGAGTCACTCTATACAACACTAAACCTTGTGTAAAACAAGCTGAAATGGAATAGAGGGCAGCTGCTGACACAAGCTGAAACGTCAGGCTAACCCTGGGGCGAAAATAGTTCATAAAATGTACCCACTCCCCACTAAAATTACCTGATCATACGTGCTTTAACATTACTATCCTTCTATTGGCAACACCCAGAGCAGGTGTAGTTTATACCCTACCCTTGCAGGAAGTAGCCTAGAATGTATTAAAAGCCATATGCCCCTACTCAGGGATATGTGCTACATGTACTCCCGACGGAGATATGTTCCAATTTAATTTACTTTTAATTGGCAACACCCCTGCCGTAGTCATAAGAAATAGAGCAACCTCCCATGAACGCATGATAGCAGCCCAACCACTAAAACTACAAGGGTCTAATGACCTGGGATGGTTGCCATCATCTCGCACGGGGTGAGCCACGTGAGGTCGTTTGCACACCAAACTATCTGGTTAATGATTTCATAAGGCTGCTCAATAATAGTCCGAACACGCAAATAAATAAATACTACTAAATAAATAAATAAGCTCACTCTTGGGCCGAGAGCATTCCCCCTCAGGCTGAGCGCCGTCAATCCTTTTGTCCGCGACAGGAATGTCTCACACAGGAGGGACGCGCCTTCCGCCGACAGGCCACACAGGGCCACGTTGACCTGGCTCACCCGGGGGCAAGGTGCGGGGGTGGCTGGTACCGTGGACCCTTCGCTGCTGGCCCCCAGCGGCCTGCTCCAGGGGGCGCACAGCGCCTGGGCCCCAGCCTGGGTGGAAAGGGAGGGAGGCGCAAGAGTGAAGCGTATAGAAGGCCCGTGCACAGAGAGATTGTTAGGTGGGAATGCTACGATGAACTGGTCTCGTCGCATGATTTGTGTGGGAGAGCTAAAACAAACCAAAAAAACAGACGAGACACCAGGCCATCTTCCAGGCTATACTATAAAACCCTAAACGTGTCTCGTCCAAACCAGCTTCGTTGTGTGCGGTGTAACCATGTGTGGTGTGATTGCTGATGTGACTAATACAATTATTGACAGTACGATGACCGATGGAGCAATGCTTGACACTGCAGCGACCGAAATTCGGACCGTGGCGAGTGTTTCTTGTATCCTTCACCAAAGCACACACAGGCACAGTCCTAGTCCCTGGAGTAAAGATCACTAGGTACATACTAAAGACGTAGTAGAAATACCATTCCAATCCGCGTGCCCAAGTATTAGAGTAGCATCTTTATTTTACAGTGGCATGATTGGGCGTGTGTGTAATGACCGGAGAGAGTCTCTCGACGACGGTGGCAACGAAGATTTAAAAACGTCTCCCCAAGGTCACAACCATGCACAAGCGTGGATCTGTGCTAACGCACGTCTCCAAACTCGGTCCCCGGCAGCAGCAGCGACTGGAGGCACCGTACAGATGCCAGCGTCCCCAACGCAGACATGGCGTGCTCGTCCAGCTCCACCGCGGAAAGGTCGAGGGTGGCAAACCTGGCGGATGGCACGGGCACATGAATGGATGATCATGTGATAAAAAGGATATGATATTTTAGTACTATTACATTAAACATTTATAGATACATTTATTTTATAATACTATTATTATAATACCATTCACCACGTTATGTGTTCGACCAGGCAGACGGCACACGGCCATGCACCAGGTGCCTAGCACCTCATAACACTGTAGCGATCAACGTGTCGATGCGATTTTTTACACCTGGCGGAGGGCACGGGCATAAGAATGGATAATCAAGCGACAAGGATAGCATGTTTGCATACTACATAATTATGCACCATGCCATTTCATAGGATAGTATGTTTGCATACTACATAATTATGCACCATGCCATTGCATAGGATAGTATGTTTGCATACTACATAATTATGCACCATGCCATTTCATAGGATAGTACGTTTGCATACTACATAATTATGCACCATGCCATTTCATAGGATAGTATGTTTGCATACTACATAATTATGCACCATGCCATTTCATAGGATAGTATGTTTGCATACTACATAATTATGCACCATGCCATTTCATAGGATAGCACACCATATGTATCAGAATGACATGCCAAACCGAAGGGGCCATAGAGTAAGAAATGGCCATAATAAGACATGGTGTTGAAGAGAGCCCAGGAAGTCCCTTCGTTTCACATACAGGTGCCTTTGTTGGGGCTGTCACGGGTCCAAAACGCCCAACCAGGTACCTAGAGAAGGACTTATATCTATAGTAGTATACTACTGTCTACTGTACGTAAAAAACGGCACAGCCGTTGACTGCCAGCCCAGGGATGTGATAGCCAACCAGCATGGGAAGCAGTCGTGGAGAAGTGACATTGCAGTTCTATATTTTGATGCCCCGGAGGTAGTAGGTTCCTGTATGTTCAATTGTGAGACGTCGCAGGAGCTTACTGCGGGTACGTCAAATCGCACAGCAAAGCAATTCTTCAAAAGCTGGCACACTGCATTAGTGCGCCTAGTGACAAATAAGACATTTGTGGGCAGTATGCTGCTATCAGTATACTGCTAGTAGTATAAACATTACGGCAAGCCCATACAGCAGATGCTATTCACTAATTTGACGCGCGCGCTCTGTAGGACTCTGCCACGTCTGTACATAAATAAATCGCTGGTCTGCTTCAGGATCGTTAAGCACTGACCTTGCTGCCAGTCTCTGCGACATGTCTTTGATATACAAGAAAACCTGATGGTTGCAATTTTGATGCACAAGAAAACCTGGTGGTTGCAATTTTGATGCATTTCGCTCTTGTCACCGCCTTGTTATGATGATTTAGTAGTATGTAAGTATTCATTATTATATAGTAGTACCACGATTATGTTTTACAACAAATAATTGCGGCATGCAGCAACACTGTGCCATACAAGACCACGAACAAAGCCCTGTCGAAACCCAGGGGCTCACACGCACCCTGGCAGCTTGGTGAGAGCGCCCATGAGCGCCGCAACGCCATCCCCAGCGCCCGAGTTGTGGCCTGCCACATGCATACCCCCAAGATTTGATGCAGTGACATAGTATGAAAAAATGGATGAGACAAGAAGCGCAGTTGGTAATTCATGCAGGTATGCTAACCCACCAATGCACAGCTCGGTCCATAATGGTCACTCACGAATGTCAGCAATAGATAATGCGAATAGTTCATAGGTCTCTGGTCCACCCCCCACCAATCCACAGCTCGATCCATCATCGTCAATCACGAATGTTAGCACAAGGTAAAGGTGAGTATTCCAAATATTTCTGGTCCACAACCCACCGATCCACAGCTCGGTCCATCGTGGTCAATCCACAAGCACACTTGACTGTAATACAGGTGTTTCTCTTGGTGGGAAGGAAGTCCGATGGACCAAAAGCTAGGTGTATCTCACCAATGCACAGCTCGGTCAGGGGCGCGCTGGCTGGCAGCCCTGTTGCCAGCGCGCGGAACGTCGGTCCGGAGATGCCGCAGTCGCACAGCTTGAGTGACCGCAGCACTGGACAAGGTAGTGACAAGGCCAGGAATTAAAAAGCGAGGGTTTCTAGTCACAGAGCTTGAGTGACCGCAGCACTGGGCAAGTTGACAAATAAGCGACAAGTAAGGCACAGTAATAACAAGAAAGGTAGTCCCAAACTGGGTATAAGCAAAAAGAAAAGTGAGACTCTATACCCAGCATGAGATACTATACCCACAAAGCTTGAGCGACTAGCACCGCATTAGTGGCAAGGTACAAACAAAGTACGGCATCAGCCAGTCAAGTATTAACAAGTTCGGTAACACATACCAGTATTCACAAGCAAGGTATAAAACAAGTAGAAGAAATAACAGGGCTTCTCGCCACTTTGTTTCAGAAAAGTAACGGTTGGAGGGGTATATGAACTTGAGGGATTAGATACTCACAGCAATTGTCGCGAAGAACTCGAACCATAGTCAGTCCGTGTCTATTATTCACGGATGCCAAAGACCCTAGAGACCAAACGTCAGACCCTGAACCCAAAATTCCAACCCCTCGATTCGACATACTGACCCTTATACTATACCCGGCACCCTACATCCTTAACTCTCAACTATTAACCGAAAGGTGTGCACTTAAGACCGTGACCAACACCCAAAACCCAAACTTACACCACCACCCAAAACCAGTGCCCCAAACTTGAGAGTTGGCTCCCTACTTTGTGCGCATGCGGCCAGTTCACAATAGAGGTATCTACTTGGTGCGGATACACCCCGTTTAGAACATGGGGCAACTACTTGGTGCGCATGCGGCCAGTCCACTATAGAGGTATCGACTTGGTGAGGATACACCCCGTTTAGAACACGGGACAACTACTTGGTGCGCATGCGGCCAGTCCACAATAGAGGTATCTACTTGGTGCGGATACACCCCGTTTAGAACATGGGGCAACTGTTTGGTGCGCATGCGGCCAGTCCACAATAGAGGTATCGACTTGGTGAGGATACACCCCGTTTAGAACATGGGACAACTACTTGGTGCGCATGCGGCAAGTACAGTAAGGGACTACGCCTGATTCCTGAAGCCCTAGAGAATGACTGCATGCTTACTTGGTGCGGCTACGACCAGGCGCGCCAGGTGGCACGAAGCCGCGTCTGTCAGCATGCTGTAGGAGAGATCCAGGGTGTCCAGGGACCCGAGTAGCCGAGGGCACTGGAGCATCTGTGGCAGGACAAGGCCCAGGAGGTAGGCAAGGTGAAAGAAAGGAACAGGGAGGTGGCTTTACGAGGGAAGCTTGCAAGGCTAACTGGTCTCAGCTGTGTCTGCAACCGTGCCGTTGCGTGCAGGCTAGTATCAAGACATGCACATGCCTTGCACAGCTGTCTCCTAAGGCTTCTGTCTCGTAATGAAACTGTTACTACTCGTAACGAAACTGCACCTACTCGAAACCAAACCGTAGACGCTTTGCCCCTTTGATGTGGAATTCATGGGGCTTGTGCCACCCGGTCTGAGGGGTTATTTTGTTAGCGATTATTCACAGTCCCACTACCTGGTGCAGTAAGAGAGCAGCCCCCTTTTTCCCCATGTCCACATGAAAAGTCAACAACTTCGTGGTCTAGTATGCCCTTGCCCTTGCCCTTGCCCTTGCCCTTGCCCTTGCCCTTGCCCTTGCCCTTGCCCTTGCCCTTGCCCTTGCCCTTGCCCTTGCCCTTGCCCTTGCCCTTGCCCTTGCCCTTGCCCTTGCCCTTGCCCTTGCCCTTGCCCTTGCCCTTGCCCTTGCCCTTGCCCTTGCCCTTGCCCTTGCCCTTGCCCTTGCCCTTGCCCTTGCCCTTGCCCATCCCCATCACCAGAACAGATTTGAAAGGAGAAAACAAAACCAGCAGGAACAAGTCGAGCCGCTGTGAGAGGCACAGGCCAGCAGAATTGGCATCCGCGCAGGAGAAGGCCCCCTACCTACCCTACTCTTGCGTCCGAGCAATCGTACAGCCTACCTGCTGGGAAGGCATCGGCACAGGAGAAGGCTTTCTACCCTCCTGTTGGCCCAATAAACGGACTTTGAATACGTTGAGAAAGAAGGACATCAAACCCATACCATCCTGCAGCCAAGTACCAACCTACGAGACTACGAATGCATGGGAAAGAGGGACATCAAGCCCATACCATCCTGCAGCCAGGAAAGGTCGGGCAAGGAAATGCTGAGGTCAGCCAAGCTCAGTCCATGCCAGCCCAGACTGGCGGCTGGACCCTGCCATTATTTAAAATCACTGCCATGGTGCATACCCATGAAAGTGGCGGGCACCGCCCCCAGTACCCCACTAGATAGAGTAGCAGAATCTATGGGAAAGGCTATACATACTATTATATAGATGATAGCAATATGGACCCTGCAAGGGAGCGTACCCGCGAGATGCCATACGACAACCTTTCAGTTGCCCCACTAGATATGACTCTTATATATAAATAGCATAGATTGCAGTATAGACAAATAGCAAAGAGAGATACTAGCGACATCGCCCAGGCCCTGTCACTGTCAGGGAACGTACCCGTGCGACCCCGCTGGCACTCAGGTGGTTGCCGCTCAGGTCCAGCCGCAGGGTATCTGGGTGGATGAATAGCTGGGTTGTGACAGATGGCGTCGTGGGTGATGGCTGGGGGCCCTTGGAGGACGCGGCCTCCCTTCGCTGAAGCATCTCTTCGACGAAGACAACCACCTGGTTGGCTGCAAGAAGGGTGAGGGAGGAGGCAGGAACGCATGCATCATCGGAACCGTCGACGATGCCTGTCGGGCAAGCCAAGGAAATCAACTTAGGATGCCTGAAAGTTAACGAACCAGTCTGTCGGCTAATGGGCTAACTCTAACTCCTATCACCATTATTACTTGTTAACAAAAAAAAGGTCGCGTGTCGATGAAAAGAGAAGTTGAAGCAGCAAGCCTTTCATACGCTACCGGTGCCACTTGACCATAATGAATCGGATGTTTATGCCCTAGGGGCCCATGTAGGTGTGGGGTCATCCTTACTTGAGTGTTAGGAACCACGTGGGTTTGTTAAACTGGTCACATATGCTGAAAGCACGAAGAACGACGCTGCCAACATCCCACCTCTACTAGAGGCATCCTCATGGGTACACAGTAGTACATCAACGAGTACTCTTGAGGACTACTGTAAGCACCACGATTTGAAACATGACGTCACGGGCACTGTCCGCGGGGCAACACGGGCAGGGTGACGAAGCAACGGCTGCAGGTTACTTGTCAGGGAGAGTACTCCGAAGAGGCTAGTTAAAATACTCATGCTGTGTCTGGAACTATACACAACGCACAGTACACTTGCCACATACTCAGGTTGTTGTCATGCAGGTCCACCTGCTCCACCAACGCAAACTCGCAGGGCCCAAGCGCGTTCAGCACCGCCCCCACGTGCACGTCCACCGCTCCCACACCGCTGAGGTCGAGCCGCCCTCCTTCCAGCTGGCGCTGCAGCGCTTCCTCGTTGCTGTCGTCATTGGCGAGCCTTTGACAGATGGCGGCGTTAGGGGCCACGCCTCGCTGCGCGCACTGGGACTTGTAGCGGTCGAGCAAGGGGCGTGCCACCCACTCTGAGGGTGTGGCGTTTGCCAGGGCACGATTAGGTGCATGCGACAAGAAACAATTTAACTGAGATTATGGCAAGAAGTGTGCCATGGGCAGCGATCGTTCTGCGATACAACAAGTGCTGCACAGTGAGTGTTGCAACAACATGCACGCCATGGCAACAAACAGGTGTGTCATGAGCCGTGACAACATTCTGAAAAGCGGATGCCCTTACGGTAGGAGTTGTTTGTTTATGGCTACTTTGCCGATGTTTGCCAGTAAAAGTGTGCGCCGAGCGGAGCGCCAGCCACCTAGTAGAGACTTTGTTAGAGAAGCTAGCTGAGGGAGTTTGGATAATTGACATTAATAGTGCCGATCTCTTATAGAGTCCCTCTTATAGTGTCTCTCCGTCATCATATATATCTCCGTCTCGATAACACGGCTCCAAGTGTAATATGAGTGTGCCAGCATTGTATATTGGATTTGCCGTTCATAGCCGTAGTCGCAAGCCGGCACCCACGCAACCCCCCACGGATTAGGGTGCACTGGAGAATGACACCCAATTGAGAGTGATAACCCCAAGGAGAAGGGTACGCCTTGACACTCGATTGGAACTGGCTGTTCTTGCAAGGAAATTCCTAGGGATGCACTCTCCAGACAACCAGGAGCATGAACTGACATACCTTTGACGCGGACCTCCAGAGCCTCGCCAGGTGGCACGTCTGCCAGCACGTCATCCGCCAGCTGCACCGGCGCGAAGCAGACGCCCTTGTGCGAGATTCCACCGATGATGGGGGTGGGACCTGTGATAGAGGGGGACGGGTATAGAGGAGGGGAGGGATGTAGAGGGGAAGGGTGTAGAGGATAAGGATATAGAGGGGAAGGGAGTAGAGGAGAAGGATATAGAGGGGAAGGGAGTAGAGGAGAAGGATATAGAGGGGGAAGGGTATAGAAGGGATGGGTGTAGAGGAGAAGGGTGTAGACGGGGAAGGGAATAGAGGGGAAGGGTGTAGAGGATAAGGATATAGAGGTGGAAGGGTATAAAGGGGAAGGGTGTAGAGGAGAAGGATATAGAGGGGGAAGGGTATAGAAGGGATGGGTGTAGAGGAGGAGAAGGATATAGAGGGGGAAGGGTATAGAAGGGATGGGTGTAGAGGAGGAGAAGGATATAGACGCAGAAGGGTATAGAGGGAAAGGGAGTAGAGGAGAAGGATATAGACGGGGAAGGGTATAGAGGGGGAAGCGTATAAAGGGGGATGTATGTAGAGGAGGGCAAAGATGTAGTGGAGGAGAAGGGCACTTAGGGGGAAGGGTATAGAGGGGGAAGCGTATCAAGGGGGAAGTATGTAGAGGAGGGCAAGGGTACTTAGGGGGAAGGGTATAGAGGGGAAGGGTGTAGAGGAGAAGGATATAGAGTGGGAAGGGTATAGAAGGGATGGGTGTAGAGGAGGAGAAGGATATAGACGGGGAAGGGTATCGAGGGGGAAGCGTATAAAGGGGGATGTATGTAGAGGAGGGCAAAGATGTAGTGGAGGAGAAGGGCACTTAGGGGGAAGGGTATAGAGGGGGAAGCGTATCAAGGGGGAACGGTATGGAGGAGAAGGGTGTAGAGGGAGAACAGGTTGGTAAGCATGTTATATTATTAACGATGGTTGGTAAGCATGGCATTAGGTACAGTTCAAACTACATACAACGCCACTACATTGTTCTCATATGAACATCGATGCAAATTGTATAAACTATGCCATAATTGACTCACAGTACGCATCGCACACGTTACTGGATTCGTGGCTTATTTCAGGTGCACAAGGTAGCGTTTCAGTACAGAAGGTGCAGAAAGGGCATTAGATCAGCCCGAGGGTGCTGCTTGGGTATTCACGACACCTCGAGGGAAGCTATGATCAGGAAGCATGGGCAGCTGAAATGCACAAAGAATACCCCCAGCACTCCAGGACATGCCACCTTTGCAAGGCGGGCGAGACAAGCTGTGAGGAGAATGTATAGCAGGCACAGAGAGAGGCAGAGAGAGAGAGAGAGAGAGAGAGAGAGAGAGAGAGAGAGAGAGAGAGAGAGAGAGAGAGAGAGAGAGAGAGAGAGAGAGAGAGAGAGAGAGAGAGAGAGAGAGAGAGAGAGAGAGAGATGCAGGGACTGCCACCTGTAACCCCCCCTGTCACCTCTCCCCGAAGGTGAGGGGTAACTGCGCAAACAAGCCTCAGCTTCGGGCTTATTTTGTGACACAATGCCTCACCGTTGGGCTTTATCGAGCCCCAATCCACTCACCTTCGGGCTTATTTGTGACACAATGCCTCACTGTTGGGCTTTATCGAGCCCCAATCCACTCACCTTCGGGCTTATTTGTGACACAACGCCTCACCGTTGGGTTTTATCTAGCCCCAATCCACTCACCTTCGGGATTATTCGCGACATACAGCCGGCCGACCTCCCCCATGACCCACGCGATGTCCCTCTTTTGCGTCTCCTCGAGCCCCGTCTTGAGCACCACCTTGAGCCGCTGACCCCCGATCTCGGCCAACACCGACACAACCTTGGCCCCACTGCCATCCCCCATCACTTTCCCGCTGCCATCCCCCGTCACTGTCCCATTCTGCATAGTCATCCTGCTCCCTGTACTGCCAGAGTGCGCGCTGGTCTCTGATGTGGCCATCGGACCCCCATCCTCCTTGAGGGACCGAGCATGGTTGGGTCCATCGGGGCGAGGGTGGGCATGAATGGGGCCACTGACATGGCCGGTGATGGGAGCATGGACAGGGCCATTCACAGGATTCTGGTTGTCGTCCTGGCCCAATGCCGCGCGTTGCTGCGAGGGCCGCACTGGTGGGGTAGGGCGGGCTGAGGAACAGGGAAGCATGCCATCCTCAGGTTCATCGCCATCACCACCCTGGCCATGAGAGAAGAACTGGTCCTGGGCAGGTGCCCGTGCCGCACCCGACAACCCCCCTATCTCCTCCGTGAGTCCTTTGGTCCGCTTTACTGGCCGCTCCGCCTCTCCCTGGCCGTGTGCTTCGTCCACGGGCCTTGAAGGCCCACTTCTTGTGGATCCGTTTCCTGAGTCTTCGTTTCTCGTGCGCCCATTTAACAAAGGTCCATTACTCCTTTCTTTGTTTCTTGTGAATTGTGGTGAATCCATGACAGCTGGCGCGCCAGCACCCATTGGTGTGCCAGTGCCAGCACCCATGTCCCCATGCCCCCTGGCGTCATCATCCCTGCCCACTACCCCAGCGTACCCAGCCAGGTTGCCGGCATGGCCCGTTCGGCCGTCCCGCCACCTGTCATCGTGTGGAGACACCCCGCGCTCCCCATCCTGCCCAACCCTCTCATTAACGCCACCCCCCTCGCTGCCAGCCCTCTCATTAGGGCCTGTCCCGAATCCCCCCCCCCCATCCTCGTCTCCCTTCTCCTCCTCCTCGTCGTCGTCATCATCCAGTAGCAAGTAGGGGGCATTCCGGCGCGAGGTGGGGCGGCCCTTGTCCGCCCGTTGGCGACCCATGCTGATATCCCCTGCGTGGCCGGGTCGCCCGGCCGGCCGGGCAGGGTCCCTGGCATCATTCCCAGCTCTGTTCATGACATTGCCGTCGCTGCCATTGTTATCATGATTATCACCGCCATCTCTTGCGCTGCCATCGACGCTCTTGTGGCATGGTCCCCTCGCACGATGATGGCACCCGGCCGCGTCGCCAGAGGCGGGCTTGCCGTCATCCGCAACGACAACAAAACCTCGATGTCCTTGCGGCCCTGAACGACCCATGGCATGGGGGAAGCACACGCAACAAGGAAACCACACAGTGTAGATCCTCAGTCCAGGTTCCAGCTTAGATTGCCTTGTGCTCATCCCTATCTTTGTCGACCGTGCCGGCACAATTACCAAGAGTACCGGTCCCAATACTGGAGAACGACTGCGTTGATAGAGAACAACTGCGTGCATTGTAAAGGGTCTTGTGCCATTCCTACCTTTGTAGATCGCCCCGGTGGCATCACCCAAATACCAGCCCCAATACCAGCGATCAGTACCAGCCCCAATACCAGTGACCAATACCAGCCCCAATACTAGAGACCAATACCAGCCCAAATACCAGTAACCGACTGGACTAAGTAAACAATCTATGAACCGTCCATACCTTTCCGGATCGCCCCGGCGCTGGCCGGCCCTTTCTGCTCGCGAGCCACCCCCTGCCTGTCCTGCTGCCCTCCACCACCACGGTCGTGTCTGCCAGCACTAAACCCGACCCCTCGGTTCTCCTTATCCTCATCCTCATCCTCACCATCGGAGGCAATTCCTTTTCTTGGCGGACGCCCGTCCTCCTTATCCGAGGCACGACCACGTCGATCCTCCCTGCCACGAGCAGAGGCCATACGCCCATCCTCATCTCCGCGGGCAAACGATGCCCACCGGTAACCCTCCTCATCGGCACTCGGCGCATCATAATCATCATCATCACCATCATCACCGCTAATGACGCCAAACCCACCGCCACCCCTGTCATCTCGACTGCCTCCTGGCCTTCCCCCCTGGTCCCCACGAGCCCTGTCCCTCTCTGCCCCCTGCGGCACTTTCCAATGGGCACCCGCGCCCCTGCCAGGGTCGCCCTCGCTGTCCTCGGTCTCAGGGAGGCTGGCCGGAGAGCCGCCAGGGTCCCCAGAGTCCATCGCTTCCAGACGCTCGCGGAGCCGCGCGGCTTCCTGCCGCCGGAAACTGGGGGAGGTATGTGAGGCAGCACCAAGTTAAGTGGTGTAAGCAAGCCAATCAAGGAGCCGTTCACACAACCGCTCAAAGACAACGGGGGGGTGAAGTTAGGAAAGGCAGCATAAGGTAACGTGGAACAAGTCAATTGAGTAAGATCGATCGATGATTCATACTAGTATAAGATCAGCTGACCAACGTCATCACTGACAGCACTGCCGCGGTCTACCAGGCAACACCAACTCAAATGGTGTAAGCAACAAAATCGACCCTTACTGTCCTTCGTGGTTCAAATCAAACGTAGCCGTGAGTAACAATGAGGACAAGGATAAATATAATTGTGCATCAGCACACCTTCCCCTTTGCGGTACAGGTAAGCCCATGCATACCCCGATGTGCTTGATGAGTTGCCTCCCCAATACAATTCCCAAGGCTTGTGATGAGTTGCCTCCCCAATACAATCCCCAAGGCTTGTTATTTATGTACTGACATCTGTTCTAATGGAACAAAACAAGGCTTGTTATTTATGTACTGACATCTGTTCTAATGGAACAAAACCAGGCTTGTTATTTATGTACTGACATCTGTTCTAATGGAACAAAACCAGGCTTGTTATTTATGTACTGACATCTGTTCTAATGGAACAAAACCAGGCTTGTTATTTATGTACTGACATCTGTTCTAATGGAACAAAACCAGGCTTGTTATTTATGTACTGACATCTGTTCTAATGGAACAAAACCAGGCTTGTTATTTATGTACTGACATCTGTTCTAATGGAACAAAACCAGGCTTGTTATTTATGTACTGACATCTGTTCTAATGGAACAAAACCAGGCTTGTTATTTATGTACTGACATCTGTTCTAATGGAACAAAACCAGGCTTGTTATTTATGTACTGACATCTGTTCTAATGGAACAAAACAAGGCTTGTTATTTATGTACTGACATCTGTTCTAATGGAACAAAACCAGTGAGCGCAATCCGCGGCCATGGCCTGTGCTTGCTATTAAGTCACCGACATACGTTTGGATGCGTTCAAGATGGAGCTCAAGAACCATGAGACGACTCACTCACGGCAATCACGGGCTGGTTCAGATGAACGAAACCAGTCAGGCTAGCCTACTCACTCGGCGCTCATGGGCTGGTTCAGGGGGCCGTCGTACAGGTCTGCCAGGGACTCTGCAGCTTGCGCCCGCAGGTCCAGCGCAGCGGGTGTCTCCAGGTGGCGGAGGTACCTGCACCGCGGAAGGATGCCAGAGAGCACAGAAAAGGGAGGATCCGGTACGGGAAAGTCATGGACAGTCACTATAACAGTCACTATCCTGTATAACACAGCCAGTGTGGCGGGGTGCTATCAGGGCTGGGTAAGATGACCTTGCTTGCAGTCATGCAAATCAGCAATTCTTACGGAATAACTTTCAAGGCAGGAGTGCCAGGCTGCCAGCAGTCAAATGTGTATGGACTGAATCCTTGGCTATCACTGTCAGGAGTCCAAAGAAAGCTTCAAGTTGAGAAACCCTTTGACGATCATGCCGACGAGGTGTTCGAAAAAGACTACATAGACCCAAAGGTACTACATGCAAACCGGGATGTTGCATCCAAGGTGTGTTTAGGAGGGGAACAGCAGCTATAGAAGATCTAAGAACGCTAGAGGGTTATAGTGACCATCTATCCCACTTTGTGAAGGACATTAAGAGCACCTCATCGTGGTTCACCGGCTCCCAATGGAAACACCACAAATACTTCATCTGAATTATCTAATGCCACCGACTAACTCTGCAGTTTGTTCCTCAAGACACTATCTGCAGTATCCTCCGGATTTCATCCCCCCATTGACCTAATTAGATATACTAAAGTAAACACGTCTCTTAGCTGTGGTGTTAACATGTTTTTCACCGGACCCGGTTGTGACGTTGTACTCGTGCTCCACCCTGTCTTTAAGTTTTCCACCATACACTATATTATCAGCCCTAGCCACGCTCTACAAATTACTGCCACCCACTCGATGGCGCTCTTGTACTCCTGCTCCGCGCGCGTGTACTGCTGGAGACCGTCACACACGTTGCCCAGGTTGATGGCACAGCGCGCTTGGCCCTGGGGAAATGAACACACGAGACGAGATGCCGATGCAATGGAGGGACGGGGGAGAAGGATATTCAACAGATTTCAGGCTGGAGGCCGTCACATGCGTTGCCCAAATGATGGCACAGCGTGCTTGGCCCTGGGGAATTGGATACGCGGCAAAACGTCGATAGGGATAGAGTAGCAGGGAAAGGGGGCAAGATGCTGATAGGGATAGAGTAGCAGGGAAAGGGGGCAAGATGCTGATAGGGATAGAGTAGCAGGGAAAGGGGGCAAGATGCTGATAGGGATAGAGTAGCAGGGAAAGGGGGCAAGATGCTGATAGGGATAGAGTAGCAGGGAAAGGGGGCAAGATGCTGATAGGGATAGAGTAGCAGGGAAAGGGGGCAAGATGCTGATAGGGATAGAGTAGCAGGGACAGGGGGCAAGATGCTGATAGGGATAGAGTAGCAGGGAAAGGGGGCAAGATGCTGATAGGGATAGAGCAGCAGGGAAAGGGGGCAAGATGCTGATAGGGATAGAGCAGCAGGGAAAGGGGGCAAGATGCTGATAGGGATAGAGTAGCAGGGAAAGGGGGCAAGATGCTGATAGGGATAGAGTAGCAGGGAAAGGGGGCAAGATGCTGATAGGGATAGAGTAGCAGGGAAAGGGGGCAAGATGCTGATAGGGATAGAGTAAGAGGGAAAGGGGGCAAGATGCTGATAGGGATAGAGTAGCAGGGAAAGGGGGCAAGATGCTGATAGGGATAGAGTGGCAGGGAAAGGGGGCAAGGTGCTGATAGCGATAGAGTAGCAGGGACAGGGGTGAGATTGATTCTGGGCATGAATATATAAAGCATGAAAAGGGTGCATGCCCTTCTCATGTGAGGACCAGCAGACTGCCAAGCATAAATTATTGATCGATCCCACGTATTAAACGTCGGACGATGCCCATGAGGCATTCCGCACGACCATCCGTCCCCCGTACCTGCATAGTGCATTGCTTACCGACACACTACGTTACTTGGGCAGCAAGCGAGCAGGAGATCCAGCGGAAACCCACAGATGCTCTGCGTTAAGCGACCATGTGTCACTCCTCTCGGCATTATTCACCCATGTATAATGTCACACTCCACGCACCAGACTGTTAAACCTAGCCCAACCAAAGACTTCTCACAGATCATAGTTGCAACCGCCCACTGTCTCGACATTCTCTGGCCAGCACGGCACAGTAGCACTCCGTGCCAAAGGGAGGAAAAGAGCAGACCGCCAACATTTGTACTACTACTAATTTTCCATAGACCACACTACCACCCGTCATGCACCTTAGCATCAGTTTTTTATCCAGTCACAAATACATACAACCACCCACCTCGCCACCCTTGATTCACTTTCAAAGACATACTGCCATTTGTCACCCACCGCGGCGTAGCTGCCATTTTGTTAAGTCAAACATCACACATCAGATAGTTAACCATAGTAGACTCATGCCCAGGCTTACGGCTTATGTGAGGGGGTATGCTCACGTGACGCAGTCCACGCGGAAATTAATTAAATTATTAATCATCGTAGACAGCTAACCACGGTCCAACCAAATTTAAATCCAGTGGGCAGACTGTCATCCGTCACCCGCCTCAGCGTCGTTGACACGGTGGAACAGCTGCACCCCGCGCTCGTACTCGGCGGCGGCGAGCGCGTGCTTCTTCTTGTTGAAGTAGGCATTGCCCAGGAACTCGTGGGCTGCTGCCAGCCGCCGCGAATCACCCAGCGGCTCCAGCAGCCGCAGCAGGCGGGGGCACAGGGAGAGCATCTGCGGGCACGGGGTACGTGATGCATCAACCGCACAGGCATACCCCGATGACCCCGGGCCACCATGTTTCTGATCAGGCAGAGGAAAGACATGCACAGTACATTATACTGTAAGGAAAGACATGCACAGTACATTATACTGTAAGGAAAGACATGCACAGTACATTATACTGTAAGGAAAGACATGCACAGTACATTATACTGTAAGGAAAGACATGCACAGTACATTATACTGTAAGGAAAGACATGCACAGTACATTATACTGTAAGGAAAGACATGCACAGTACATTATACTGTAAGGAAAGACATGCACAGTACATTATACTGTCAGGAAAGACATGCACAGTACATTATACTGTAAGGAAAGACATGCACAGTACATTATACTGTAAGGAAAGACATGCACAGTACATTATACTGTAGTAGCACTGAGTTTCTAATCTGCGCCGGCCCACCCTCTTAAGCTTGTCACGTGCAACCGATGACCATTTTCTATTAGTATTATTACTGACTACTCAGCTATCCTAGGTCAGCCTTAATCCACCTCATGTCCCCTTTCTTACATGTACCCACCTTGTCCCATTCCTATTCCTATTCCTATTCCTATTCCTATTCCTATTCCTATTCCTATTCCTATTCCTATTCCTATTCCTATTCCTATTCCTATTCCTATTCCTATTCCTATTCCTATTCCTATTCCTATTCCTATTCCTATTCCTATTCCTATTCCTATTCCTATTCCTATTCCTATTCCTATTCCTATTCCTATCCCTATCCCTATCCCTATCCCTATCCCTATCCCTATCCCTATCCCTATCCCTATCCCTATTCCTATTCCTATTCCTATTCCTATTCCTATTCCTATTCCTATTCCTATTCCTATTCCTATTCCTATTCCTATTCCTATTCCTATTCCTATTCCTATTCCTATTCCTATTCCTATTCCTATTCCTATTCCTATTCCTACTCCTATTCCTATTCCTATTCCTATTCCTATTCCTATTCCTTATTACTAACCTTGTCCCACTTCTTGAGGACGTCAGGTACAACCCATGACCTCGTCTCACGTTATCCCACCTCTTCCTATTCACCTTGTCCCATTCCTTATTACTAACCTTGTCCCACTTCTTGAGGTCCTCAGGTACAACCCATGACCTCGTCTCACGTTATCCCACCTCTTCTTATTCACCTTGTCCCATTCCTTAACTCCTCACAACACATTATGCCCTTTGTTATATACTACTATTTATATACTACTGCATTACTTGTAGCACATATAATATATATACATTGTTCATGTTTGATCGGGTGCTTTCACTCTGATGTAAGTTATTATAAATTTTAATATATTTACATATATTCACCTGTAACGTTCTCAATGAATAGATATTCAACTTGTCCCATTTCTTGAGCGCCTCACACCACCCTATCCCCTTTCTTAAATAGTAGTATATAATATATTCACCTGGTCCCGGTGAATATAGTACATACTATATTCACCCTGTTAGTAGTATAGTATATTCTATATTCACCCTGTTAGCAGTACAGTATACTATATTCACCTGGTCCCACTTCTTAAGCTCCTCCAGGTTGCGGACCATCCCCTCCAACAGCCCCGCCTTCTTGCGGACCATCCTGGGGTCCCCCTTGTCGTCGCCCGGAGGCAGAGCTGCGAGCTGTGCCCGCATGGATGCCACCGCCGACCGCAGGCTCTCCTCGTGGGTCACACCGTCGATGCCTTCCTGCTCGAACACATGTTAATAAAAGCCAGGGCATGAACCCATGAGCCGAATCCAACAACACTGACCCAAAGTGCGTCATGCTGTCGATACACTTGTGATCGCGAGTACATGACCAAAGCAGTGCCCCGCGTGGGCATGAACCCAGGAGGCAACTGTCAGGGAACAAAGTCTTCCTACTTACGTTAGTCACCCCAGGAAAGGACAGCGGCTATGGCTACTTAGGATTTGTGTGTGTGTGGGGGGGGGGTTAGTAATTCCATCTGGCACTCCACCAGATCATCAAAACAGTCTTGATAAACCAACACCCAGGCAGTGACACAAAATAAAAGGAATGCAGATATTTGTTACCACTCACAGGCATGGCGGTTATGATGAATTTTGTGCCGAAAGCTTGTGCCGCTTGGCACCAAGGTTCCGCATCAACAATTACGCGCCTAAACTTAGGTTAACGCTGGGCAAATATTGATGCCGATCCTTGGTGCCAAGCGGCAAAAGATTTCCGCAAAATATTTATCAAAACTATGTCACCAAGCCACGACAGGTGTGGTAATCAGCCGACGACCAGATGTGGGTAGATCTGTTCTGCTGTGTGGCGGCACCGACGTGGCGGCAGCAGCAGTGGAGGTATAAACAATCATTTCTGGGGGAAGTGAGCGTCATCTGGCAAGCCTTCATTACCTGACTGGCAGCAACTAAACAGAGGGATACTAACTTTTGCCTATTTCCTAGGAACGAATGAGAGAAACCCTTGCGGTCCGCATTTGTGCTTTGTGATCCAAAATATCTGCGGCGGCAACGCAGGTGCACCATGACGTTGCTACGTGGTATTACATGGCCACATCACATAGTATCATGGTACATCGGACCAAATTGTTTTGTGCTCGTCTGGCGGTGCCATGCCCCCATCAGACAAGTGCCTGTGCTGGCCCCTTGCGACATGAAGGTTGTTTTGAAGGCTCCCAGGCTACCACAACCTGCTGACTTTCGAGCCCACAGCTCACCAATACGGCTTCCAAGGATCAAAATCAATACTGTATGATGTATATATATATAGCATTGGTAAGCCCTCCCTTACCCTCCCAGCTCACCTGCACCGCCTCCAGGAAGTATCCACCGTCCGTAAGTTGCTTGAAGCACGTTCGAGCCTCCCTGTACGCCTTCAGCGCCTTGGCCCCTGCCTCGTGCTGGCGGTACAGGTTGCCCAGGTGAAGCAACGCCTTGCCGGTGTCCTCGGGGAGGCCCTGCTGGCTGGGGGGCCGAGAATATGGGAATACATCGAAGCGCGTGTGCCGCAAAGGATGAGTCTTCACGAAGATAGTCACAATACAAAGATAGTCACTATACAAAGAAAAGAGTCCTACCGCTGCCCTCGTTATTGCGCAGCTGGCTGGTGCTGGCTGGGCCAAGAAGAAGGGATACATCAAAGCATGCGTGCTGCAAAGGATGAGCATTTACGAAGGGAGTCACTACAAAGAAAAGAGCCGAGCTGTTATCTTCACGGTCGTGCAGCTTGCTGGTGGGCCAAGAAGGTGTCAAAACCAAGGACCAAGAAAACATCCAAGCAAGAGTGCGGCAGGCATGACTATAAATAGAGCGCCTTGCCACGGTCCTAACAGTTCCGAAGCCGGCTGGTCACTGGTGGGCCGAGAAAACGTATAATTAGTACAACCATATGCAGCCAAGCATCACCTAAGAGATGCTTATTCACAATAACCATGAGTTCATTACTGATAACGAGCTCATTAATAGTCATGGGCTTCTTAGTAATCCTCAGCTTAGTAGTAAGATGCGAGCATTCAAGTACTCATGAGCCAGCCGCACTATGCTATTGCCTACTTTGTTAAGTATATATGAATATTATATATATATGAAATAAGTATATATGAATATCATATATATGAATATTATATATTATAGTGCAGTCATACGCCTGGTGTAATCCCTGGTAGCTGCGATAGCTTTTCAGCGGTGCCGGTGAGTACTTAGTAAAATGCGAGTCGCTACAGGCAGATCCCCACATCCTTGTTCATGTCGTGCAGCAACCCGCCCCAGCGCTGTGCTATGGACCACCGCATACGGTAACACAGAGCTGTAAGCAAACAGGGTAAGTTCACGCCGGCAAGCCTCCATGTCCTTGTTCGTGTGGCACAATGCCCTTTAAACCACACTATGCGATACCGCTACCAGCCGCGCCAAGTCCCTTAAGGTCTTGTATGTGGGAAAATGAGGTGAAGGCAGTGCCCAAGTGCGACTGAGGCTGCGTACCTGGACACATTGGTGTATTCGTAATAGGTCGGTCGCTTCTGGCAGACCTCCATGTCCTTGTGCATGTGGTGCAGCGCCCTTAACCCCCCCTATCGATGCGATAGAAGTACCATGAAGTGCCAAGTATCCTTAGGTAGGTCGCTTCTGATTGATCGCTTCCATGATCACGTGGTGCAGTGCCCCCTTGAACAATTGAACCACAGGATGCTGTACCCTAGATAACCAGTGCTTGCAGGTAGTCTGCTGCATACCGGCAGATTTCCACGTCCTTGTTCATGTGGTGCAGCGCGCGTTCATAGTTGCCTTCCTTCATGAATAGATCCCCCATCGAGTTGTGAAGGCGGGAGAGCGCGCGCGCGGACTCCTCCTCGTTGACGTACTTGAGGCCGTCCTGAGGACCACCGGCGCAGATGCAAGCAGAAAACATGTTGAGAGTCAGTACGGTCGATGAACGGAGACCATTAAAATGGGAGACAGGTCTGGAGCTCGCACGATGGCGCTACGCGCTGACGTGCTTGAGGCCATCCTGACGGGACAAGACGAGGATGCACACACACAGGGATGTGCTTAATTAAAGCCACGGGGTGTTGTGTAAGACACTCTAAGACACCAACCTATAAGAGACTCTTAGATAAGACACTCTAAGTCGTCTATCTGTAAGACACTCGATCACATTTATCTAAAAGAGACTCATAAATAAGACACTCTAAGACGTCTATCTTTAAGACACTCGAACACCTCTATCTATAAGACAACACTCCATGACAATCACCATCCAGTCCTTCCACGACGTTGGCACGTCGCATGTCCAGGAATGGTGATCCTTTTGATCACTCCCTGATAAACTCTAGAATGCTGTCGGGCTAGGTAGCCAAGGACAGTGAAGGGCACTTGGGGTGCTTGAGGCCGTCCTGTACACAAGGGGCTGGGGTGCCGGCATGCAATGACAGTGCGGAGAGTGCGGTTACGCACGAGGATGATATTAGCTGAGCCATATGGTGCACATGGGTGCCCGCTGTCCCTGCTGGTGCAAGGAGACGTGGAGGAGACACCTGGGGGGTCTAGTAGAAATGGGTAACTAGGGGAACGACAGCTTGGTGACCAGTGGGTTCATGGAGACACACGCGATGCTGTACGAGCGGAGGGGTACCGGATGATGACACGGTGGAGTGGGCCGTGGAGACGTGGGTTCATGGAGACACACGCGATGCTGTACGAGCGGAGGGATACCGGATGATGGCACGGTGGAGTGGGCCGTGGCGACGTGGGTCCATGGAGACACACGCGATGCTGTACGAGCGGAGGGATACCGGATGATGGCACGGTGGAGTGGGCCGTGGAGACGTGGGTTCATGGAGACACACGCGATGCTGTACGAGTGGAGGGATACCGGATGATGACACGGTGGAGTGGGCCGTGGAGACGTGGGTTCATGGAGACACACGCGATGCTGTACGAGCGGAGGGATACCGGATGATGGCACGGTGGAGTGGGCCGTGGAGACGTGGGTTCATGGAGACACACGCGATGCTGTACGAGCGGAGGGATACCGGATGATGGCACGGTGGAGTGGGCCGTGGAGACGTGGGTTCATGGAGACACACGCGATGCTGTACGAGCGGAGGGATACCGGATGATGGCACGGTGGAGTGGGCCGTGGAGACGTGGGTTCATGGAGACACACGCGATGCTGTACGAGCGGAGGGATACCGGATGATGACACGGTGGAGTGGGCCGTGGAGACGTGGGTTCATGGAGACACACGCGATGCTGTACGAGCGGAGGGTACCGGATGATGACACGGTGGAGTGGGCCGTGGAGACGTGGGTTCATGGAGACACACGCGATGCTGTACGAGCGGAGGGGTACCGGATGGAGGTATGGTTGAGTAACCAGTGGAGACGTAGTTTAGTATCTAGTGGAGCTATAGGGCATTATATAAAGACTGCTCTGCATGGCGGAAGCCATGCTCCTCACAGGCGGCGCATGCAAAAAACAGGCACGGGGAAATGTGGCGAATGCCAGAAGGGCCGATGCAAATCACCACGCTAGCTTGAAAGCAGATCGAGCTTGTTTCATGCCTTCCGCATGGACAAGCGGGATGGAACCGGGATGGGAAACGAACAAAGGTACACCCTACCGCGTGCAACCGGTGCGCACTCTTCTTAAAACATTCCCACATGAGCCCAGAGAAACCAAAGGGACCAACCCATCCCACCCCCCTACTTTCGTTGCAATCTATTTTTAGAATCTGAGTTACCCACCTCGTACAAGCAGCGCATCCCCTTATTATAACAAACCCAACAAGCCCTTGACTTACGTCTTTGGAGTACAAGCTACCCACCTCGGACCGCCAGCGCGTCCTTTATTAAGAGAAAACCAATAAATCCTTAACATTAGAGTACAAGCTAGCCACCTCGTACAGCCGGCGCGTCCCTTTATTAAAACAAAACCAATAAATCCTTAACATTAGAGTACAAGCTACCCACCTCGTACAGCCGGCGCGCCTCAGCCCGATTATCGTTGGCGGCGTAGCACATGCCCAAGTTGTTATACGCGTCCGCCAGACAATCGTGTGAGGCCCCCCCTTCGGTGGCCAAGTCCAGTGCCGCCCGGCGGTGCTCCTCGGCACGCGCCAGCGCATCGGCGGCGGCAGAGCCACACCCAGCCTGGTCCTCCAAGTCGAGGTAGCGCTCGAAGTGGAGGTTGCCCAGCTGTGTTTGGGCCCGTTGTTGCTCCAGCAGGTCGCATTCGGCTTGTGCGAGAGATAGTTGCTCCATCTGTGGGTGGGTGTGGGGGGGGGAGGAGGGGGAGGAGGGGAGGAGGGGGAGGAGGGGAGGAGGGGAGGGGGGAGGAGGGGGAGGGGGAGGAGGGGGAGGAGGGGAGGAGGGGGAGGAGGGGGAGGAGGGAGGAGGGGGAGGAGGGGGAGGAGGGGGAGGAGGGGGAGGAGGGGGAGGAGGGGGAGGAGGGGGAGGAGGGGGAGGAGGGGGGAGGAGGGAGGAGGGGGAGGAGGGGAGGAGGGGGAGGAGGGGAGGAGGGGGAGGAGGGGAGGAGGGGAGGAGGAGGAGGGGGAGGAGGGGGAGGAGGGGGAGGAGGGGGAGGAGGGGGAGGAGGGGGGAGGGGAGGAGGGGAGGAGGGGGAGGAGGGGAGGAGGGGGAGGAGGGGGAGGAGGGGGAGGAGGGAGGAGGGAGGGGGAGGAGGGGGAGGAGGGGGAGGAGGGGAGGAGGGGGAGGAGGGGAGGAGGGGGAGGAGGGAGGAGGGGGAGGAGGGGGAGGAGGGGGAGGAGGGGAGGAGGGGGAGGAGGGGAGGAGGGAGGAGGGGGAGGAGGGGAGGAGGGGGAGGAGGGGAGGAGGGAGGAGGGGAGGAGGGGGAGGAGGGGGAGGAGGGGGAGGAGGGGGAGGAGGGGGAGGAGGGGAGGAGGGGGAGGGGGGGGAGGGGGAGGAGGGGGAGGAGGGGGAGGAGGGGGAGGAGGGGGAGGAGGGGAGGAGGGGGAGGAGGGGAGGAGGGAGGAGGGGGAGGAGGGGAGGAGGGGGAGGAGGGGGAGGAGGGGAGGAGGGGGAGGAGGGGGAGGAGGGGGAGGAGGGGAGGAGGGGGAGGAGGGGAGGAGGGGGAGGAGGGGAGGAGGGGGAGGAGGGAGGAGGGAGGAGGGAGGAGGGGGAGGAGGGAGGAGGGGGAGGAGGGGGAGGAGGGGAGGAGGGGGAGGAGGGGAGGAGGGGAGGAGGGGAGGAGGAGGAGGGGAGGAGGGGAGGAGGGGGAGGAGGGGAGGAGGGCAAGAAAGTAACCAGGGGTGCATAGGGGAGCATGCATGATATACAACTAACCAGGTGTGAGTAAGGAAGATTAACGGATGTGAATAGGAGTGAGGTTAAGAGAAAACTAACCAGGTGTGTACAAGAGAGCCTAATCAGCCATCGAATTAATAAACTAGGTATGAGGCAGAAAACAGAGAACTCACCAGGTACTTGGCGGCCGCGTCCATGTCCCGAAGAGATATCAGGACCTCGCCCAGACGCTGACACGTGGTCATGAGGCCCCGCACGTCATCCGTCCGCTTGCAGATCGCGTAGTCCTTTTTATAGCACGCGACTGCCTCGCGCCAGCTGCCGGTCTTCATATGCCGGTTGCCCAGCACATTCCACAGCTTGCTCTCCTCGGACAGGTCCTTGTCGGCGCGCGCGCGCCGGATCTCCTTCTCGATGCTCGCAATGTCCTCCAGGACCTTCGCCATGTTTACGGTATGGTGTGCAGAACGGCGCGCGTGTATATGTGGTATAGTGTGGCTGTAGGGTGCGTCTGTAACGCGTACACACGCACGAGATGGGAGCAGGGGAGAAAGACGCCGATTGTAAGCGAGCTGTTCGTAAGTGAATGCTGGACTCGCGGTCAAAATTCCGCTTCTCTGTGCAGTCATGTTGGCGTCAAATGAGAAGAGAAGAGCTTATGTGAAAAGGATAAAACGGGGACAAGAGGGAGATTAACGAAGCCGAGGCAGCCAACATACCGATGTCCGTGTCAACAGCTGTCTAAAATGCGAGTCTGGAGTGCAGGGCGGATGCAACGTTGCAGATGCGATGCAGCTGGCGCGGTCATGAGCACAGCGGGAAACCTGCCGCACAGCAACGCTAGGCTTCGCGAGAGCCACCCCTCACGAGAGCCACCCCTTAGGGGGTCGGTTGGCCCGGACCTAGCGCTCTAGCATTTTCTTCAGGAAAACAGCCAGGCGCTGACTGCTGATGTGCACCTTCCGACTGCTTCGGCTATGGCGGGTTGTCACGGTGTATTGCTATGTGCACAGCGGCATACGGCTAATGACCTTGTTTAGATGAGATGCCGACTTCTAACTTTGCATCCTGCTTTCAAGTTATGACGCCGTAAGGTGCCATTTTCTGATAGAACTATTGCTTAGAGCACGCCATAGAATTTAATTGTATTATTGCTGCGGGACGCTATGATTGTCGTGTCATATGGAAGTTCCCTCGATTTTGGGCTAGGCAATTGCAATCCGAATTCCCACTGCCACGCCATCGCCCGGGGGTGCAGCAGCAGCTGTGGAAAGGCCCGACAAGTTTCTCCCGCGAAATTTGAAGCTCTAACCTGGCTATAGCCTATAAGACACTTCAATGTCCGCGCCAAAAAAAATTGTGGGTGGCCTGTTCTTGTCCGTATTAAACCGTAGGTTATTCAAGTAGATGCTTCTCTTAAAGCTGAACAAATAGTCTCTGCTGCACACAATCATGTGCGGCGTGGGCAACAACAACAACAACAACAACAACACGCACTGATCTGATTGCCACTTGTACTGCAAAGTCTACCACTACAGATTCTCTGCTGCACATGTGCGGCGTGGAACAATAACAACTGCAAAGTTTGGACGGCACGATGGTGGCATTGGGAGATTTTTCATTGGAGAGGCGTGGCCAGTTGTGGAAGTCTTTCTGCTGCGGACTGCAATGGAAGGTTCTGGAGCCCGTCTGCGTAAAGCCTGCCGACATTCACTTGCTGCCACCATTACTCGTTTGCTTTCTCGACTGCGACAGTCTTACCGTGGCCGCGTCACCATGGCTAGGTCGTCGTATTCTCGTCGGCTTAGGTATAGTTTAGTGCTCGTGCTTGCCACGGCGTTGCTGCTAGGGAATGTGAGGCCGCAAGAGGAGGATGCGGAGGGAGGGGAAGACGCCGAGGGGGGTGACATGGGCACGGGGGATATGGATTATGGGGGCTATGGAGATGATTATGGTGGAGGCTACGGGGGGGGTCCGTCAGATGGACCTGAAAGTCACATTAATGGCGTGTTGGATTTGGATGACATGACGTTTGATAAAATCGTGGATGGCAGCAAACACGTCTTCGTCGAGTTTTACGCGCCATGGTGCGTTGCTGCTACATCACAGTCGTGCTCTTAGCAGCATTGCGTGGCATTCACTTAAGACAAGCAATGTCGGTAGCCACAATATGTAGACGTGCTTTTCCTTCGTGGCGCGCGCTTACCATCCTTGGCATGTTATATCTCTTTGGTGGCATTGCACTCCACAGGTGCGGCCACTGCAAGTCGTTCAAGGAGGAGTACAGCGCGATTGCCGAAAACCTGGGGTCACAATCCAACCTCCTTCTTGCTAAGGTGAGGAAACCTAAACAGCCGGGTGCACTTGGGAGGCCGGCGTTCCGTACACTCCGCCGCCCCTGCATTAGTAAGCCCTGTCACTGTTTTGCGATTAAGTTGAAGTAATTTCTTACAGGTAGTGGGACAGCAGATTTGTCGCCTTACCATTTTCTGTGTGCGCATGTTGCTGAGCTTTTTTTTCCGTGTGCTAATGGCTTTATCAGCCCCTCTGCGGGTAGTAAGTGGGCTGGCTTGCTTGCTTTGCCCTTTGTTCTTTTCTGGTACCAAGGAGGAATGATTCTTTTGAGCAATCACATTGTCGCTCTTGGTGGATAATGTGTTTTGGATACTGGAATATGCACTACACTTCAGACTCACATGTTTATTTGTCCCCTATCACTTTCTCGAAAATGTGGATGATTGGGGTTTGTCTACTGTAAAAGGTTCTATCTGTGCAATTATTCCATGGTTACATTCCTGGTGTGCCTTAGTCCATGAATAGGTCTAAATTTTCAGCACATAAATACAGGATATGTGTCCTGAATATAGAGCATCTCTTGTTGGCATGCGCACCCAGAAATTAGTAATGACACATGTAAACAGCAGTTAGGTTTATTCCCCATACAGGCATGTCCCTATAAAACGCCATTGGTTGCTAATTTTATATGTGCAGGTGAATGCAGGAGATAAAACCATCGGGCTGGATGGGGGCTCGTCCGACTCTGTGGAAATCCAAGCTTGCATGCGTGGGATGTTGTTTGTTGCATCTGTCCATCACCACTAGCTGCGCCGCTGTTTCACATACGTGTGTGGCCCCCCGAAAAATGTATAAAAATCTAAAATGAAACAGATGAATAGACTATCTGGCACATTCGCTGCTGACAAGTACCGTGCTGTAAATATATATATATACATGATCAGAATATATATACATGTCTGCTCGCGCCCTTGCTATGTGCGGGTCAATGCGGGTGAGAAGGATCTGGCATCAAAGGCCGGGCTGTTTATATAGGGCTGTTGATGTAGGGATCGGATAGGGATCCTATTCGATCAGTAGGGATGGGTATCTATAGGGCATTGAACCATAACCATGGGTTGGTCCATTTGTTCCGTGCAGGTCAACGCAGATGAGAACAAGGGGCTTGGGGAGCGCCTGGGCATCGAGGGGTGAGTGTCCTTATCTAACCGTCTCTAACTGTCTCTAACAGTCTCGAACCATCTCTAACCGTCTCTAACATTATATATTATAGTATCTTACAGTATCTAACATTGTATATCTAACAGTAACTGACAGTACCTAACAGTATTAATCTATCATGCTAGCAAGACCATTCTTGAATGATACTTGGACGAGGGAGCGCGTAACTACATCCTGGCATCCATGGGTGACTGCGTAATGGGTGGCAGCAACACCCCACCCCCACCCGTCGAAATGAATTACTGACACTGACACAGTCGCCCGAGTTCAGGTGCGCCCAGCAGCAAGTGTGCAAGGCGGCAAAGGGCCGCACTCGTGCTACTACAGTGACCTCACTGTACACAGGCCACCAGCAAGATGGATGTCCTTCATTCACACTCGTGGGAAGCATCCCATTATCTTCGAAACAGATAACTGTCTTCATCTGCGTGTGTGTTTCTTTCTTTTCTTCTGCATGCTCCTCTGCGCAAACTCTATGTATGTGTGTTTTGGATGTACGACGATGTAGTATGCGCTCGTAGAAGTATGGTGGGGGGTGGAGGTGGGAAAGGGTGAGCATGCGGAATTGGGGGGGGGTAGGGAAGGGTGAGCGCCGATGAGGGAAACTGGGGCTAAATGTTCGAGGAAAGGGTTTTATGATATTGGTCTTATGGCGATGTATGCCGATACCTATAATATTATCTTGTCTTATCTTATTTATATTTATAGATATATATTTTCCCGGTATTTGCCTATGCAGGGGGTCGCAGACAAGATGATTGGGCAGCAAAGCGCTGGTGCTGCATAGCTTGTACCCTCCTGGGCAGCCATGTGCTGCGGTCACAGTTCCTGGCTACCTGGCAGCCTACCCCACGGATGCACGGCTGAATTCCTCCTTTGCTCTCGTTCTTGTGTTGGTCGTTTGTTGCGTTGCCTCTGAATGGGTGCTTGTGCTGGTTTGGGTTGCCAAATGAAATGCTTGAATGGGCGTGCAATGGGTGCCTCGAATGGACATGTTGTTACGAACGGGCGCCGCATGGGGATGCTGCGTTGGGTCGTGGTGACGCTTGCTGGCAGTTTCCCGACATTCTATTTCTTCCCCAAGGGCCAAACCAAGGGAGAGCTGTAAGTGCTGCTCCATCGGTTGCAATCGGTTGCTAGGTTGTTAGTTGGCACATGTGTGGTTTTGCCTGCGGGGGTGTACGTGTTGCTTCATGGGCAGTTCTAAGATTTCATCAGCTAATGTGTGGCTTGCCCTTCGGGGTTGTACGTGTTGCTTCACGGTTAAGTGAATCTTTCCGTTGTTTTGAGGCTTCCTAAGCACATGTGTGGTTTTGCCTCTAGAGGTGTAGGCGGAGCAGCATGATCGGTTGGTAAAAGGGTTCATCCGGGTGGAAGCAATCTGTTAGAGTTACGTAAGTCCCTTGCTACCCCAACACACCTCAGTCCCTTACGTAAGCAGAATGTCAATACTATAAGCAGAATGCCAATACTATTATGCTGATACCGATTGATATAATATTACCTGTGGCGTACTAATGCCAATATCATGATGTTGATACCGATTGATATCATATTACATGTGGCGTATTCAATTTGCAGGCTGGTGCTCATCAACCTGCTGCCAGTACTGTTGTTGGAGTACTTTCTCTCTGTTGTTCGTGTGCTTTGCTTCGCTGTTCTTTCAGTCTCTTATGTTAACTTTTGCATGATAAATATCTGGGAAGGTTGCGGGATGAGCTACCAGTCCTGGCAGCATCTCACACCTAGTATTCCTAGTTGTTGATGTCGGGGTTCCTATTTGATTAAGTGTTGTCCTTTGCACAGGGGGCTTTGTGAGTAGCAAGCTGGGGTGTATCTTCTATCTATGTGTAGCAGGCCTTTTCCTGCTGGCCAGGCCCTGGGATGATTAGAGGGAGCTGAATAACATGATGAAGATGCTATTCTAATGGATCCTTCTGAGGGCTTTATCAACGTCAAGCAACCTATTTTTGTTCAATGCGCACATAACAAGATCTATGGTAAAATGCATTGTGAAACCCTTGTTTTGTAAACGACCGCTGCCTGCCCCTGGTTGTGACTTGCTGGTGGTACGCCCAAGGATTAATTAGTTAATTGATTAATTAATGAATTAATTTATTAATTATTTAATTAAGAACATACCTCCGTGGTACGCCCAAGGATGATTAGAGGGAACTGAATACACGCCATGACGAGCTTATTCTAATGGATCCTTCTGAGGGCTGTTGTCTTTCTTTAGAAAACGTTTGTAATAGAATGACCGTAGCTTAGATTAATCATGGGATTAGTAATTGAGAATGGTTATGGCACTCCTATCACTGGCTCCAGCCAGGATTATGACCCATCCGGTCGCCCAAGGATGACTAGAGGGAGCCGAATCAACATAATGACGAGCTTATTCTAATGGATCCTTCTGAGGGCATTTATCACTTTCTTTCTAGGCATTTGTAGCCTCCTAACTATTGTTTCCATGGCTATCACTTCCCCAACTATTTATACTTCCCAGCATTCAGTTTCCATTGGTTTTAAATTTCTTGTCAGTCTACTTCCCAGCTACTGTGTCTGTCACTGGAAGTGGCAACAGAGGTGTGAGCTCCCTTCGATTGCAACTTCTTATCTGTCGGCTTTATAGTTACTGGCTGCTTTTTCAATAGAGCTTCCTTGTTTGTTTGTGGCAGGGGATTCCATGCTGGCAAGTGCCGGTTGCCAGAGCCCCATGATGAGGATTTTTGCCAGACACAAGAGATTGTGATGGTGATGTTATGATCCTCGTGAGGGCGCAATTAGGTTGTGGACAAATA
Organism: Mesostigma viride; assembly: GCA_009746045.1. Classification (NCBI taxonomy): domain Eukaryota; kingdom Viridiplantae; phylum Streptophyta; class Mesostigmatophyceae; order Mesostigmatales; family Mesostigmataceae; genus Mesostigma; species Mesostigma viride. The sequence continues at coordinate 184,249 of RPFO01000436.1, forward strand.
CTTTCCTGCTATTTCCCCATTGGAGTTCATATTCTTCGTGTCATAATTACACATAGATTTATTGGGGGCGTAGCACAAACCCCACCCTTGATCTTGCCCTTTGTGCAACTTATCTGCAATACTAGCGTTACTTAGTAGCTCATATCATATTTCGTATCCGTTCGAATTAGTAGCTCATATCATATTTCGTTCGAATTAGTAGTAGCTCATGTCATATGGTAGTCATGAATTTTGCCTATATAACGTCTGCAAGAGTATTACGGGACTGACTGGATTTGTTGAATGGTTGGGTGGGCTGGGTTGGGGTGGTTGGAGCGGGTCGGGCGGGTCGGGCGGGTCGGGCGGGTCGGGCGGGTCGGGCGGGTCGGGCGGGTCGGGCGGGTCGGGCGGGTCGGCGGTTGGGGCGGTTGGGGCGGTTGGGGTGATTGGGTTTCGCACCGTGACGGCGGCGCGCAGCTACGAGGGCGAGCGCACCGCGGACGCCATCATGGAGTTCCTGGCGGACAAGACCGGCGCGGTAGGGTTGCGCTAATGCTTGCAAATTATGGTTGGAAATATATTTATGGGCGTGGGTTAATGGAGTTATTGGCCGATAAGTCCAGGGCAGTTTTTGTTGGGACAACTGCGTGCGCTTCTAGTTAGATTGATATCTTTGGGGGCCTCTGATGAGGTTAGCTGACTTTCTGGCGGACAAGACATGGGCAGTATGATAGCATCTAAGCTTGGACAGATGATGTGTTAGGGATGGGGCAGGGGGATGCAGGGGGGATCATATGGGTCATGGAGGGCTCGGTTTAGTGGTGCGCTAATGCTTCTAACGCTTCGCAAGGCAGCCTGTACTCAAAGGGGTTGGGTTTCTGAGCACGTTGTTGCGCTTATACTTACATCTATATGTTTGGGGGGCTAGGATGAGGCTAGAGGAGTTTTTGGCGGACAAGACGCGCGTGGTATGATGGGAGCTTTTCTTGAACCAACGGTGTCTGCGTACCTTGTGTTCTCCAAGTATGGTGATGGTGACATATTGGCCTGCGCCTGGGCTTTCGAGCGGCCTGGCCACGACCTGTGCTTGGAAGCGGGGGCCACGTTGTACCAGGCCGGTCGCTCGAGCATTTTGCCGATTGGTTAACCTCTCAATACGCTCGCCACGTCTATGCCCATGACCTATTTTTAGTGCGTCCACAGCCCGGCACCCTCGAGCGGTTTGCTGATGATTGGACTCGCTGATTACTCACGCCCGTCACTTGTGTGACACTCATCTCTCATGACCCATGCATGGCTTGTTTGTTAACACTCATCTCTCATGACCCATGCATGGCTTGTTTGTTAACAGCCTGGCACCCTTGAGCAATTTGCTGACGCGGTCAAGTCGTTCATGACCAGCCCCGCCGAGCGTGCTCCGGTGATCGCTAGAGTGGAGAAGGAGGTGGCCTCCCTCTCCGCCGACATGGCAAAGTGCGTACTGTACCATTCGTAGTGTGTCTAGCTAGCAAATGGATTGCTAAGTAATATAATAGATTGCTGTAGATAGGCGTAGTGGAGAATGAGGTGGTGGCGCTTTCTGTTGATGTCGCAAAGTGCGTCCTGTACCATCATTTAAAACTAATTTGTATGTGGGTGTTTCCCAATAGGTTGATGGTCGTAGAAAACTGAAGTGAAGAGGGAGGTGAATGTCGCTCTCTGGCGATGTCACCAATTGCATTCTGTATCAGTGTATTGTCATGTAGAATAACTGGCAGTAGTGGTCTACATGTTATCTTCCCTACCAAGGGTGGGTTGCCAAGTGCTCGCCTGCGAGCGTTCTCCTGCGCTCTCCTGCGAGTTCGCCAAGTTTGTTAGTACGCCTATATACTCTAGGCATGATGTGATGGGTAGGTACAATCATGTAGTCATGAACAGTAAGGTGTGACGAAACTAGCACATGTGAAAGTGTCAGCTGGCGACTGCCGATTCCAATGAATCTATTCACTAAGAACTTGCTTACGATTGCCTTCTGTCCTTTATCTTTGCCCTGATTCTTCCGACCCCTTCACTCCCTGCCTGTCCGTACCATTTCTTTACTCTCACTTCTCCTCATTTTGCTTTCTCCGCCTGCAAAATGGTGTCAGCCTTCTGTTCCAATGGCGACCTCTGTTTCCCTTTCCCTCTATGCCCTTGCTTCTTGTGGCCTATTCCCCTTGGGGGTCTTTTGGCCTAGCCTCCATGCATGGCGCACAGAACCATTTAACCATGATAATACCGCTCTGGCCTATCCTACATTGGATTTGGAGGACTTTTGGCCTTTTCGGACCCTGGTACGCCCGGTACTGCGACTGGACATGAATATACCTCTTTTCTTCCCCCCCCCCCCCCCCCCCCCTCCTTCTTTTGCTTCTTCCATACTGGCGTATATTCCGGGCACCGCAGATACCACCTTTCTGTATTGACCCCACCTCCTCATCTAACCCCTGCACTCTCTTGGCCTGTTTCCCTTGGAACCCTTGTACCCCAGGCACGGCGAGTACTACCTGAAGGTGATGAATAGCGTCATCAAGCGCGGGGAGGAGCACGTCAAGAACGTGAGTGCTAGTTGTTAAATATAGATCATAGGGTCAAGGATGCTAGTGCTGTCTGCTTAGTGAATGACGTTGAGTTTTTAGTGTTGAGTCAAGTACGTGACTCTCGGGTATCAAGCGAAGAACGCGGAGCCAAGAATGTGAGCACTGCTACGTACTAAGTCAAGGATATGAAGCGAAGCACGTGAAGTCAACGGTGTTAAGTCAAGAATAGTAGTCAAGGATGCCAGTTAGGGTTGTTGAGTCGAGAGTGCCGGCTGCTGGCTGCCGTCAATCCTTGCGGCAAAGTTTTGATGGCATACTAATCCTTAGTCTGCGTTCTTCAGAGAGAAAGGATGCGTGTGTCATAAGAGGCATGAATTTCATTGTGAATCGACTCATGGGTAGATGATGGTCATGGCTGGTAGTATCACCGATGCTATCGATGCTACTCTATCCCTACAGTGATTACCGCGTATGATCTGTCGGGCATGTTTTCAATTCATGGTCTGTTAGGAATGTATGGCTTATTCATCCCTGCAGTAGAATGGCATACATGAGCTGTCAGGCGCATTCTGATGGTCATCATCCGCTACCTAACTGTAGCTGCGCTATGGAAGCGAATAGGGTGAGCTAGTTGTGTGATGGTAGCTTGTGCTGTCCGTAACCCTGATTGCATGTGTTATTTTATTTGTTTGAAATGTACAGCTGAGCTATCCGTGAGCCGTTGGCTCCATCGCTGGCAGGCGCACGTTTGACATCCAGCACATACCTCATTCTCACCTGCTGTACCTATTTGTGTATTCTGGGACACCTACTTCAGGAGGTGGAGCGCCTCAAGCGGATGGTTTCCGGCGGCTCCCTCAAGAAGGAGAAGGAGACGGAGTTCAAGCAGAGGATTAACATCCTGCGGGTGAGTGGATTAGTTTGCGCTTGCGGTGTAAGGGGATGTGCAGCAACATTCTGCGGGGGAGGGGATTAGCTAGCCTGGCTCGGCCTGATAGATACGCAACACTGCCATTTTAAGGACAGGTGACCCGCCTGCCTAGTGGAGAATTTTTTTTCATGTACTCACAGAAGCACGTCTGACCGGTGACGTCGTATCCTTTTGCACGCCAACTGCGTTTTCCGGAATCTTTGCAGCGCCTAGCTGGAGTAGCGCGGAGAGCCAAACCTTATGAGATTCTTGCTCTTATCTAGAATCTTACTATGTATCGTTGCGTGATAGGACCATGCGAGCGTCACATGCCATGGGCAAGGTACATGTAAAAGGCCCATCAGCTTTCTGCCAGACAGATCATCCCTTCCCCTTGTGCTGACATCTGCACTTACAGTGGCTGGCCATGCCAGCAGCTGGCGCATCGGCGTCGCACTGTCCTTGCTTGGTCCAGCAGCGAGGTTGTCTGTCCCAGCCGCCTGCGGTCTCTTTTGTACCACTGTACTAAACTATTTTCTCAGGAATTGGATTCCAGGCTTTGCAAGGGCGATCCCATTTAAGGGGCTCGGATGGCCCAGACCCATTTTTCTCCCGCACGTCGTCTTCCCCCCTTGGTCACTCTGCCCTGGATGTTGCACAGTGAGTGTTCTTCGTCAGCTGCCTCGGCGGCTACCTCATCGGCTGCCTCAAGTGACCTTGCGAACAAAGCGCATTCGTTTCCCTTGCCTTTTAAACATTTTTTTCGCTTGTTGCCTGGGTAATTTGCATGGGGATCATGTCTGCAGGTTTTCGAGAAGGTGGAGCTCTAGTCAAGAGACCAGAGGATAACCACTAGAGGCATTGGTTATGTGCCATGCTGGCCCAAATTACTCGATGTAAGACTGGATATGACAATGTGCATCGGCTTCCAGTGCATGGTAACGGCATTCATCGTGGCGGATTGCTGTTTTCTTTTTTTTTTAGATTTTTTACCAACTGGACTGGGAATTAGCATGGCTCAATGTTGGCCAGTAATCAAGAATTTGTATGGTGGCCAGAAATCAAGAATTTGAATGGGGCAGGGCAGCTGGGTCTAGTGGCTGTTTCCCAAGAGAACCTGGCACTGTATATGCCACAAGCTGTTGGTGATGTATAGCGTGGATTACGTAGACTTTGCACCAGATTTCTGTTGAAGTTGCGTTTGAAGCAAGTAATAAAATCGTTATGAATGAAGATTGGCTGCTTTATCCACCTTCAGAAACTGTTTTAGCTGCAGTCGTCGTAAACATTCCCATACGTATCTTAATGCATCTGACTTCGAGGGAACCTAATTAATATTTCAATCTATTTGGTCTGGCAGGGCTGCGTCCTGTCACTGCACCTGTTCATTATTGTAGCGGATTATGTTGCGCGCCAAGGACGTGCCCGCTTTGCTAGCATTGCTGGCCGTGCCCCTGGCCTTGAAATTCAGAAATTAAGAGCGGGGGGGAGGGGGGCCGACGAACACGCAGAATTTACTCGCTGAGCTCATTTATGCCGATGACATCACGCTCATTGAGATCGAAGACGACGGAGTCTGCCCAACTTTGGTTGGACTGCCTGGCTCTCGAGGCCCGGGCTGTTGGCCTTGAAAACAGCCCCAAGACGGAGGCCATGGCCCTCGGCCTGGCCGCCCCCCCCCCCCTGAGCTCCGCCTGTTAGACTACACCCCAGTTTCCTTCGATCCCCGCTTCCGGTCGCTTCAAGCTGCTCGGCAGCTGGCCGGCTCCCCAACTGCGAGGACGCCGACATGACGACCTGGATTGGTATATGGCCTGGGCACAGCTCCACGAGCACCGTCACTGGTGGAGCAACCCGGCCGCGCCCTGCCCCGGACTGTCAAACGCGACCTCTTCAAGTACGTCGTCATGACGACCTTGAAGAGGTCGCGTTTGACAGTCCGGGTCAGGATGATTGTCGCGTCAGGATGAATCCTGACGATATCCTGACCTATGATGGAGCCGAGACGTGGACGCTGACGCGCAGGAGCTGGAGCAGCAGCTCCGGCACGGTCACCAAGATGCTATGTATAGTGCACGCTCAATCTTCCATCTAGCCTGCACATTAGCCATTATTTGTATAATTATTTACCACATGCTTCCCATATTATTAGGCACAGGCGCCTGGGCCTAGCCGGGCACCTCGCACACACAGATCAGGTAGACACGATGGATTATTAGCTCAGCAGGCGCTACAGTAAGCCTGCACAACCTGGGCGTTTTGTTCTCACATGGGCGTGCCCCGTGCCGAGCGCGGCCGGCCAGGGCGCCACTCGTGGAATTTCCGGAATAGCTTGTCACTGGAAGCGCGGGCGGTGGGACTTATGATCAGCAAGAAAACGGAGGTCATGGCCATCGGCTTCCCCGCTGGGACCACCCCACCTACCCTCCTGCTGGACGGCAGCCCCATCCCCCCGGCGCCTCTCTTCAATTAAGCTCCTCATTGGCAGCTGAGGCTCCCCTCCACGGCGGACTGACATCAACAACCGCGAAGCTATCATGTTATTGTCTGACGGCGGTACATGGCTGACGGCGGTATGGCTCAACGGCGGACTGCTCGATCAGATCTTTTGCGTCTGAGCCCCAAATTCAGTCAGATCGCTTGCACTCGATGCGCCTTTCTAAGACGCACTCGCCAGTATAATCGATTACGGCTGAAACGCAGTATCGAAAAAGTTACGCACGTGACAAGCAGCTATGACGACTCCAAAAGCCAAACGAGGTTTGGAAAAGGAGCTTTCCGGCTCCCAGCCCAACCCACTCACCATCCGGTCCTTTCCCAGCAGCCTGGGCCCGCAGCTGACCCATCGCCAGCTAACCCATGTCGCCAGGCGCCTCACCAGAGCCCAAGAAACCCTGCCACGATCGCAAATGGAGCCATTTCCTCCCAAGCCACGACTCCTTTGGCTTTCGATCCTTCACTGGCTGGCCCTGACAATTAGGAAGAATGCTGCGAAATAGTCCAGTTCTTAGCAAAGGAACGCAAGCTCCTTGGGCCCGGCGGGGCCCATACACGCCGACGTGCACACCCTCAGTTCGCGCCTCGCTATCCTAGGCAGCTACCTCCAGCTCACTGAAGACGCCCTCACACCGCTAAGCTCCGCACCCGGCCCAGCCCGGCCTGCGCAGCCGGCAGCCACATGGGCTCCCTCGAATATATCCCGGATCTGCAAGGATGACATCCGGAGCCAGTGCTGGAGGAGCACGTGACCTGGCCGTTGGTTGAGAAGCTGACCTCGCTGATCAGACACGACGCTCAACACGGTGGAGGCCCGGGTCTCCGTTGTGGAAACTAAGGTCGTCCACAAGCTCGATCCAACCTCAGTTCACAGCGCTGCACACCGCGGCGCAGGCATCTGAGACGCACGGCCTGCACTTGTCCGTCTCGCCTAAACCAGGTCAGTACGTGGAGGGCAAGATCGGCGCCGGTGCTCATCATTGACTGGAACTTCATTCTCAGTGAAGCCATCACCGCGCCGACACCGAGGCCCTGGCCACACAGGTCCCAAAGATAGCGGTCCGCAAGCAGACGGCCACCCGAGCAGACGGCCACCATCGCATCCCACTGATCCCAGCTACCCCGGCAGGATGCTGGCGACCTCCCACCGTTCTCCTATGCGGATCTCAGTGCTGCGGACAGCGACCGCCTCAACTACTGACGCCCATCGATCGCTACGCGAAACTCCAGGAGCTTGAAGGCCTTCGCCAGGCACAACAATGGGAGGCCACCGACCGCGCTCGCCGCGACTGCCGGGTCAGGGTGCTGCGTCGCTTCCCCCAGAAGCCAGGTGAGACATCAAACACCCTTGCCGACGAGCTCAAGGACCAGCTCCTCAGTTATACCCTCATGGGCCTGGTAGGTGAGGTAGAACTGCGTGGGTGCCACTATACCTTCCCCACTCACGGGACAAGGCGGCTCCCCCACCAGTCCTGCTCACCTTCCCCTCCGTCCCCTGAGGACAAGCAGCGGACGTTAATTTCCTTTCTCGTCGCAAGCTAGTAGAGGTTGAACGACCTCACCTGGACGCTGGACGACGACCTGACTGACCCCCGCTCAGCAGCAGCAGCGACGCGATCTGTGGTCGGAATACCTCCGCCACAAGCAGGACCCCCAGAAGCTCAAGGTGTACTGGAGGGGCTGATGATCAACCACAAGATGTGGACGCCCCCTGTGGGCTAGAATAGCCCTAGCTTGTATTCATTGGTAGTCAAGTGCTGCCGCCATGGCAGCCAAGCCTAGAATGTTTGCCTAGCTGTGCCACTGTACCTAGCTATATATAGTCACATGCACCGCTAGCACACGGTACACAACCATGCAGCGGCCCATAGCCTTAATTAACTTAGCCCTTGTACAGCCAATGTGCTACGTCTTGGCTATGATCAGACTACTCAGTGCCCGCGCTCCTTGTTATGCAATATGCTCACATGGGTCTTATTGCATCCGCCACAGAACTTGCCGGATCGTCTATCTTGTCCGATTGCAGCTCAGTGGCATGCCGGCTCTGGCATGAAGGAGAGGATCTATAGAATATATATATTATAAAAATATAATTACTTACAGCAGAGTGAAAGCACTCAAACCAAAGCAAACGCCCAGCTATAAACCATTGCATTATATATATTAAAAATATAATTACTTACAGCAGAGTGAAATCACTCAAACCAAAGCAAACGCCCAGCTATAAACCTATATACAGAGCCATGTCAAACTAGCTCTATACTACGATAAGACCAATGGAAACGCCTAACGGGAGGAACCTAATAGCCCTGCTGCACCGCAAAATCAGCCCGCGTACGGCGGAGCATGATGTCAGCCATGGCCCGAGTCAGCGCCACCGACAAGCGCTGACGCCAATATGACGTCCAGGTCCGCGCCGACCATGGGGCCCGCTGGCCCTCCAGGTCCAGCCGGTCCTCCCGGAGCCGGCAACACTCCTTGAAGAAGGCGGAGGTCAGGGGCCCCATGGCCCCAAACTCCTCCAGGACAAAGGGCACCACACGATGGTGCCCGACGTCGCCGTAGGCCAGGAGCTTGGCCCGCTCCGCCCGGTCCGCCGTGTAACCTGCCGTGAGGGAGGCCCCAGCCACGTGGCTAAGAGCCAAGGGCCGCGCCACCGAAACGTCAATAAGCAGATGCCGGCCACCCCCCTCAAAGTCCAGCACCACGATGTCAGGCCGGTGGTTGGGGGAATAGAAGGCAGCGCCATCCGCATCCTCGGACCGGATGTTCGCGTGGGGGAAAACCGACCGAATCATGGCGAGCACCACCGTCAGGAGGACAGTGTGCAAATACAAATACCAATTCTGATTCTGTTGGCCCCCCATGCAGGCAAGGTAGTGAGTCCCCGTGGGATCCAGCGGCTGCCCACAGCTACCACAAGGCCGCCCGGCCGGAACAAGAGGCTGCGGGGCAAATAGCTGGTGCCGGAGCGCCACCGAGTAGTGGCTGGGAGCCAAGGCGAATGGGGGGGCCATGGGAAGAGCACGAAGGTACGCCGAGCCCACACTCCGCAAGGAAAGCGAGAACAGCCACGCACGTCCCTGGGCGTTGAGGTCCGCGAAAAGAGCAATCCAATCAGCCGTGTGCAGAATACCCGCGTAGGTTTTCTGGTGTTTATCGATGACGCGAGCAGGGAATGCGGCGGGAGATTGAACGGAGGCGACCGAGGGAGTGCCGCGAGGGAGGTGGCGCTGTACCGCCTGAGCGGCACGGACGGGAGAACAGGCCTGCTGGATCTCAGCATAGGCCTCCTGGATGGCGGTGACGAAGGGCAAAGGGCTGCTGGGGTCCAGGAGGTCAGGCGCTGCCGTTGCCAAAAGGGGCAGGAGCCGGCAGCTTTCCGCCCACGACTGAGCGACGGAGCCCAAAAATGCTGCTGGGGCCAGCCGGGCGGCACGAGTCAGACCGCAGCCACCCATCCGTGCAGGCAGGGAGGCAATGCGAATAGCATGTGGCGGGAGGTCGGGGCCCGGGACCAGCTGCGCCAAGGCCGACTGGATGCGTTCGTCGTGGCCCTCGGCGGCCAGCCGGACCTGAGCCGGAAGAGCGCCCCGGAGCCAGTGAACGACGCGAGGGTGAGCGCAAAACCACAGAAGCAGACCCTTGGTCTGCGAATCATGAAGGCGCGCAATCAAGGGCAGTACCTCAGTGCGTGCCTCGAGGGCGGCCCGCAGAGCATCGATGACAAACGCGGGGTCGCCAACCGGAACGCCGAGGACATCCAACCCATGGAGGCGCTCGTCCCGGCCCAAGAGCTGGGGCGGAAAGCCGGAGCAATCACCTTGGGGCGAGTACACCGCGCACTTGGCCAGGGTCAACTGGAGGTTGATGTCGGCCACCGCGGTCTGCAGTGCCAGCAGAGCCGCGGTGGTGTCCGGCACAGGGCCCAGAAGGTAGATATCATCCAAGTAGGCCTGAATAGCGACCGCCGGGTGGGCAGCATGGACCGCTTGGAGGCAACCCTGGAGGGGGGCGGCAAAGTACAGGGGTCCCAGGGGGTCCCCTTGCTGGGTGCCCGACCGCGACAGCAGGCCGCCGCGAGTGCCGTCCTCCATGATGTGAACCAGTTGGCCGGGCTGGCCGTAGCACACGGCTGTCCAAGCGTACAAGTCCTCGAAGGACTCCATGACGGCCGCAAACATGCTGGCGCGGGACAGACTGTTGAACGCGTTGTGGCAGTCGACCTTGACGACAGCGTGGGTGGGGTGGGCCTCGAGGTAGGCCTGCACCGAATGGATGAGGATATCCGCCCCGCCTGGAGTCGTCACCCCCAGCTGGGCCGCCACCGAGGTCTCACCCGCTGCGAGGGGCGGGCAGAAAAAGGCACGGAGCTCGGGCGCCTTTTGGCGGCAGATCACTTTGCCCACGAGCTTGCGGAGCACCTCACCGCAGGCGATCGGGCGCACCTTGCCCTCGGGGGGGGCAAGACACCCTTGAGCAGAGCGAGGAGGCGAGCGCCCGCTAACCACTCGCGCGCAGCGGGAGGAACGCGACCAGCCGCCAGGTCAATGAGGGTGTCAAAGAGAATGTCCTCGCCCCCATGCCCCACCAGGACCTCCAAGTGCTCGTAGCGCCAGCCCGACGGCCCGGTAGAGGAAGCCCGCGGGACCGCACGCATCACCTCCAGGAAGCAGTCGCGGTCCAGCCGGAGGGGGGCCGGCAGGGGGTCCGGCACGGGCAGCTGGAATCCGGGCTCCGCAGGGTGAAGAGCCTCCAAGGCCGCCAGGGTAGCCGCATTGGCGGGGGCCAGCTTGGCCATTTCCAAGCGGGTCATGGCCCGGCTGAGCTGCCCCTCGCGGACGAGGCGGATGACGTCGGCGGCCACCCGCTCGAAGTTGACCTCCCCCGACAGCCGGGCCGTGCGCGGGGGCGGCACGCCAAACAGCCCCTCCCAGTCCCCCTGCAGAAAGCGTCGGCAACGGGCAATAACCGCACCCTGGAGGCCGCGCACACCACGCCCGAGAGGGGTGAGGAGCAGGCGGGGGGTCACCATGTGCAGTTTAAAGCCCAGCGGGTCGTCCGGAGCGGCGTGCATGCGCCGGAGAGAAACGATTGCACATTGCGCGAAAAGGCTACGCGCGCGGTGGGGGAGGTCGGTCAGGGTAGACGTCGGGTTGATGGCGCATGCATCCCAGGGAACCGTGTCAAGCCAACGCCAACTGGCCGAGTAGTCGGGCGGCGGGGGCTGGGAGCCGGTGGGAGCCGAGGCGGGAGGGGGGAGGGGGCCGGGACTGCTGGCCGGTTGAGGGGCCGTTGAGCAACACAGGCGCGCGCGTGCTGAGCGCGCCCGTGAATGGAGTACACCCGCTGGCAGTGAGCTTCCGGGCACCGGTAACAGCTCATGGCCTGCAGATCCGCCGCGCCGAGATCGGGGTGCACAGCGCGAAGGTGCTGGCAGAGGAGGTTACGGTTGTGGAACACACCCGCACACGGGGACCCCGTGGGAAGCAGCACGGCACACCGGTGAAGGCCGTCGGCGGGCGCTGAGTGGCGGGGAGCGGCGCCAGCAAAGGCAGGACGTGGGGCCTGCGGCGTCTCCCCAGCCGGGCCGGCAGGCGCGCGCACCACGACCCGACCAGCGCCCGGCAGCCCGCCGGGGCCACGGAGGAGGCAGTGCCCACCGGGGAGACCCCCAGCGGAGGGGGATCGAGAACGCCGGCGCCCCTCCCAGGGGGACTCGCCAGCGCGCCCGCGACCACCCCAGGCCCCGGCAACGAGGCCGGGGGCGGCGGCCGAGGGGTCGGGGAGGCAGCTGGCCCCGGGGCCCGGTGGGGACCCGGCAGGGGACCCAGCGAGACCGGGGGCGGGCCGAGAGGAAGCGCAGTCCCAGGGGGCGGCACAACAGCCCGGCACAACGGGCAGCGCGGCACGGAGTGGAGCAAGCTGCGCGCGATGCACGCTTGATGGAATGTGTGGCCGCACGCGGGCAGGCGACACAAGCCATCCCCCGGCCGGAAGGGCTCAAGGCAGATGGCACAGGAGCCCGACTCGGGGTCGTCCCCCTCCAGAAGGGACCGGACATGAGGGGGGGGCGGGTCCCAGCCGGCCTCCCAGCAACCCGGGAGAGCGCAATCTGGGCGCGCGAGAGGATGCCGACCGGTTGGTCAGCCGCGGGGTGCCATTCGTGCGGGATGCCTGCCAACTCCAGGATGTCGTGGAGGAAGGCAGAAACAGGCGTCCCCGCGGTTAGGGGCTGGGCGCGCCCGGCCGAGTCCACCAAGATGGCCTGGCCGCCCTGAACCGCGATGGGGGCCCCGAACTCCACACGCAGCATGGCGGCCTGCGCCAGGCTGAGGGAGGTGATGAGAAAGCCCCCACTGGCAACCGGGCCGGGAGGCGGGGCCTGGGCGTCCAAGAAGAGGCGAAGCTGCCGCGGGGACATGAGGCCCAGGTCGGCGCCGCCCGCGAGGTAGGCCGCCCGCACCGAGACCTGTGCGTCTCGAGCCACCGCCGTGACGAACTCGACCACCTCCTGACCCACCCGCTCGTCCAGGGAAAGCAGCTCTTCCTGCCGGGCGGCCGGGAGATGCCACGGCAGCCGGCAGCCGGCGTGATATCCTTCCAAGACATACCCCCAAAGAGTCGAGGCCGTCACCGGGGGGCGGCGGAAAGAAATGTCGCCCGCACCTGCGCAACTAGGGCCAGGAAGGCCGGGGGCCTAGGGAGCGAGGGGAAGGCGGCCTGGACCCGACCGCGTCCAGCAACAAAGGGCAGTACGCCCAAGAAAAGGTGGCGCGGCCCACCACGCCGACAATGTGCGAGGGCGGCCACGAGGTGAACGCGTGGGCCCGGGGGCCGCCGTCCCACGCGGCAAGGACGGGGGTGGCGGCTGGGTGGCCAACCGCGGCCGGGGGAAGGGAGGCCAGAGCGTCGGGGAGCGAGGGGCCGGGGGCGGGCGCCGGGGTCGCCAGGCCCGCCGGGGGTCGGCCGGGCCCAGCCCAGGCGACAGCGCCGCGCCCCCGTCGGCGGGGCCAGGCGACGGGTGGGGCCCCGGGGCCGAGGGCGCCAGGGCCCGAGCAACGGCGGCCCCATCGGGCAGGCCACGGCCCGCCCCGAGGGCCTCGGCAGGGGGGCACACGGGGCAGGGGGCCGGAGCACCCAGCGGGGAGGGCAGCCCGGGGGCCCGCCGGGGGGGACAGCGCGGGCACGTCCAGGAGCCCGGCGGGACCCGGTAGAGCCGGGGAGTAAGACACTGCAAGTGCCACCCGGAATTGCAAGCATCACAAACTAACATGTGGTGCCCGCGGTGCCCGCTCCGGCAGACCTCGCAGACCAAGGAGGGGGAGACCGGGGCGCCCGAGCCCCCCGCAGCCGGGTCGCCCACCTCCGCAAGAAGGGCCGCAAGCCGAGAGGACCGCCGAGGCGCCAACCGGGGAGCGGGGGAGCCGTTGGGCGAAGGGGGTCGTGGGTCGTCCATGAACAATCAGGGCAGGCGTGGCAGCCACCGAGGGGGGGGGCGGGGGGTGTGGGGGGCGGAGCCCCCCACGCGGGGGGTTTGGGGGGCGGCAGCCCCCCAACGCGCTGCGGTCGCGGTACCGCCTGCCGTCCGGCACTTTGAAGCCCGCCGGTGCTATAATTCCTATCGTCCACGCATGTTTTCCCCTGCCTCAAACCGCACGTTGCATTTAAATCTGGAGCCCAAAATTCACTGAAAACGTGTGCCAGCCGGTAGCAAACTGGGCCAAGCTGCCACGGAATGGTGGTACCGCCTGCCGTCCGGCACTTTGAAGCCCGCCGGTGCTATAATTCCTATCGTCCACGCATGTTTTCCCCTGCCTCAAACCGCACGTTGCATTTAAATCTGGAGCCCAAAATTCACTGAAAACGTGTGCCAGCCGGTAGCAAACTGGGCCGGCAAGCTGCCACGGAATGGTGGTACCGCCTGCCGTCCGGCACTTTGAAGCCCGCCGGTGCTATAATTCCTATCGTCCACGCATGTTTTCCCCTGCCTCAAACCGCACGTTGCATTTAAATCTGGAGCCCAAAATTCACTGAAAACGTGTGCCAGCCGGTAGCAAACTGGGCCAAGCTGCCACGGAATGGTGGTACCGCCTGCCGTCCGGCACTTTGAAGCCCGCCGGTGCTATAATTCCTATCGTCCCGACGCATGTTTTCCCCTGCCTCAAACCGCACGTTGCATTTAAATCTGGAGCCCAAAATTCACTGAAAACGTGTGCCAGCCGGTAGCCGGGTGCATTATATATATAGTGGATCACACACATGAGTACTCTATTGCTATGGATATGCCTTCCCAGTGATAGTCTAGGACTATAATGGCACGCAAAGGCGACAGTACTCCGTGGCATGCCCATGCGTGAACGTAGGGTTTTCCAAGCGCCCGTCATTAGAGTCTTTGTATCAGGGCATGCCTCGTATTTCGGACGAGATTAGACAGCGTAGGATAGCATTTGTACATAGGACACCTTGCTCGCACCAGCCAGGTCGACACCGCCCTTGGTCTGGCCGGCCCCCAGCGACTTGGCCAGCCAGGGCCGGGGCATATTCTGACCAGGTCATAGAGGACAACGAGCCCCCCCCAGTGGGGAAGCGCCCGCGTGTGCAATCCCGCGGGAGGCACGCTAGATAGCTCCCCCTAGGGCAGCGTGCGGCTGCCTAGATAGATGATGTAGTTAGAATGTTGTTAGACAGATGTAGTATGTAGCCAATGTAGATAGATTAGACCGGTAGGAATGTGTGCACCCATCCATCCATTCATCGGGGTTAATGCTCCGTGACTCCCCAACGGGAGCACGAGTCTAATTAATTAATTAATTAATATTCTGACCTGGCCTGGCCCCAAGGGCATTCCCAAAAGGGTAGGGAAACATGTCACGAACTACATCCAGATGTTGCATGCTGGACGACCTAGTGGTCCCATCCCAGTTTGAACACCGCATCCACTCTCTCTCCCTTCTTTGGACTGCCGGCATGCAGAACAAGACGCGGTGGCAGAAGATTGTCAAGGCTCACACGCCAGCCCCTGTGGGCAAGCCCCCTCCCCCCAAGAGGAGGCGGCGTTTTGAAGAGTAGTGTACTTTATAGGATTTTTTATAGACTAGTAGATAGCTTAGAGTTAGTTAGGTTAGCCTCGATTACGCGGCTCCCTCCCCTCCACCCATCCATCAAGGATCGAATATATGCTACATGATCTCCCATGACGGAGGCATGGTATAATTTAATTTATTAATTAAATGCCCATGCGCATGACACGCAAGTACTTACATACATACATACTTACTTACTTACTTACTACTCACTCACTTACTTACTTACTTACTTACTTACTTACTTACTTACTTACTTACTTACTTACTTACTTACTTACTTACTTACTTACTTACTTACTTACTTACTTACTTACTTACTTACTTACTTACTTACTTACTTACTTACTTACTTACTACTTACTTACTTACTTACTTACTTACTTACTTACTTACTTACTTACTTACTTACTGACAGCTTACTTACTTACTTACTTACTTACTTACTTACTTACTTACTTACTTACTTACTTACTTACTTACTTACTTACTTACTTACTTACTTACTTACTTACTTACTTACTTACTTACTTACTTACTTACTTACTTACTTACTTACTTACTTACTTACTTACTTACTTGCTTACTTACTTGCTTACTTACTTACTTACTTACTTACTTACTTACTTTAATACTTACTTACTGTTAATCCACTCACGGCGGTTTTTCATGATCTATTGGGCCGTATGTAACCAGGTATTCACCATTATGCCTCACGGCGACATGACTCAGGTCCAGTGGCTTCCCTGGTCTAATAACGCGCCCTATATTAGCCTTTCACCTGTCAGCTCCACACGTGTGTGTGCCCACCTTTAATTAGGATTCGCTGATACTCATTTCCCCTCTCACCTCTTTGGTCCATAATTGGCTAATAAAAATATACCCATTTCCTACTTACTCACTTACTTACTTACTTACTTACTTACTTACTTACTTACTTACTTACTTACTTACTTACTTACTTACTTACTTACTTACTTACTTACTTACTTACTTACTTACTTAATTAATTAATTAACAAGCACGTGACTGCGTCACGTGGGTGCCAATACAGAGTAAAGGAACCTTCAACCCTATATACACAGCGAGAAGGAGGGAGGGCGCCCTAGCTTCTCTCACTGCCGCAGGTGGGCAGGCCACAGAGCGCTCTCTCCACGGCATGGTGCCGGGGCGCAACACTGTGGGTGCAATACAACCAGTGCAATACCATAGATAGGCTGACGCATAGCTTATGCTACAAATGTGAGGTGGGCTCAAGACGTCGGCTGATTAAGGCGCAAGCTGATGGCCACAAGGTGCCAGAGCTAATTGAAGGTACTATAACGCTGTGCGCTAACATCGTTTCAAGTGCTGTAATGCCTAAGCTATCCCATAATCGATTGCCCCCATCTAGACAACTAGCTGGAGTGCTCTATCCCGGGGAAGCCCGGGGGGGCTTCCACAGTTTCTTGTTGACATAGAGGTCCCCGCCCCGCCAGTACACTTGGGGATTCTCGGGGTTGGTCTCATGTGGCGGATGTAGTCGGGCCACTGATCGCGGCGTTGCTGCTGCTGGGCTGGCGTCAGGTCGTCGTCAAGCGACCAGGAGGTGTCCACCAGCTTCTTGCGGCGAGAGAGGAACCGAACTCGGGCTGTGATGTCGCTGAAGGTGAGGACCACTGCTGGAGGGGGCCCAGGCTGCCTTGGCCCGTGGATGGGGCAGGCGGTAGGCGCCCTGCAGTATCGCACCTGGCAGCTGCATCAGTGCACGCCAAGAGCTGTTTCTTCAGCTCGTCGAGAAGAGAGTCTGGGGTCAGTCCTCCGGTGGCATGTCGAAGCGCCTGAGGAATCATGACCCGGCAGCGGCGACGGTCGCGGTCAGCGGCCTCGCAGCGCGTGTCTTCCAGCTCCTGGAGCTTGGTGGTGATGGCGGTCGTGGTAAAGGATGCCTGGCTCTTGAGCAGGTCCGCCCAGGAGGCGCGAGTCGAGGGGTCATCGCTAGCCCTACCAGCAGGTTGGGCGGCGATGGTGGCCGTTCGCTCGGCGATCCGGGGGACCTGCGTGGCCAGGGCGTCTACCTTGGCAGCAACTGCATGCCTCAAGTTTCACGGTGCCTTGGCCGACTCGGCCTTCCACCTGGTTAAGGCGGGTGGTCACAGTGGCTGTGGCCTCGGAAACTTTGGTGGCAATGTGCTCTTGCGTAGCAGTAAACTGAGGCTGGAGCTTAAGGGCGACTCTGGCTTCAATGTTGTTGACCTTGGCCGAGAGAGTGTTGAGTGGGCCGTCAGGCGCGTTCAGGGCGGCGAGCTGCTCAGCCATCGGCGCCAGCTGCTCCGCCACTGCAGCTCGGAGTCCGTGCTGGGGGAGGTGCTGCTCTGCGGGGATGCTGCAGCTGCTGTGGCTGCCCGTCTGCGCTCATGCAGGAGGCTCCTGAGGCCAGCGTAGCCAATTATCTGGGTGATGTCCTGGGCGTCGCAGCGCAGGTAGCTGCACATGATGACTGCCTTCAAGTACGCCTCCGGTTCTTGAAGCAGCCATTCCCAGGCGGGCTTGGTGACCTTGTCGCCAGGGGTAGGCAGGAAAAGTTCGTCATGGCGGGCCAGGAACTTGATAACATCGTCACATTGTTCCTTCGTGAGCGAAAAGATTTCCAAGATGCAAAAATCCCGCTGGCCGGCGCCGAAGCGGCGGACATCCCATTTGGTATGGGAAGTTCGGGTTTTCTTGGGAATGGGCGACGAATTTGGCGTGGAGCACTGCGTCGAGGGAGGCAGACCGGGGGGGAGAGCTTCGATCAGCGCGAAAAGGTTGGCGTCCGCAGGAGTTGATGTCGCACGTGCTGCTGGCGACGGGAATGCTGACAGCAGCTCGATTTGTTTGTTAAGGCTGCGTTTTGGTGGCATTTGCAAAATACTGCGTTACAGCCGTAACCGATTATACTAGCAGATGCGTCTTGAAAAGACGCATCTGATGCAAGTAGCCTGACTGAATTTGGGGCTCAGACGCAAAAGTTCTGAGCTCCGCCATCAGCCATGTCCGCTCGTGGCTCGTGGCTTTACTATAGGTCCTCTAGGGGTTACTTACTTACTTACTTACTTACTTACTTACTTACTTACTTACTTACTTACTTACTTACTTACTTACTTACTTACTTACTTACTTACTTACTTACTTACTTACTTACTTACTTACTTACATACTTACTTACTTACTTACTTACTTACTTACTTACTTACTTACTTACTTACTTACTTACTTACTTACTTACTTACTTACTTACTTACTTAATTAATTACTTACTTACTTACTTACTTACATTTGTTGTAGACTGGTTGTTCATTGGTGGTACTGCATGCACAACGATCGATATTAGACGCAACAGTCGCGGTCAGGGAAGGTGGATTTTGCGTCTCACGTTACATGGAAAAAGTCCCGGGTACGTGATCGACGCGGCGCGACGTCGCAAAATGGCTCGTAACAAGGGAACCGAGGCGATTAGGCACAGCGTCCGTCGTGACGTCGTTTGCACCGTTGGATCTAGGTATCTACGGCGTTCATGGGTTGTTTCGAAACCCGGTCGATGAGATTTGACGGAGAAGTCGAGTATACTACAGAGTTTTCTGGCCTGCGCTGGTTGTCTCCTTGATACAAGTGACCGACCCTTTTTCGATAACTCGGTGTGGATCGAGCGGAATTCGATTAAATTGAATTGAATTGAAATCCGTCTCGTTCAAGTCGGTGAAAAATTGGGCATGTACTTACTTACTTACTTACTACCTTACAGTCATGCCACTGGCTCGGCAAATTAAACAGACAAGACATGGGCACCTGCTCGATCTTGCAAGGCCACGTGGCCTGCTCCGGGCACCTTCGCTTGAGTGTGCGCTGCGGGTAAAGCCACAATATCCCCTGCACGAGGCACCGATCCCTTCTGGCACATCCCTGGCTTTGCAACGCAACCAGTCTGGGTTCCAGATCGCTGACGCATCCCCTGCACTGGCCACCTCCTCCCGAGTAAGTAGAAATTAAACTAATTTGTAACATATCTCCGTAGGGAGTACATGTAGCACATATATCCCTGAGCTGAAGGGGCATATATGGCTTTTAATACATTCAGGGCTACTTCCTGCAAGGGGAGGGTGTAAACTACTCCTGCTCGAGTAGGTAAGTAAGTAATTCAGCGCGCAAACATGCACTGAAGGCATGCCACGGAGAACCCGATGAGGTACTTTTCTTCTACGAGTTCGGATACTTCACCCGCGAAGGCAAGTGGCGCGACTCACTCGCCCAGGTCTGGAGCCGCAGCTTGCAACGCCGCGTCATCCGGTCTATCCAAGACGACTGATCCGGTCTATCCGTCCTCCCGAGAGCACGGAGGCTAATGCTACCCTCCCACACACCGGTATAACCATCCCTGTAATTCTGGCACATAAACTGGTTTGCCATGGACACCGTGACCCACCCTTTCGAGCCTCACTATTTTTGCAAATGTAGAAACATCTGATTTTGAAATATATAATCTATATCTTGGGGGCAGCCTGACGCCAAGAAAGCTATAAAATAAGCTTTAAGATACAGACATTACCTGCGTTTCCACAGTTGCGACGCCAAAGTTTGGGCGGCGACCGATGACATTGGTGCCATCGATCACACCTGAACGCGGTAATGACTCAATTTGTAGGTGCCAGGTTATTTTTGGCCGCGCAGGAGGCCACTTTTCGCCGAGTCCGGACCCGCTAATAATGTGGCTATAGGCGGCAAAGTACTCAAGCTCCACTGCCAGGCGCGCAGACATCCCCGCCTCCTGGCAATTAGTGAAAAGCGCGACTGAATGCATGCAACCTTACAATTCCAATTAATTTGCTGCCTGCGGACTGCGTACCGACATTCGAATCCAAGAGCATGCAGGGCGCCTCTTAATTGAGACAACTTGCCAAAAATTACCACCATCATGCCGAAAGCACACATGACGGCACATTGATTTCTGGTATCAGTAAAACGCAGGCACTGACGCTGACTGTGTGGCTGGCAGCGCGAACTGCACCCGGCGGGCCATGCGGCGTGTAATGCAGCCCGCTTTTCTCTCAAAAAATTCCTGGTATGGAAAAATGGACTTCAAGAGGCTTTGCGGCTGCAGCTAGATCGGGCTTGACGAGAGCCGTCGAATGGCGTATAGAAGTCCATGAGAGGAGGAAGGGGTGGGATGCTAGCCTTATTCTACCGTTAAGTTGCGTTACCGCGTTATGTTGCGACGCCGAATTTTAGACGTCGATCGCAACTTAACGTGGTAATGACTGTAATGATGAATATTTGACCAGCTTACTAATAAACAAACAGGAACTAGTGCGTGGAGGAACTCATGCTAGTACCCTGGACTGGGCGCCTGCCTCTTATTCTGGAGCATGCACTCCTTTACAATGGGCACCTCCCCTTTCATCAGCACAGGTGAGCCCTTGAAGAAATGTAATAATGGCCTACACCGGGCACCTGCCCTTCAATGCATGCAGGTCGACCACGAGCCCCGCACGCACGAGCTGCGCGACGATGATGCGCTCGTGGTCGGTGGAGGGCGGCGAGGCCACCTGCGTTGAGAACTGGCGTGACGAGCGCAAGTCCGCGTTGCCCGCGTCCGTGTCAAAGCCTGGGGGGAGGGGGGGGGGGGCAAATAGACCAAGGCCAAGTAAGTTTCGATGGCATAATACAATATTAGTAGCACTTGGGACCTGTGTCCGTGTCAAAGCCTGTGTGAGAGGGGGAGATAAGGCCAGGACCCGTAATCCAGAGAATGTACTGAGGTCAGCGAGGGTTTTGGGCGTTGCCCGCATCCAGGTCAAATCATGTTAAATGTTGGGGGGGTGTTAACCGAGACTGAGCAAGCTTGTGATGGCAAGACCTAAAATTGTTAATGAAAGCCTGCGATGGCCAGATGCATTAATGGGTGGCAGCAGGCCACAAGAATACATTGTACCAGATGACCAGAGTACGTCCCCTTTTAACAATTTTAGTGGCAGCAGGTCACCAGAGTACGTCCCCTTTCATCGGCATCAGCCAGAGAGCCCACGCCCATGCCTCTGCTTGCTTCAACATTATCAACATGAGGGGGTTGCCTTGCGAAGCACTAGCATACTGTACTAGACCCATGGGTCACTGTACTGGTCACTACAACGCGTGGGCGATTGCCTTGTGAAGATGTAGATGGGAGAGCCAAGCAAACGCTTGCCGGTCGCACTGGGAAACTCTCAGCCTAATAGAAAGCTAGGGCATGTCCCATAATGGCAATAACAATTTAACACGGGTACCACGACCTTGGAACTGGGAAACCAGCTGTCGGGGTCTGAGTATTTGGGTCTATTTGAGCTGGCAGTCAGATAGAACATTTGCAAATCAATGAAACAATCCAAGATAGCTAAAAATATAAAAAATAGATAAGAGCAACCATGGGAATGCAACCATTCATTATGTAATAATAATAATAATGATGATAATAATAATAATAGTATAATCACTGTTTGGACATACCGACGAGGTAGGGCTTGCACCCGTTGAGCAGCAGCAGCATGATTGTGTGCAGGCCTGCCCGTACGTAGGATTTCTGCGGGCATACGCCACACGGCACACGAGGACAAGAAACGGACCCAGTACCATAGAAGTATAAAATAGTTTATTTACCATACATACATGACTTGAGGCGGCATTTAATAATTTGAATGCAGCCAACGGCCCCTAATTTCGCCTGAGGTT
Source organism: Mesostigma viride (assembly GCA_009746045.1). NCBI lineage: Eukaryota > Viridiplantae > Streptophyta > Mesostigmatophyceae > Mesostigmatales > Mesostigmataceae > Mesostigma > Mesostigma viride. The sequence continues at coordinate 205,998 of RPFO01000436.1, forward strand.
CGCGGCCGCCTGGCTAACCCGTGACTGTCAACAATGCTAGTTAGGATGAATGGGCTCAGTCGGGCTGACTGCCGACCTACTTGAGGTGACATTTAATAATTTGAATGCAGCCAACCGCCCCTAGTTTCGCCTGAGGTTCGCCGCGTTGGGGGGCTGCCGCCCCCCCCCCACCCCCCACCCACCCACCCCGCCTGGGTGTCTCCCCCCGGCTGCCGTAACCTCTCACGGCCACCTCGCAGCTCCCCTTCTCCCCCGGCTGCCGTAACCTCTCACGGCCACCTCGCAGCTCCCCTTCTCCCCCGGCTGTCGTAACCTCTCACGGCCACCTCGCGCTCCCCTTCTCCCCCGGCTATCGTAACCTCTCACGGCCACCTCGCGCTCCCCTTCTCCCCCGGCTGTCGTCACCTCTCACGGCCACCTCGCGCTCCCCTTCTCCCCCGGCTGCCGTAACCTCTCACGGCTGCCTCGCGCTCCCCTTCTCCCCCGGCTATCGTAACCTCTCACGGCCACCTCGCGCTCCCCTTCTCCCCCGGCTGTCGTAACCTCTCACGGCCACCTCGCGCTCCCCTTCTCCCCCGGCTGCCGTAACCTCTCACGGCCACCTCGCGCTCCCCTTCTCCCCCGGCTGTCGTAACCTCTCACGGCCACCTCGCGCTCCCCTTCTCCCCCGGCTGCCGTAACCTCTCACGGCCACCTCGCGCTCCCCTTCTCCCCCGGCTATCGTAACCTCTCACGGCCACCTCGCGCTCCCCTTCTCCCCCGGCTGTCGTAACCTCTCACGGCCACCTCGCGCTCCCCTTCTCCCCCGGCTGTCGTAACCTCTCACGGCCACCTCAAGCTCCCCTTCTCCCCCGGCTGTCGTAACCTCTCACGGCTACCTCAAGCTCCCCTTCTCCCCCGGCTGTCGTAACCTCTCACGGCTACCTTGCACTCCCCTTCTTTCTCCCACGGCCTCCTCCGCACCCCCCACCCTCTCGGCGGTCCTGGCACGTGGCGGCCCTCCTCCAGGCTTCTGGTGCCCCGGACAATTAATGGGGGACATGGCACCCCGATCTCCCCCTCCCTGGCCTGCGAGGTCTGCCGGAGCGGGCGCCACGAGCACCACATGTTAACTTGTGACGCCTGCCACTTGGAGTGGCATTTGCAGTGCCTCATTCCTCGCCTGTTCTGCGTCCCTGCTGGTTCCTGGTTTCGCCCGCGCTGTCCCCGCCCCCCCGCGCGGCCCACCTCAGCCAGCCCGGGCGCCCCGGCCTCCAATCCGGTGCGGGTCCCCGTGGTCATCGCGGCGGGCAGTGGCCTGCCTGCCTTTATGGCGGCGCCGGCCTCTCTGGACGCGGTGCTCGCGTACGGGGGGCCTGCCCTGCTAGCCGGGCCGGCTGTGCCGGACACCACCCCGGCTGGCCCATTGGCCCCGACCGGGGCTGCCCCCGGCTCCTCCCATTCGGCTGCTCTGGCGTCCCTCCCACCGGCCGCAGTTGGCCATCTTGCCGCCGCCCCCGTCCTTGCCACGTGGTACGGCGGGCCCCGAGCCCACTCGTTCACCTCGTGGCCGCCCACTCACATTGTCGGCGTCATGGGGCAGGCCACTTTTTCTTGGGCATATTGCCCCTTACTCCTGGACGCGGTCGGGTTGCAGGCGGCCTTCCCCTCCCTTCCTCGCCCCCCAGCCTTCCTAGCCCTCGTGGCGCGCGTGCGTGGGGTGTTTCTTTCAGCTGTCCCCCCGGTGACGCCCTCGACCTTGTGGGGGTATGTCTTGGAAGGTTATCACGCCAGATGTCGGTTGCCGAGGCATCTTCCGGCGGCCCGACATGAGGCACTGCTTTCTCTGGACGAGCTCGTGCGTCAGGAGCTGGTCGAGTATGTCACACAGGTGGCACGGGACGCTCAGACTTCGGTGCGCGCGGCCTATCTTGCGGGCGGCGCGGACCTTGGCCTCATGTCCCCGCACCAGCTCCGCGTCTTCTTGGATGGCCATGCCGCGCCCCCCGCCCCGACTGCCAGCGGTGGTTGGCTTATTTTTATAACCGTAACCTGCTCTGCCCGCACCTTCGCGCCGTGCACCCTGATCTCGGCTCGGTGGATCTGCAGGCCATGAGCTGCTACCGCTGCCCGGTGGCCCCCTGCCAGCGCGTATAGTCCATTCACGGTCGGGCCCAGCATGGCCGCAGTTGCTCTGGCCAACCCCCCCTCAACCGGCCGGCCGGCCCGGCCCCCTCCCCCCTCCCTCCTCGGCACCGCTCGGCTCCCAGGCCCCGCCGCCTGATTACTCGGCTCGCCATCCGAGAAGACGCGGAGCTGGTGCGGGGACATGAGGCCAAGGTCCGCGCCGCCCGCGAGATAGGCCACGCGCACCGAAGTCTGAGCGTCCCGGGCCACCTCTGTGACATACTCGACCATCACCTGACCCACGAGCTCGTCCAGAGAAAGCAGTGTCTCATGTCGGGCCGCCGGAAGATGCCTCGGCAACCGACATCTGGCGTGATAACCTTCCAAGACATACCCCCACAAGGTCGAGGGCGTCACCGGGGGGACAGCTGAAAGAAACATCCCACGCACGCGCGCCACGAGGGCTAGGAAGGCCAGGGGGCGAGGAAGGGAGGGGAAGGCCGCCTGCAACCCGACCGCGTCCAGGAGTAAGGGGCAATATGCCCAAGAAAAAGTGGCCCGCCCCACGACGCCGACAATGTGAGTGGGCGGCCACGAGGTGAACGAGTGGGCTCGGGGCCCGCCGTACCACGTGGCAAGGACGGGGGCGGCGGCAAGATGGCCAACTGCGGCCGGTGGGAGGGACGCCAGAGCAGCCGAATGGGAGGAGCCGGGGGCAGCCCCGGTCGGGGCCAATGGGCCAGCCGGGGTGGTGTCCGGCACAGCCGGCCCGGCTAGCAGGGCAGGCCCCCCGTACGCGAGCACCGCGTCCAGAGAGGCCGGCGCCGCCATAAAGGCAGGCAGGCCACTGCCCGCTGCGACTACCACGGGGGCCCGCACCGGCCTAGAGGCCGGGGCGCCCGGGCTGGCTGAGGTGGGCCGCGCGGGGGGGCGGGGACAGCGCGGGCGAAACCAGGAACCAACAGGGACGCAGAACAGGCGAGGAATGAGGCACTGCAAATGCCACTCCAAGTGGTAGGCGTCACAAGTTAACATGTGGTGCTCGTGGCGCCCGCTCCGGCAGACCTCGCAGGCCAAGGAGGGGCCATATATTTGTTGTCAGGCGCCCGAGCTCCGTGAATTTTTCTGCCCCCCCCTCGCGGTGGGCGAGACCTCTGTGGCCGCCCAGCTGGGGGTGGCGACCACAGGTGGGGCCGATGTCATCATCCATTCCGTGCAGGCTATCTTGAGGCCCAACCCACCCACGAGGTCGTCGGCCACAACGCCTTCAACAGCCTGTCCCGCACGCGCATGTTTGCGGCAGTTGTGGAGCACTTCGAGGACCGGGATGCTTGGACTGGTCACCATGTGCTACGGCCAGCCGGGTCATCTGGTTTACACTATGGACGACGGCACGCGCGCCGACTTGATGTCGAGGTCCGGCACCCAGCAAGGTGACCCCCTGGGGCCCCTGTGCTTTGCCGCCCCCCTCCAGGTTTGCCTCCGCGCGGTCCACGCCGCTCACCCGGCGGTTGCCATACTGGAATACCTCGACGGCATCTACCTCACATGTGGGCACTGTGCCGGACACCAACGCGGCCCTTCTCGCCCTGCAGACGGCCGTGGCTGCAATCAACCTCGAGCTGACCCTGGCCAAATGCGCGGTGTACTCGCCCCAGAGTGATTGCTCGGGCTTTCTGCTGCAGCTCCTGGGCCGGAATGAACGTCTCCGTGGGTTGGACGTACTCGGCGTTCCAGTCGGCGCCCCCGGTTTCGTCATCGACGCCCTGTGGGCCGCCATTGAGGAGCGCACCGCCGAGGTCTTGCTATTGATTGCTCGCCTTCACGATTCGCAGACCATGCAAGGGGCTGCTTCTGTGGTTTTGCGCGCACCCTCGAGTCGTTTATTGGCTCCGGGGCGCCCTCCCCGCCCAGGTCTAGCTGGCCGCCGAGCCCCACGACGAACGCATCCAGGCGGCCTCGGCGCAGCTGGTTTCCGGCCCCGATCTCCCGGCTCATTCGATCCGCAACGCTTCCCTGCCCGGCCGGATGGGCGGCTGCGGTCTGACCCGCGCAGCCCGGCCGGCCCCGGCGGCGGTTTTGGGCTCTGTCGTGGGCGGAAACCTGTCAGCTCCTTCACCTTTTGGCTACGGCGGCGCCTGACCTCTTGGACCCCGCAAGCCCCTACCCTTTCATCACCGCCATCCATGATACTTATGCTGGGATCCAGCAGGCCTGCACTACCGTCCACACGACTGCACTGCTCAGGCCGCCCAACGCCGCCTTCCTCGGGGCACTCCCTCGGTTGCCACCGTCCTCTCCCCCGCAGCATTCCCTGCCCGCGTCACCGATAAACACCAGCAAACCTACGCGGATATTCTGCACACGGCGGATCGGATGGCTCCTTTTGATGACCTCAACGCCCAGGGTCGTGCCTGGCTGTTCTCACTCTCGTTGCGGAGTGTGGGCTCGGCTTACCTCCGCGCTCTCCCCATGGGCCCCCCTTTTGTTCTGGCGCCCAGTCACTACATATCCGGTGGCACTGCGACACCAACTGTTTGCCCTGCAACCTCTCAATGTTCCCGCCGGGCGGCCCTGTGGTAGTTGCGGGCAGACCTTGGACCCCATTGGGACCCACTACCTATCATGCATGGGTGGCCAACAGAATCAGAATTGGTACGTAACCTTGCACACGGTCCTCCTGACGGTGGTGCTCGCCATGGTCCGGTCCGTTTTCCACCACGCGAACATCCGGTCTGATGATGCGGACGACGCGGCTTTCTACTCCCCCAACCACCGCCCTGACATCGTAATTTGGACTTTGAGGGAGGCGGCCGGCACTTGCTAATTGACGTTTCTGTGGTTCGCCCCTTGGCTCTTAGCCATGTGGTTGGGGCATCCCAGGCGGCCGGCGACACGGCGGATCGGGCTGAGCGGGCCTATGGGGACGGCGGGCACCATCGTGTGGTGCCCTTTGTCTTGGAGGAGTTCGGGGCCTTGGGGACCCTGACCCTGGCTTCTTTAAGGAGTGATGCCGGCTCCGGGAGGACTGCCTGGACCTCGAGGGCCAGCGGGCCCCTTGGTCGGCGCGGACCTAGACGTCGTACTGGCGCCAACGCCTTTCGGTAGCGCTTACCCGGGCTATGGCTGAAATCTTGCCCCTGCGCACGCGGGCTGACTTTGCGGCGCAGCACGGTTATTAGGCTGTTTTACTTCATTCCGCGGTTTGGATCGGGTGTCCCATGCCGGCTGTAGTTATTTCGTCGTGGTATTTCTTGCTAGCGTTGGCTTTGTATATGTTTAATTGGGTGCCCTCACTCTGATGTAAGTAATCATAATTCTTAATATAAACGGGGTGAGCAAAACTAAACATAGTAGTACTTGACACTTTCAATGCCACCCACCATTCCAAATACAACATTCTCCTAGTCCATCACCCTTGAAGGGTCCCAGCCCCCTTTGAGGGGTTGCCTTGCGAGGCCGTAGTATGGACAAGGCCCAAACTCCCCGCAGAGGGATGGATGGCTCCGCCTCTCAAACCACAAACAAGCAATCCCAACGCAGCTGGTTGGATTCCAATTCGTTAACCTCTAACGAACGCATCGACGTTTTACATGCCTAAGCACCATAATGCATAGACCTCCTTAGCGTACCGTGAACACTAGGCCACCCTGCAGGTGCTACTATCGCCGACATGCACTGCTATCATAGACAGATGCGTGACTTCCGGAAACACGCGCCGTTCTCCCGGGAGAACGGCGCGTAAGTACGAATCCCTCGAACCCCTCGAACCCCTCGAACCCCTCGAACCCCTCGAACCCCTCGAACCCCTCGAACCCCTCGAACCCCTCAAACCCCTCAAACCCCTCAAACCCCTCGAACCCCTCGAACCCCTCGAACCCCTCGAACCCCTCGAACCCCTCGAACCCCTCGAACCCCTCGAACCCCTCAAACCTCTCAAACCCCTCGAACCCCTCGAACCCCTCGAACCCCTCGAACCCCTCGAACCCCTCGAACCCCTCGAACCCCTCGAACCCCTCGAACCCCTCGAACCCCTCGAACCCCTCGAACCCCTCGAACCCCTCGAACCCCTCGAACCCCTCGAACCCCTCGAACCCCTCGAACCCCTCGAACCCCTCGAACCCCTCGAACCCCTCGAACCCCTCGAACCCCTCGAACCCCTCGAACCCCTCGAACCCCTCGAACCCCTCGAACCCCTCGAACCCCTCGAACCCCTCGAACCCCTCGAACCCCTCGAACCCCTCGAACCCCTCGAACCCCTCGAACCCCTCGAACCCCTCGAACCCCTCGAACCCCTCGAACCCCTCGAACCTCTCAAACCCCTCGAACCCCTCGAACCCCTCGAACCCCTCGAACCCCTCGAACCCCTCGAACCCCTCGAACCCCTCGAACCCCTCGAACCCCTCGAACCCCTCGAACCCCTCGAACCCCTCGAACCCCTCGAACCCCTCGAACCCCTCGAACCCCTCGAACCCCTCGAACCCCTCGAACCCCTCGAACCCCTCGAACCCCTCAAACCTCTCAAACCCCTGGAGCCCCTCTGATCGCCCTTCCTTACCGGTGGCACGCGGTGGGTCAACACGCTGTTTTGCGTCGCCAGCATGTCCAGCCAGCGGTTGAGCAGCGCCATGCGCAAGCTCTTGCCGTTCTGGAAGTGCTCCGCCTCGCGTGGGAAGCGCGCCGTCACCACGCGGATGCCCGAGGGGGTGGAGGAGCGCGAGAGGATGGGGAGGAAGTTGAAGTTGCTGCGCGGGGCCACCAAAGAAAAGTAGCATCAAAAGAATATAAAAAATATTACAAGAATAATTAATAGTAGCATCAAAAGAATATCAACCATATTACAAGAATAATTAATGATGGTTTGAATGTGAAGGATGCTGATCTGGTGGGAGAGTAACGGGGTACCCACAGGTTTCCGCTGGTTTCACTACCTAGGAACCTTAACTTCCTAGGAGCCTACTCTACTTAAACTAGGAACCTTGAAAGTAAGCATGCACAACCTATACTAGAACTATGGTGACCCCTACCTGAAATTGAATGACCGCGTTGCATGCATGGCTCCTCTCAACCTGCGTCCAGAATTCAGTGACGCGCACTTCCTACACTAAAATGCACGACACTAACACTGTGACCGATACACAACATTATAGTGACCCCTACCGCAACAGTATGGTAACCCCTACCAAAACAGTGTAGTGACCCCTACCGCAACAGTATAGTGACCCCTACCGGGATAGTATAGTGACCCCTACCGCAACAGTATAGTGACCCCTACCGGAACAGTATAGTGACCCCTACCGCAACAGTATAGTGACCCGTACCGGAAAAGTATAGTGACCCCTACCGGAGCAGTATAATGACCCCTACCGGAATAGTATAGTGACCCCTACCGGAACAGTATAGTGACCGCTACCAGAACAGTATAGTGACCCCTACCGGAACAGGATCAGCACGTTGCGCGCGTGGCTGGACTTGACGCGCGTCCAGAACTCTGTAATCTGTTTCGGGGTGCAGCAGTCGCCGGCGTCGCAGCCGCACGCGGGCTGGAAGTCCCCGATCACCATGTGGCTCGTCTTGGTGCCTTGAAAGCTCTGGTAGGCGAGTGTCTTCATGCTGGCATACGACACAAGGGCCAGCGTGGGGTAAGACAACCAATAGGAAGAGGCCTGAGCGATGTGCTAAAATGGACAAGTAGGCGACTAAAGCCAGCAAGCGTCTACCCAGGCTGTGTGAGGGCCATACCTTGTGCTGGCCTACGGTATATTGCGCCGCATGTGCTGGCATACGGTACATTGTGCCGCATGTGCTGGCACACGGTAAATTGTCGTCAGATCAGAAAGCAACAAACGTGAAAACGCTAGCGGCCCAAATCTGAGATTCCGCGGAACACAGAAAGTAAGAAAGCCCAGAAGCTACCAGCAAGGAATCCAACATAGGACCTTTGGCATGATTTCGCGGCTGTGTGAGTCTCCTGATCCGAAGGCATCTCACTTAACGTTTCGAAACAGCCCAACTGCGAAAAAACTCTTTACCGGAGAGGGTGCCAATATGTCCGATATTGCTGAATCTATAGAAGATGACTCACCACTAGACCTATGTGCGCAGGAGTACCACGCACGGAGCTACACGATATTCTAGTATCGCCGTAGTAGGCGGGTTGACCACGGCTGGAATCTGGTTGTAGTGTGACGTACATACCTAGAGGACGTAGCCGAAACTAACTAATGTACGGTACATGTTTGTTTGGACAATACTTTTATGGCCGCTGCACACAGCAGGCATCACACAGTGCCCTCACGCACACAACCCACCACGGCACCTACGGCTTTGCAAGGCACCCCCCTGTTGTGGAAGCGGATGGATTCTAAAAATGTTGACTGCCCACTGGCCACTGGCCACTGGCCACTGGCCACTGGCCACTGCCCACTGCCCACCCCCCACTGCCCACTGCCCACGCCCCACTGCCCACCCCCCATCCCCCACTGCCCACCGCCCACCGCCCACCGCCCACCGCCCACCGCCCACCGCCCACCGCCCACCGCCCACCGCCCACCGCCCACCGCCCACCGCCCACCGCCCACCGCCCACCGCCCACCGCCCACCGCCCACTGCCCACCCCCCAGTGCCCAGTGCCCAGTGCCCACCGCCCACCGCCCAGTGCCCAGTGCCCAGTGCCCAGTGCCCAGTGCCCACCCTGCAGAGCAGAGGACAGCTCACACAGCATGAACACACCAACTGTCAACGTCACACAACACAGGACGGTGCGCACGTGCCCACCATCCACCCCCTGCCCCCCCCGCGGATGGCATAGTGCACAGCATAGTGCACGTCCACACAGAGATCACCGCTAACCGTGCACAGCGAGCCGAGAAGGCAGCTTCAAGCCGAGGAAGACTAGTGAACGCAGCACAGCAAAGTTTTGGACAGCTACTTAATACACACTATTACTGCCACACTATTACTGCCAATGCACACTGCTACTGCCATACTTACTGCCACTATTACTGCCAATACACACTATTACTGCCATTACTTATTGCTATGTATTGTTATTTGGCGGCGCACCTTTGTGCTAGGAAATGGTCACACCCATGTCGGAACAAAAGGTGTGGGAATAGGCAGGCGATGTTGCTATGGCCAGGTTGCTATGGCCAGGTTATTATGTGCATCATAACTTCCCAGCTATTGCCAGATATAGGTTAACTTACTATGGATTAACTTGCTTAGAGTGCATGGATGTCAGATGTTGACGCAGCACTAGACGGTGATTGCCGGAAAAATGGAGTACCCATATCAATGCGCTGAAAGCTAGATCATCTGGAGAATTTTGGCCCCAAGCGAGGTTAGGCCCATTGCCAAGCAGGCGCCTGCACTTATGCCAATCACATGAGATTCTGCAGCAAGCCTCTTGGCTGTATGGCTGACTTAACACAATGCATGCGTGTGCCTGACCGGTGCTCAAGATATCATGGGGGCAAAATACACCGCCCGCTTTGGAAGTGTTATAAAATAAAGAATCGCTAGAAACCTTTCCGCCTGAAAACGTTAAAACAAACAGATAATATTGATTAACTAAATCCCAGGGGTGTGGACTGAATGCATAGATGAAACTAGCAAACAAACAAAGTAAATTCATTAATTAAATCTTGACGGCCCTGGGTGTTTGAAACAGCAGGGACACAACAGAAAAGCCGGGGAACTTGCTGTAGTGAATAATTATCCGACTGCGTTGAACGGCTGCAGGACGGAAAAACAAACAAAAAATATCAGTTACATAAAGAAAAGCCGGGGACCCTACTTGGCTCCCAACAAACGGTCCAGGGCAATTCCAAATCATACCAGGGCAGAAACTGGGTATACATTAAATCTTCCAATGCGGGCGGTGTATACGATGCAGCTACTAGGTTTACACAGTTTTACCACAGAGATCAATACCGATGCCAGGCAGCAGCGACAACGACCAAAAAAAGGCACGGTGGTTCGCAGCCACGTGCTTTAGTCCACTGAGCGACAAGCTTTTAAAACAATATAGAATTCTATGTCGACGTTACAAGTTCACGAGCTGATCCATGGGAACCGCTTCGTCCACCACGGCAACAGAGCAACAAAATCACTACCAAATTCACTACCAAACGCATTACCAATAAGGGTATTTAAAGTAGAAAGGTTTGTGGCAGCATGCATGCTGCATACTTTTAAGTTGGAAAACCCTTCGAGATGCAGAGTTGAACCGCCCCAAACGTACACGTCATTCATGCCTTAGGTTGGGTTTGCTGGATAAAGCGGGGTCAAACCAACTTAAGGCGTGAGCCCACTTAAGGTGTGAAGGGCTGTACTGAATTGTACTACTTTGAACTAAAGATAATTAAACATAATTATCTGAACTAGTGTGAACTAAGGCTGGCGAGATCCTAGGCGATCCAACTTCAGGCGTGAACCCAATTTAATAAAAATCAACAATAGTCGTGAATGGCTGTACTCAGCTTACTTTGAGAAGCGAATCACGCGGTCAAATCTGTCGATACAGGATCCGAGCGGAGGCGATGCTTGAAGCAACCGCGCAGAATTGCCCACCAGCACCAGTTTACTCGTCCCGCAAACCTCCTTTATCCACTCGTTTCCCCCTCCCTGCCGCATCCCCCTAAGTAAGGCGTCAACGTGCTGTGCTGACGTCTGCGCAGGCGCGGCTTTTACCGGGGCCCCTGCGATATGGGGCGCTAATAAGGGCAGCATGGCAAGGCATGCCCATGTGCGTAACAAAGAATTAGAATTCCAACTGCCGCGCACCATTGCTGAGTGCCTTCGAAGGTCCTAACGTGCTACTTTGTGGACACCTTGCTTGTAGAAGGCATACAGCGTCTCACTTCATAACCACTCCCATCGTTTCCTCAAACCTGCGTTGTAGATGATCGCATATGGTGCACGCCATAAAACTAATATTGAACTGTGGTACCCTTCTGATCACCTGGGTAATCCAAGCACGAACGTTCAAGCAACAGAAAGAAATTAGCTGCGGTTGCCGTCGTTAGTTCAATGCCCCCAAGTGTCCAACCATGAAGGTATAAACCTAAGCCTCCTGTCACCACCATACTAAGCTCCATGACACGTCGATATCCCAAATTACGCGGGAGGGGCCCGCTTCCTAGGCCACTCTACAGTAGACTCTGCTGCCCATGTGCGGCGTGGGATTCAACTAACCTAACGGCTAACCTAACGGCTAACCAAGCTTCCTAGTTCCTAATTCCTATCAGAAATCCTATTTCCTATGCCCATTGCCACTATTAATAACCCTTTCGGTCCGCCGGCGCGGGATAAACTCAACTCAACTCAAGTTACTCAACTCCTGCCCATTGCCCAATTAGTTTAAAAGTTCAGTTAATTTTCAAGTTTGAAGTTTCAAATTTGAATATCTGCTCCAGACTCGCCGATTTCAAACTCAACGCCAAGAGCTAGAAAATTAATGGGCTTCGCTGATCCAGTGACCAGAGTGGGTGGCAAACAAGTAACAAGTTCAGCTGTGCGCACCAAACATGATGCCGCTCACTAGCTCAAGGGCATACACATAACGACTCTCCTTGCGAAGCGTGGTGATGAAAAATACATAGACTTGCTCAGTTTGCCCACCCCGTCGGGAGGAAGATTTACCCGGTGTTTCGTCGGCTTATCCCCGTCGTCTCGCGTGCCTGCCTCTCTCGGCCTCCTTAATATCCGTGCAGAAGCATCAATTCACAGCACGCTCATTTGCGTTCTACCTGAAGATCGTGGCTTTAGAGCTAACTGGCACTTCTCAGGACTAGTTGGTGGCCGTGACGTTTCGATGAGATCGGCGTCTTGTGGCAGAGCCTTCCTGGTGACAAGTGACTGACTTTAATCACCAATCGGACCTGCATACCTTGCGCAGCCACTTCGCGAGTCACAGGAGTCGGTTTAGCTCGCCAGGGGCAGAGCTGCTCCCACAAAAGAAGGTTACGCCTAAGTCATTTTCGCTGGCTGCGTTCCGGGTTCAAACATTCTCCCCATAGGACTCTTCCTCTACCGTAAGCCGACGCCACGTGATTTCCAGCCATTTTGCTTCCTCCAGTTACCACAAGTAATGGCTCCCCACCCTTCCCAAGACATCACCCTGGAGCGCCTCATGGCCGTCCCTGGGGTCGGCGCCCAGGTGATGGCAGCGCTACCTGTGCCCGACCGTGTGCGCCTGCGGCGGACGTGCCGCACTTTCCTCGCCGCGGTCGACGATTCCCTCTCCAACCTCACCGAGCTGTTTGGCGAGGACGTCGCGGGCGAGGGTTGCCGGCCGGGCACGTCCGGCCTATCCTGGCTGCTGAGCAAGTGCCCCAACCTTACCACCATCAGTGTGGCGGCGCGGGCGGATCACACGGAGCCCTGGGTGTGGAGGGACCGCTTCTCTCTCTCCTGGCAATTGTTCATGACCGAGAAAACGAGCGACAAAATCGCTGGCGGCATACTATCCCTGGAGGACATTGCCGGCAGGTACCCGGGGCTCAAGTACCTGAACGTCGCCGGCTGCTTGGACGTGACGGATGCCGGTTTGATGGCCCTCGCGCGGTCCTGCCCCGGACTCGAGGCCCTGGACGTCTCGTGTACCCGGGCGGGGGATGCCGGCATTACCGCGGTCGCAACGTCTTGCCCCGGGCTCCGGCGACTGGCGGTCTCCCGCTGCTACAATGTGTCCAATGCCAGCATGACTTGTGTGGGCGTGCACTGCCCGCAGCTCGAGGTACTCTACCTGATGCTCTCGCGCGTCACCGACGTCGGCCTGATGGCCGTCGCGCGCCGCGGGTCCCCCTTGCGCGCCCTTGAGGCGCCCTTCACCGTGACAGACGTGGCCATGACCCTGCTGGCGGAGAACTGCCCCCACCTGGAGCAGCTGGGGATGAGTTTCTGCTGCAGCGTCTCGAACGCCAGCATTAAGCGGATCGCGGCCGCGTGCCCAGGGCTCCAGCGGTTCGACGCGAGCCGGTGCCAGCAGGTCACGGATGACGGCATTATGGGGCTCGCGGAGAACTGCCCGGGGCTACTCCGGTTGAGCGTGGCGGGGACACGTGTCACCGATATGGGCATCGTAGAAATCGCGCGCCGTTGTGAGCGGCTCGAGTATCTGAACGTGAACGGGTGCCCGCGCGTGACGGAAACCAGCATCAAGGCGGTCGCGAGGGGCTGCAGGCGGCTGCGCCACCTGTCCGTCGCGGAATGCCCGCGCGTGAAGGATGCGGGGATCTGCCGGGTGGCGGAAAGCTGCCCAGGGATGCAAGAGCTGAATATCCGGCAGGCGGGCGTCACGGGTGCCAGTTTAAGAGCCATCGCTGCCAATTGCCAAGAGCTCCGATACTTGGACATGGGGGGGTGTGGCAAGGGGGGGAGGAACCTAGCTTCCCTCGCCGAAGGGTGCCCGAAGCTGGAGCATCTCGACATCTCTTCCTCGCCATCGGTCAGTCAAAAGTCAATCGTGGCTGTCAGCCGTCACTGCACGCGGCTGCGGGTCTTCCGCGCGCGGTCGCTTGCGCTGCCGAGCCAAGTCTGGGCAAAGCTGGTCAAAGGGAGGGGGGCTGGGCTGCGGGTGCTGGATTTAGCGGGCAGTGGGGTCATGGACCCGGTCGTGCGGTTGGTGAGCTGGCACTGCCTTCGGCTACTCGAGCTGATCGTGCGCGAGTCCAAGATGGTGACGGATTGGAGTGTGCGTCTCCTATCGGGTGGCTGCCCGCAGCTGCGGTTGTTGGACATCAGCGGGTGTGCAGTCACGCCCGCTGGGACGGCCAGGTTGCCGGGAGAGGGCAGGTGCTATGTGGATTGGCAGAGCGCCCCCGTGGTGAGGGACGAGGACTCGGACGACGAAGAGGAGTATGACGACAGGGCGGCATTTCGGGACTTCATACTGGCGGCGCTCGTCATGGAGTCTGATTCCGAGGAGGAGGAGAATTTGTTGCTGATGGCTATGTGCATGGATAGGGAGGAGGAGGAGGAGGAGGAGGAGGACGCAGAGGAGCAGGAGGAGGAGTTAGAGGAGGAGCAGGAGTGAGTAGCATTGGATTAAATTAAATTAAATTAAATTAAATTATAACATGCCTCCGTTGGGAGATCATGTAGCACATAGTCCATGATGGATGGGTGGAGTGGAGGACGCCGCGTAATCGAACTAACCTAACTCTAAGCTATCTAGTCTAGAAAAGCCTAACTACACTACTCATCAAAACGCCGCCTCCTCTTGGGGGGAGGGGGCTTGCCCACAGGGTCTGGCGTGTGAGCCTTGACAATCTTCTGCCACCGCGTCTTGTCCTGCATGGCAGTCCAAAGACGGGAGAGAGAGTGGATGCGGTGTTCAAACTGGGCTGGGACCACTAGGTCGTCCAGCAACATCTGGATGTAGTTCGTGACAGGTTTCCCTACCCTTTTGGGAATGCCCTTGGGGCCAGGCCAGGTCAAATTGTGCCGCCCTGGCTGGCCAAGCCGCTGGGGGCCTGCCAGACCAAGGGCGGTGTCGACCTGGCTGGTGCGAGCAAGGTGTCCTACAAATGCTATCCTACGCTGCCTAATCTCGTCCGAAATACGAGGCATACCATGATACAAAGACTCTAACGACGGGCGCTTGAAAAACCCTACGTTAAGGACCTGTCGGAGCATCCTGTAAACCGTGCCGTTGAGCTTAGCTGCCAGGGTGGGTGTGAGTGTCAACGCCTCGGCGCCATACGTGAGCACCGGTGAGGACGAGGAGCTTGAAGAGCATGCGCTTGCGGTGCTCGCCCAGGCCCTTCGAGCGCCAGTAGGTGTTGAGCGAACGGAGCCTGGCCCAGGCCAGGCCGATGCGGGTGTCCACATCGTCTGCAGTGTCAGGGAGCCAACTCCCCAACAGTTTGAAGCGATCGCGGAACGGGACTTCCGTCCCGTCGAGCAGGCGCGGCAGCGGTGGTGTACTGGAGGCCCCAATCACCATCGCCTCAGTTTTGACACTAATCTCCAACCCCACCGCCCTCGCCTCCAGGCCCAGACAGTCCAGCCAGGTCTGAATGTGCTCGGGGCTCGCGATGAGGGGGGTGTCATCCGCATACGGCATAAATCAGGTCGGCCAGGCGGTAGCCGGGTTTAACCCCGCCGTGCGCGCTCTCGTTGTCCAAGCCTGGCTCGAACCCCTTAACCCCTAAATGGTCTTGCTGCCGATTTTCCGCCAAAAATCGAGTTCCAGCCGATGCATCGGCCCCTTCTCGGGGGACCAGATGCCGCGAAATCTATTGAGAATTAGGAAAAGTTTAGCTGAGAAGATCGAAAGTTTATAAAATTCTTCACAGCATGGTACTAGGGTTTGCATACTTTTGACAAAGTTATAGAGGTGTTCTGGCCGGTCAAAGTACAAGGGGTCAGGGTACTTTTTCACGTACAACGTGCATTCCGGAAAACGACGACCTGGCCATGGCGGCTTGCGCCCACGCATGGCATTTACGTTTGCGTTCGAATTTTCTGGCCAAACTTAGGATATTGATTTTAAACGTCCTAAAGATGATACAGGCCAATTTTTGGTTCGCGGGAATGCCATTTGATAGGTGTCGGCAGCGTTCTTGCTGGAAAAAACTGCGATCAGGCCGGACGATAGAAACGTTGACAGCAATACCTTTCCGGCGTATTTTAAAGGATATATTGGTTTCTTTGTACTTTTTATGATACATAGTAGTCGTAAACGTGCAAGGGTGGCCAGAAATCGCCGAATCCAGCGACCATGCTGCACAACTTTGGTGTGCCGAAATGCGCCATTTTGCGGCCACCGCCTGGGCCAAGTTAACGCCATCCATGCCTGGTAAAGCTTAAGCATCGTTTTCCTATCGATGTTTGACGTTTATATATACGTTCTAGCTTGTGTAGCACATTCTTTTTGCACTATTCATGCTCTTTCTTGACCCTGGCCTGGCCCCTTTCTAAAACACCCTTCTTAGATGCTTCCCTCAGTCAGTTGACCTGCCACAGGGTGATGGTGATAAGTTTTAGAGGCTGTATGGGTTTGAATACCTCCATATATGTTTGTTATACATTTCCCATACACATATTGCATGAGTGTGAGGCAGTTGGCTGGTCTCTGTGGCATCATCAAGCACGTAACCGGTGAGTAAAAGCTTCCCATTGACAGCATGTGCCACCAGGTGTGCTGGCCATCACCTGGCAAGCTATAGCAGCTTAGGCCTAGTTTATCCTTGCTAGGGCAGGCTGAAATAGGCTCAACACCACTAGTTTGTTGGTGGCTGCCTCCTAGAATGCATGCCTTGCGTAGGGTGTCCGTACCACGTTACCTACGTGCATGGACAAGGTGGCACCTGCACATAGGTGCCATGTAAGGGCAGTGTGATGATGCAGTTATGTTTCCCCATCATTGTGGAAGGGAAATGTATTGTTTGGCATGGTTGGTGGCCATATTAGGAGGTAGTATGCCCACCCCTACTCCCTTGGTTGCTTTTTACCAACGGTACCCCTATGGGCTGTACTGGGTGTAACTGCTGGTATACCCACCCAAATTATGACCCCAATAGCTCAAACTGTTCAGCAACTAATTGTTTATCATCCCTGAAGTGGTAGGTGCCTAGGTCTTATAACATAATTCAAAATGCACATTCTACCAAAAATGAAAACGCGCGTCTTGACCCCCCTGACTTTGACGGCAGTTAAACATGGCCTACCCTGCATATATGTGAGGTTGTGATATACCAACCCGAAGGGCAACTCATGGACATGCTTGGCCCCCAAGGACAGCCATTGGATATGGGTAGGTTGGATGGCATCTGGTTTGCAAAATTGTGAAGATCCAGCCGATTTATCGGCAGGATCTCAGACCATTTAGGGGTTAAGAGCGGTAAAGCGCGCACGTGCCTGGCGCATGACGTGATCCACGACAATAATGAACAGGTATGGGGACAGGACACAACCTTGCCACACCCCGTGGTGAAGGGGGCCGGAATGGTGGGGTGGTGCCTTCCGCAGTCCGCACTTAGCACTACTGCCCGTGAGCCCTCATACAGTCGACGAATGGCAGCAATAAACGCTGGTGGCACCCGATCCAGAGCTAGGATGGCCCAAAGAGCCTCCCAGAGGACCGTGTCAAAAGCCTTGATATAGTCAACAAAAATGAAGACCAGCGGCAAACTGTAAGGGCAAAGGCGACGCACCTCCTCCATCAACCGGCGCGCGACAAACACAGCCATGACAGTGTTACGACAATGACGGAAACCCATCTGAGACTCACCCAGGTGTGGGTCCAGCGCGGCGCGGAGCCTGGGCAGCATCATGCGCATGAAGACCTTCAGCGCGGCGCTCTGGAGGCAGACACCCCGGTAGTTACCGGGGTCAGCAGCAGAGCCCTTCTTGTACAGCATGACGCGGATGGCCGTCTGCCACTCAGCAGGCGGAGGCTCGTCAGAGAGCAGGACACGGTTGCAGAACGCCAGCAGAAGATCCCTAACCGCCGGGTCAGGAGTCTTCGGCTCTTAATTGGGGTGCTCTAAAGGGGTTCGACATCCGCAGCCATGCTGCAGCACGGGCGGCGACGGCCGCCCTCAGTGGTTATCGCCTGTCCGATCGACCTGATTTATGCAGCCGGATGATACCGCCCTCATCATGAGTGACCCGAGCACATTCAGACCCCGTTGCCGGACTGTTTGGGCTTGGAGGCTTCTTGCGGTGGGGCTGGAGACTGGCGCCAAAACCGAGGCGACGGTGATTGGTGCTACCAGTTGCCCGGGCTGCTCGAGGGGTCTGAGGCTGCTGCAGTTCCGTGACCGCTTCATCAAACTAGCTCAGTGTTGGGGAGCATGCTCCCTGACACAGTGACACGGCCGACGATGTGGACACCCGCATCGGCCTGGCCTGGGCTAGGCCGGCTCTGCTCGCTCAACACGTACCAGTACCGGGCACTTGAAGGACCTAGCTAGGCGAGGACCGCATGCAAGCGCGAATGCTCTTCAAGGTCTTGGTACGTGGTCACGCATGCACTCACATACAGGGCTGAAGCCTGTTTGCTCACGGTGGGACCAGTTGGTCATGCACACGGCTGAACCGGGCACACTATAATTGGATGCTCCGACAGCTGCAGGTGCTGAACATAGGGTTTTCCACCCACCGGTCACTTGTAAGAGTCTTTGTCTAATTGTAGTTAAGGGTATGCCTCGCATTTCTGATGAGACTATAGGCAGCTAGCGTAGAAACTAGAGTAGCATTTGTAGGACATCTTGCTCGAACCAGTCAGGTAGACAATGCCGCCCGCCCTTGGTCTGGCCGGCCCCCAACGGCTCGGCCAGCCAGGGCGGCACATAGAGCTGACAAGGCCTGCAGGCCGCCTGGCCCCAAGGACAAATTAACCCAGAAGGGTTGTTAGACCATGCGGCGCATTTCCGACGAGATTAGGCATCGCGTAGAATAGCATTGATTTGCAGGACATCATGCCTCAGTGCACCAGTAAGGTAGAAACCGCCCTTGGCCTGGCCGGCCCACAACGGCCGCCGTTGGCCAGCCAGGGCAGCATATTCTGACGTGGCCTGCATGGCCCTAAGGACATCCCCAGGATATTGTTGGTAGACCAGCAATCAACTACACAGATCAGTTGCTGCAGACCTTATATGGTCCCATGGAGCTCATTTTGAATATCGAACTTCCTTCATCTCTCTATAGGACTGCCCTGCAGGACAAGCTAGGAGATGGCAGACCATTGTCCAGGCTCACAAGCCAGCCCCTGTGGGCCAGCCCGGCCCGCCCCCCGGCCCCAGGAGGACAGGGCGCTTTTCTGCGTAGTGTGGTTAGGATCGATTTCGTAGCTTAGATCGATTAGACTTAGAGTAGCTAGTTTTCGCAGCTCCGCTCCCACCCACCCCCATTAAAATTAAAATTAAATTATAACATGCCTCCCTTAAAAACCCGAACTTCCCATACCAAATGGGACGTCCGCCGCTTCGGCGCCGGCCAGCGGGATTTTTGCATCTTGGAAACCTTTACGCTCACGAAGGAACAATGTGACGATGTTATCAAGTTCCTGGCCCGCCATGACGAACTTTTCCTGCCTACCCCTGGCGATAAGGTCACCAAGCCCGCCTGGGAATGGCTGCTTCAAGAACCGGAGGCGTACTTGAAGGCAGTCATCATGTGCAGCTACCTGCGCTGCGACGCCCACGACATCACCCAGATTGGCTACGCTGGCCTCAGGAGCCTCCTGCATGAGCGCAGACAGGCAGCCACAGCAGCTGCAGCATCCCCGCAGAGCAGCACCTCCCCCAGCACGGACTCCATCCGAGCTGCAGTGGCGGAGCAGCTGGCGCCGATGGCTGAGCAGCTCGCCGCCCTGAACGCGCCTGACGGCCCACTCAACACTCTCTCGGCCAAGGTCAACAACATTGAAGCCATGCAGAGTCGCCCTTAAGCTCCAGCCTCAGTTTACTGCTACGCAAGAGCACATTGCCACCAAAGTTTCCGAGGCCACAGCCACTGTGACCACCCGCCTTAACCAGGTGGAAGGCCGAGTCGGCCAAGGCACCGTGAAACTTGAGGCAGTTGCTGTCAAGGTAGACGCCCTGGCCACGCAGGTCCCCGAGATCGCCGAGCGAACGGCTGGCCACCATCGCCGCCCAACCTGCTGGTAGGGCTAGCGATGACCCCTCGACTCGCGCCTCCTGGGCGGACCTGCTCAAGCAAGAGCCAGGCATCCTCTACCACGACCGCCATCACCACCAAGCTCCAGGAGCTGGAAGACACGCGCCGCGAGGCCGCTGACCGCGACCGTCGCCGCTGCCGGGTCATCCTCAGGCGCTTCGACATGCTGCCGGAGGAGACCCCAGACTCTCTTCTCGACGAGCTGAAGAAACAGCTCTTGGCGCGCATGCAGCTGCCAGGTGCGATACTGCAGGGCGCCTACTGCCACTACCGCCTGCCCCATCCACGGGCCAAGGCTGGGCCCCCTCCAGTGGTCCTCACCTTCAGCGACATCACCGCCCGAGTTCGGTTCCTCTCTCGCCGCAAGAAGCTGGTGAACACCTCCTGGTCGCTTGACGACGACCTGACGCCAGCCCAGCAGCAGCAACGCCGCGATCAGTGGCCCGACTACATCCGCCACAAGACCAACCCCGAGAAGCCCCAAGTGTACTGGCGGGGCGGGGACCTCTATGTCAACAAGAAACTGTGGAAGCCCCCCCGGGCTTCCCCGGGATAGAGCACTCCAGCTAGTTGTCTAGATGGGGGCAATCGATGATGGGATAGCTTAGGCATTACAGCACTTGAAACGATATTAGCGCACAGCGTTATAGTACCTTCAATTAGCTCTGGCACCTTGTGGCCATCAGCTTGCGCCTTAATTAGCCGACGTCTTGAGCCCACCAGCCCCACCTCACATTTGTAGCATAAGCTATGCGTCAGCCTACCTATGGTATTGCACTGGTTGTATTGCACCCACAGTGTTGCGCCCCGGCACCATGCCGTGGAGAGAGCGCTCTGTGGCCTGCCCACCTGCGGCAGTGAGAGAAGCTAGGGCGCCCTCCCTCCTTCTCACTGTGTATATAGGGTTGAAGGTTCCTTTACTCTGTATTGGCACCCACGTGACGCAGTCACGTGCTTATTAATTAATTAATTAATGCCTCCCTTGGGAGATCATGTAGCACATATTCCTTGATGGGGGTGGAGGTGGAGGAAGCCGCGTAATCGAACTAACCTAACTCTAAGCTATCTAGTAGTCTATAAAATCCTAAATACACTACTCATGCAGCAAAACGCCCCTTCCTCTTGGGGGGGGGCTGGCTTGCCCATGCAGGGGCTGGTGAGCATTAATTAATTAATTAGGAACATAACTCCATTGGGAGTATATGTAGCACATAGCCCTTAATTAATTAATTAAACTCGTGCTCCCGTTGGGGAGTCACGGAGCACCGAAGTGCTTTTAATCCCTGTGTGTGCACTACAGGAGAAAGGGCAGAGACCCCCAGTCTCCTTCATGCCAAAGGCATGCCACAGCTGCAATCGGGCGCGGCTAGCTAAAAGGACAGGCTAACGATCCGGCAAACTGTGGGTGCAATAAGACCCATGTGAGCATATCATAGCAAGGAGCGTGGGCAAGTAATCTGAACATAGCCAGGGCGTAGCATGGCTGTACTAGGACTAGGCTAAGGCTATGGCTGGTTGTGTACCGTGCGTTGGCGGCACGTGACTAGGTGTGTTGGCACAGCTAGGCAACATTCTAGGCATGGCTGCCTTGGTTACAAGCTAGGGCTATTGCTATTCTAGCCCGCTGGGGGCGTCCACATCTTGTGGTTGATCATCAGGTCCCCGCCCCTCCAGTACACCTTGGGCTTCTGGGGGTCCTGCTTATGGCGGAGGTATTCCGGCCACAGGTCGCGTCGCTGCTGTTGCTGAGCGGGGGTGAGGTCGTCATCCAGCGTCCAGGTGAGGTCGTGCAACCGCTTGCGACGAGAGAGGAACCGCTGCTTATCCTCAGGGGAGGGGAAGGTGAGTAGGACTGGTGGGGGAGCCGCCTTGTCCCGTGTCGAGTGGGGAAGGCGGTGGCACCCACGCAGTTCTACCTCACCTACCAGGCCCATGAGGGTAAGAAGCTGGTTCTTGAGCTCGTCAGCAAGAGAGGTTGACGTCTCACCTGGCTTCTGGGGGAAGCGACGTAGCACCACTCGGCACTCGCGGCGAGCGCGGTCGGTGACCTCCCGTTGCTGGGCTTGGCGGTGGTCCTCCAGCTCCTGGAGCTTTGTGGCGATGGCGTCGGTGGTGGAGGCGGTCGCTGACCGCAGCAGGTCCGCGTAGGAGAGCGGCGGGAGGTCGCCAGCATCCTGCCGGGGTGGCTGGGATGCGATGGTGGCCGTCTGCTCCGCTATCTTGGGGACCTGTGTGGCCAGGGCCTCGGTGTGGGCGGTGATGGCCTCAACTTAGCTTCTTCAGGAGCACGCCACACTTGCCCTCTGCACCTGGTTAAGGCGAGAGACAAGTGCAGCATGCGTTTCCGAAGCCTGCGCCGCGGTGTGTAGCGCCGTGAACTGGGGTTGTAGCTTGTGGACGACCTTGGTTTCCACGTTGGAGACCCGGGCTTCCACCGTGTTGAGCGTCGTGTTCAGCGAGGTCAGCTTCTCGGCCAACGGCCAGGTCACGTGCTCCTCCAGCACTGCTCGGATGTCATCCTTGCAGAGGGAGGAAGCCGATGTGGCTGTCGGCTGCGCAGGCTGGGCTGGGGCGCGGATGTTGGTGGCGATTTGGTCCAGGGGTAGCTGGAAGAAGCTGCACAGGATAGCGAGGCGGTGGTCTCCCCTGTTAAAGAACCTCTCCAGGTTCTCGTCGGGGATTGGCCCTGTGCACCCATGGAGCTTGCGTTCCCGTGCTAAGTAACGCACGATTGCGGCGCATTCTGCTGTGGTAAGCTGCAGCCAGTGCAGAAAAAAAAAAAAAAAAAAAAAGGCGGTCGTTATCGGGTAGCCACTGTCGCCATTTGTGGTCGTGGCAGGGTTTCTTGGGCTCGGGCGAGGCGCTGGGCGATGGGTTTGCTGGCGGTGGGTTGGCAGGCCCAGACGGCTGGTTGGCGGGTAAGCCTGGCGGCTGAACAATGGCGAGGGCGAGAGGGTTGGGCTGGGCGCTGGGAAGCTGTGCCAGCTCCTTTTCCAGCCCTCGTTTTGCTTTGGTAGTCGTCATAGCTGGTCACGTGCGTAACTTTGTCTATACTGCGTGGCAGCCGTAACCGTTTATACTGGCAAGTGCGTCTTAGAAAGGCGCATCGAATGCAAGTGGTCTGACCGAATTTGGGGCTCAGACGCAAAAGATCTGAACTCCGCCGTCAGCCATACCGCCGTCAGCCATTTTCGTTGTCGAGCCCACTAAAAACTTATACAACATAGCCCTTGAGAAGGGGCATATGGCCTATAATACATTCTAAGCTACTTCCTGCAAGGGTGGGAATATAAACGACACGTACTTGCTCTAGGTGCACCAGGGCACCTGCACCCCACAGAGTCTCGGGCAACACCTAGCTAAGGGGAGCCCGTCATAGGTGGGGAAGATCAGCATAGCTATACAAGAGCCGCTAGAGCGTGGCATCTCAGCAGAGAGCAGCTCTCTGCATGGGCACAGCATAACTAGATAAAGCAAGGCATCATCTGGAGTGTGGCACATCATAATAGGCACACATGTACATGGCTAAATGAGACTCGTGAATCAGCTGGTATAGAGCCTGTAGGAGGCCTACATGTACATGGCCACAGTCTATCTATTCTAGTACACTACTACTGCTGTATTCCCCTAAGCTGGGGCGTCTGGAGTCGTTGGGGCCGGCCGCGGGGGTCGCATGCCAGGGCTTGTGGCCGACGTAGATGGCCGCCCCCTTCCAGTACACCGGCTGCCCCGCCGTGGTCTGCCGGAGCTGGAGGTAGGTCGGCCATAGCTCCCGTCGCCGTTGTTGCTGCGCCAGGGTGTGCGTGAGCCTGGACAATCTTCTGCCACCAACCCCCATCAGTCCGTGGAATACGTGCAACATGATCTCAAGATGGAGTCATGTTATAATTTAATTTGATTTAATTTGATTTTTTTTCATAAAGCATATTGGCCCAGGTCATAGAGGACAACGAGCCGTCGAGCCCCCCCCAGTGGGGAAGCGCCCGCGTGTGCAATCCCGTGGGAGGCACGCCAGATAGCTCCCCTAGGGCAGTGTGCGGCTGCTTAGATAGATGTTGTAGTTAGAATGCTGTTAGATAGATGTAGTATGTAGCCAATGTAGATAGATTAGACCG
Source organism: Mesostigma viride (assembly GCA_009746045.1). NCBI lineage: Eukaryota > Viridiplantae > Streptophyta > Mesostigmatophyceae > Mesostigmatales > Mesostigmataceae > Mesostigma > Mesostigma viride. The sequence goes on from RPFO01000436.1 coordinate 229,853, forward strand.
GTAGGACTGTTTGCACCCATCCATCCATCCATCGATCCATCCATCGGGCTCTGTGACTCCCCAACGGGAGCACGAGTCTAATTAATTAATTAATTAATTAATTAATTAATATTGGCCCAGCATGGTCACTTAGCTCTATAGCTGTTTAGATTGGCATGTATGTGATCCGGCATTAGATGGCTCGTTGTGGCCATTTTGCATGCGCCTTAGCCAACGTCTTGAGGCCACCTCACCTTGAATTGAATTGAATTGAATTGTAACATAACTCCGTTGGGAGTATATGTAGCACATAGCCCTTGAGAGGGGGCATATGGCCTATCATACATCCTAGGCTACTTCCTGCAAGGGTGGGGATGTAAAGGACCCTTGCTCTAGGTGCACCAGGGCACTTGCATCCCCATGATCTTCAAGCTATGCCCAGCGAAGGGGGAGCCTGTCATGGGGGGGAAGATCAGCATAGCTATACAAAAAGGCGAGGGCATGGCGTCTCAGCAGAGAGTTACTCCCTGCATGGGCACAACATAACTAAATAAAGCTAGGCATCATCTGGAGTGTGGCACATCATAGGCACACATGTACATGATTAAATAAAGCGTGTGGCTTAGCTAGGATAGTGCCTCTAGGAGGCGTACATGTACATGGCCACGGTCTATCTAGTCTACACTACTACTGCTGTATTCCCCTAAGCTGGGGCGTCTGGAGTCGTTGGGGCCGCGGGGGTCGCCTGCCAGGGCTTGTGGCCGACGTAGATGGCCGCCCCCTTCCAGTACACCGGCTGCCCCGCCTTGGTCTGCCGGAGCTGGAGGTAGGTCGGCCATAGCTCCCGTCGCCGTTGTTGCTGCGCCAGGGTCAAGTCGTCGTCAAGGGTGAAGAGAGTCTTCTCGAGCCGCTTGCGGCGTCGGAGAAAAGAAATCTTGTCCGCCGGGGTCTTAAAGGTGAGAAGGAGCGGGGGCGGCCCTGCCTTACCCCGCGCGCGGGGAAGGCGGTGGGCGACCAGGTCGATCTCACCAGTAAGGCCCATGCGACTAAGAATTTCTCTCTCAAACGCACGTGCAAGCTTCTCGGAATTCTCACCTTCCTCCATGGCGAGGTTCTTGACAATGACGTTAAGGCTGCGCTTGGCAAGCTCGGCCGGCCTCCTCGCGGAGGTCAAGCGTCTGCCGCTGGAGCTGGGCTGCGACGGCGGAGGTGGTGGAGGTGGTGTGCTGCTTAAGCATGTCCGCCCAGGTCGTGATGGGAGGAGCATCGCCGGCCAGGCCAGCAGAGGCTGGCTTGGCGGCAATGTCCTTCACCGCCTGGGCGGTGAGGCCCGCGGTGTTCTGCAGGACCTCGATAGCGATGGCATTATCCTTAAGACGTTGGTCAATGTCGCGGAGCTGGGCGGTGATGGAGTCGGTGGAGGCGGAGGGGGGGGGTGGAGGCGAGGAGGGTGGCGGTGGCGGTGGGGATGGTGGGGAGCTCAGCAGCCAGCGTGCGACCCACAGCTGCCACATCTGCAGCTAGGGGCGTCACGTGCTGTGAGATGGTTTCTTGGAGGTGGAGGAGGAAGGTGGATTCGGTCAAGGGGGAGGGGGTCCAGAGGTCCGTGATACAGCGCTGAAGGATGGAAAAGAGGGCGGCGAGCTGAAGACGGGGGCGAGACCAGCGGGCCAGGTTCTCAGCATGTTGTCGGATTGAAAACCGGCCGTCAGGTCCAGTGCGGAGGCGGCTATGGCTTTGAAGGCGCTTGCACAGGTCGAAAAGGGAGGCGTATGACCCATAAAACACGAGCTCCAGTATCTTGATGGGTGGCATGTCGAAATAGCTGGGTCTGGCTTCGTCGAAGGTGGAAAATAACCCGTCAACGTCAAAGTCGCGCTCAGACCAGCTCGGTTCGGTTGGGCGGCTGCGTTTTGGCTCAGGCGAGGCTGAGGGCGAGGCAGGAAGCCCGGGAGGGTGCTGGACGACCACCAGTGCGCGACTAGTGTCATCATTGCCTGCCGGACCTGAGGGCGAAGCTGCAGCCGGAGCTGCAGACGTATTTTCATTGCCGAGCGCAGCCGTCAGGCTGCGTTGCGTCGATAAGCGTTTGCTCATCGTATATTGCGTAATAGCTGCGGAAAATTATATCAGCATGTGCGTCGTAGAAAGACGCGTCGATTGTGATATTCACGGCTAAATTCGGTGCTCAAACGTGAAAGTTATGAGCTCCGCCGTCAGCCATGGCTACCTCGTGGCTCGTGGCTCGTCACCTCACCTTATAAGCTATTAACCCAAGTAAGTAAGTAAGTACTTGCGTGTCATGCGCAAAGGCATCACACGGAGTACTATGCTAATCTCATTAGAAAAATAATTACAAAAAAGTTTTTTAAAAAATTGTGTAATTATTTATAAGCTATTGATTAATTTATTTATTTATTTATTAATTAATTTAAGCCTCACGTACCTTATAAGCTATGCGTCAGCCTACCTATGGTACTGCATGGTTGCATATTGTGCACACCCGCAGTGTTGCGCCCCAGCACCCTGCTGCATGTGGATAGAGGGCTCTGTCCGGCCTGCCCACTTGCGGCAGTGAGAGAAGCTAGGGCGTCCTACCTCCTAGTTGTGTTTAGGGGTGAAGGTTCCTCTACTCTGTATTGGCACCCACGTGACGCACTCACGTGCTATTAATTACTTAATTAGTTCATTAATTAATCAATTAATCACACTCACGTGCTATTAATTACTTAATTAGTTCATTAATTAATCAATTAATCACCACCACAGAATGACTACTTCGTTGCCACACTTCAATGGTTCACGCATCCACTGTGCTCTGCCCTTTGACACCATCGACATTGTTATCTCGGGCACCTTAACATTTTTTATTCTTGCGCATCAGCAGAATACGAAGTGAGACAACTATGCCTGGACGCATGGCGATCCAACGCCGTGGAAGGACTAAGGTAGTTGTCTGAGAGGAAAGACGCGAAGGCCGCGGGAGCCGCGTGGCTATCTCTAGGTAGACCTGCATGGAGGGAGACAGAGGGTAACAAGAAAGGTTGATATTTACAAGATCATCGCCTCCAAAATATGCATGAAGCCAAGGGAAAGCGACAGCTATTCCCAGTGTTGGCATATGGCATTCTGCGTCCTGCTTTGTGTTGTTGACGCGCCAGTGAACCCTGATATTGCGCCCGTTCAAAGGGCCAGGCCTCAACACCTGACCATGGCATCAATAATCGCGTCCGTGTCCACCCCTGCGGCCGCGCACGAGAGCGCCCACAGCCGCGCCTGCGTCCCAGGGTCCCTGGATCCCGGGGCCGCCTCCCTGGGCGCCGCGTCATGGAAGTAGGCCCCCGTGATGCCCGCCAGGTGGCGCGCCGCGGCCGCGTGCAGCACGCACAGCGCGCCCTCGCGGGGCGTGCGGAAGAATAACGCCATGCAGAGCGCCAGGAGTGGGCGCAGGAACCAGGGCACATGGCGCCACAGGCCCGTGCACACCACGCCCGGGTGGAGCGCGTTCACTGTGATGCCCAGGTGGTCACTGTAGCCATCGGGCCCCCTGGCGAAGGGGTTGGATTCCGCTTTTCTAGTTTGCCTCTCAGGGCCACGACCAGCCGATGATGACGGGGCAAACGGCATGGTTGCAGCGACCCCCTTGCCGTCAGCTCCTGAGCAGCATGCTGACACCTCGCCAGCTTGGACCTCCTGTGCTCGCCTGCCAGCATTAGCATCACTTAGCTGGACCGCACGGGAGTCACTCGAACATCCCACCAGCGTGTCAGGACGACCCACCAGGCCTTTACCGGCCACAGGCCCCCTCAGCTCTCGGGGTCCCCCATCACGGTCACTGCGTACTGGGGAGTCACTATAGCCAGTGTTGCTTACAGTGGATCCACCCGGTTCACCTTTGCAATCGGGGCCCAGTGACGGATGCTGGGAAGAGCGGCCGCTGGCCCTGTGCCGAAGACCAGCACATGAAACTGGCATGCCCATGCCCCCCGTGGCACGCGGGGCCTGCCTGCCACCTGCATACCCCCCGGGCGCCTCACCACTGCCGACGTCACCATCCCCGCGCCCCCTGGAACTGCATACTACCACCTCCCTGTCGCCCTCCGAACTCGTTCTATCCACTACACCACTATCCACAGTAATAATACCATTTGCCGTCACCCCGGCCCGTCCAACCTGTACCCCCGCCTCCCCTCTTTTCCCCACCAAGCTGCCCCCACCGTCCCGACCCCAACAAAGTCCTGCGGTACTCTTGGCCCCCACAGAGACATCCTCGCCAAGCTCCCTCCCCCTGCTATTGTTGGCCGCGCCTTCGCCCGCGCTATTTTTGGCCGCACCTTCGCCCGCGCTATTTTTGGCTGCGCTGGCCCTGGCGTACGCCCCCACCAGCCGTGCCGCCATCTCCCTCGCCGCCAGCACCACCGCGCACTTGCTGCGCACGTACGCCACAAACGGGTGGTAAGCGAGCGGGCCCGAGACCAGCCAGGGGTCCCCCAGGGGGTCGCTGCCCCCACCCCCGCCGCTGGCCCCACTACCACTCCCGCTCCCACTCCCCGGGCCCCCACCATCTCGGTCGCCACTGACCCCGCCACCCGCAGCACCGCAGTCACGGCTTCTACTGCCCCCGCCACCAAGGACACGACTCAGGATGCTGCGCACGAGGGCATTGTCATGAAAGACTTTGGCCCCACTGCCACCCCCGCCAGAGATACTGCCCTCAATGACATCATCGCTATGAAGATTCCCCCCGAAGACGGCCCCCGGCGCGCCGCCAAACTCGTGCACGCTCGACGCCACGCACACGACACGGCAGGGACCCTGGGGGCCCTTCCACGGAGACGCGCGCGCCGTCACGCGATTGGTCGACAACTCGCTGAGGCTTTTGGACGGACGAGGAGGGAGGCCGCTTGATGCTACCGAACGCGATAAAGCAAGGCTTGATGATTTCTTGGAATCAGAGGTGGTTTCCAGGGAGCCAGCGGCGCCGTCCCCCTGGCTGCAGTGCGTGCGGTGCATGACAGGGAGCAAGAGTGACGTGAGCAAGAAGTGTCCAAGATGGTTGACACCCAGGTGCTCCTCCCAGCAGCCCGTACTCAGGGGTGGCTTGGCGGTATCTTCTAGGCCCACACCACTACCCTGCTCGGCCGGGGTAGTGGCATCGGAGAGACCGCAGCAGGGGGGGGGCTGTGAAGGGTGTGTGTGCCCACCCCCCGATGGCTCGATGCCAGCATTATCTTTAGAGGGTCCACCAGTATTGCAGGGTGCGCCAGCAGGATTGGAAGGAGCGGTGTCACTGGCACTGACGGTACTACTGGAAGCACTGGCATTGCTGGGAGCGCAGGTACTACTGGGCGCGCCAGTATTACTGCAAACACCAGCACTACTGGGCGCGGCAATGCTGCTGGAAGCAGGGCTGACATCCCCCCGGGCACTCTCCTTCTCTCGCATCACTTGTTCCTCGGTCGTCAAAAAGTCCAGGACCCTGCTCGCGGCCGGCGGGAGTGGGCGGGTAGCCTCAGCACTTGCGCGCAGCTCTGTGGAACCGTTCACGTGTATGTTGCAGGCGCCAGGTGTCGCCGTGGTGCCGCCCCGCGTGCACATTTGGCAGCTGCCCGAGCGTGCCAGCTTGACCTGGCTGTGAAACACCGAGCTCTCGCCCAGCAGTGCGCCCAGGCCCCACTCACGGCCGGGTGAGCTATTATTAGAACCACCGGGGCCAACCCCGTGGATGCCAGAATCCGCCACCGGGTGGTCGGGACGTTGGGCTGAATGTGGGCTGAATGAGCCCCGGACTGTCGGTCGGTTGGCGGTAAAAAGTTTTTCCGTCGGTTGAGATGCAACTGCCGGATGGACCCCATCCATGGGGGAAATTGCTCCTGGGGGGATTGCTTCCGGTACCGAATGCTCGGGAGGCATCGGCGGAGTGGAGCCAGTTGGGGTGATGGGTGGGCCAATGGGTGGGGTGATGGGTGGGGCAACAGGTGGGGTGATGGGTGGGCCAATGGGTGGGGTGATGGGTGGGCCAATGGGTGGGGTGATGGGTGGGCCAATGGGTGGGGTGATGGGTGGGGCAACAGGTGGGGTGATGGGTGGGCCAATGGGTGGGGTGATGGGTGGGCCAATGGGTGGGGTGATGGGTGGGGCAACAGGTGGGGTGATGGGTGGGCCAATGGGTGGGGTGATGGGTGGGGCAACAGGTGGGGTGATGGGTGGGCCCATGGGTGGGCCAACGTGTGGGGTGATGAGTGGGGTGATGGGCGGGGAGGCAGAATGCTGGGTGGCAGCATTAGGGCAGCTGGCGGTCTTCTTGGGCTTGGGCCGCCCGTAGCACCTGTCGACCCAGTCCGCCCCGATGAAGTCGCCCCGGTCGGGCCACCATCCACGCGCCCAGCCCTCTCGCTGGTCCGGGCGCGCAGGCGAGAGCATGACGCCCGCGTTGTTGATCAGCAGGTGGAGCGGGAGTCCCTGGGAGAGGAACACTTGGGTGAATCGGAGGATGGAGTCCCGCCGCCCCAGGTCCATAGGTATGGCAATAACATGCGCGGCCTTGCGAGAGCGGTCCCGGACGTGTCGTGCGGCGTCCAGGAGGGAGTTCAGGGATCTGTCCGTCATGACCACCGTGTCGGCTCCCAGCGCTAGCAGCCCCAGGCAGATTTCTTTCCCCATCCCGCCCGCCGCGCCGGTCACGACCGCCACTTGGCCGCGCAAGGGCCGGGAAGGGTCGCCGTGCCTGTCGGCGGGAGATGCGTCGGCGGATGACAGGTTCGATTCGATCATTCTCGACACGTGCCGGGCGTTTCGGCGCCCGAGGATCAGCTCGCACCAAACGATCCCGTAGAGGAACGTGAGGGGGTGGCGGATGAAGAAGAGATATAGGAAGGTGAGCCAGTAATGCAGCCATACGACCCATCCAGGCAAGCGAAATTCGGACTTGGCATCAGCCACGCTGGACCCCGGGCCCATTACTGGCTGGGGAGGTGAAACTGAGCGGCCCGTGCAACATGTATTGCTGGTATGGTTGAACTCCGCCATGTATCGCTGAAATGTGGTCTAAACTTTCTTCATATGAGTTGCCGTCTTCCCGTTCCTTCTATGCGCCATTCTCTGTATAGTAACAAAAAGGGCATACGTCTAACACAAAAGAAATTGAAGTAACTGGGGAGATGATCATGCCCAGAAATATATGCCCCCCCCCGCAACCAAACGTCCTCCTCCAAGCACTTAAAACCAAACGTCTCACCCAAGACAGCGAGATATTCCCAAGCAGAACGAGATGCTTGGTCTAATAGAACCAACCACAAGCCGTTGCATGCAATCTTGGGGAAATTACTTCGGTGAGACAACCCCCTCCCTCGCCAAAGCTGGCATGATTTCCATCAATCATCATGGAGAAGCGTTTGTTGGTGGTTCTGTCAACAGGACGCTGACGGTACAAGGCTTCTTCTTGACGTCAAGAAACGCGGACGTAAACCGCCTAGCTTGCAAGCCCAAAGAATCCTTCTGCTGTCGCTTCTAACCAAACTGTAATGTTTTTCCCGCGTTTTTACGCTGTCTACGCCACTGTGGGCCCGAAAATTATTGGCGTCGCGTGCTTGTCGCGTGGCCTAGGAACTGGGACGCCATGACCACACTACAGTACAGGCTGTATTAGTGTATTACCACTCGGTCACTATAGACTCTGCTGCCCATGTCCGGCGTGGGAAGTGTGGGCGGTTCCGCTTACGGCACTGTAGATAGCAGCTGATGGGAACATGCAGAAAACTTAGGACCGCTAGCCCCTGCGCGGGTTTGAACTGGGGACTTCCGGATCCGACGGAACGACCAGTAAAAACTCCCACTTCCGGCGTGGGAAGTCATTACAGTACCACAACTCAACTAAGTAGTGACCACAGGCCCATGTGCGGTGTGGGATACAACTAACTAACTATGTAACTAACTAACTTACCACAGAACTATATCCGGCCCTTGGCCATTAATAGAATCTCCGCTGCTCAATCGGCGGTCGTGGGACAGTGAGTCAACTTTTTCGTGAGTCAACCCTGAGTCAACTCACAAAAGTCCCACAATAACCCTGTCGGACCACCGGCGCGAGAATTAACTCAACTCAACAACTCTACTGTACTGAGTGTACTAGGGCTGGGACATCCGGGTCATTTCGCGACCCGAACACGAACACGAACACCTGGGGAGAGTACCCGAACCCGAATACCGAACATGTTCGGTACATTCCCAGGTGACCCGAACACGAACACGAACATGTTCGGTACAGGTTTAAGGTGACCCGAACCCGAACCCGAACATTACCCGAACATTTTACCGAACACGAACAATTCATAACGATACACTTATGAGTAGGATACGGACACCATCGAGGACAATTGAACTGTCACAAAAGAAAGCAAAATGCTAGCTGTCGTCTGAACTACTGAAACCGATAGAAATAAACCTTCGTACTTTGTTATCTTGTTCATTGGCTGGTACTGAAATATATGATAAGTGAAAAGTTCTGCGGTTTGGTACTGAAAAATTCGGCTGAAAACAATAACAACAACCGAAAAGTATGTAAATGTTCGGTACCGGGTCAAAGGCGAACATGTTCGCCCGGTTCCCAGGGTGACCCGAACACGGACACGAACATGTTCGGTAAGTCTCCAGGGCGACCCGAACCCGAACAGCACATGTTCGGCCGAACATTTTAGGCGACCCGAACACCGCACATGTTCGGTATTCGCCCGAACATGTTCGTGTGCGGTATGCGGCGGATGTCCCAGCCCTAGAGTGTACTCTACACAAGTCACACACTCACACTACCATGCACTAATTTATGCTGCCAACAGGCTACGTGCAGCGCCGCGCCGTGCATGCGCTGCCAGCGCTGGGCAAGCGACGACTTTCCCTACGTGCAAGACGGCAGAAAAAACAGCCAGGACGCAGAACTTCAGCTGCAATTTTATTGCCCGCAAATCGCCGTTGAGCTTCGTCGCGGAGTCGGCGGCGGGAATTTTTATTAGCGTCTTTGGAAATTGATGACATTAGGACGCATTGCTTTTAGAGATTGATGCCTAGAACTTTAACAGCTGTGGTTTAGATTTCACAGTTGCGTATTCCCGACTCGTTATAATAGGAAACGCTTTGACATATCACGTATTTGGTGCAGGCGGCAAACCGTTCACGGCGGCTCTGGGCGGACAATTTTTGCGACTACATTCGTCTTCTGTGATCCGTCACCATGGTGAAGAAAAGCAAAAGTATCCTTTTTGTAAAATTACCGTGCGTTTTTCGTTGTTAATTTTTAGATGCATTCTCCAGTAACGGTCTTAGGACAGTGCCAGAACAGGCGTTATACCACACATGGGAACGGCATTTATGCGAGCATGAAAAAAGTATGCAGGTGTTGCGGTCACGCGCTTGTGGGGTATTCGTAGAAGTCTATATTGAGATATCCACCGAATGTTTACCTGCAGTATAGTCGCTTTTATGAGCATCCTTAACTTCACTAAATCGGTGGCAATCGCAGAGAGCAAGAGCAAGCGGGTGACGCTAAAGCAGAAGCATAAAATCATCAAGAAGGTCAAGGAACATCACAGGAAGAAGGCAAAGGAGGCGAGGAAGGCGGGCCACAAAAAGAAAAAGGAGCTGAAGGATCCTGGGGTGCCGGCGCAATGGCCGTTCAGGGAGCAGGAACTCGCCGCCATCGAGGCCAAGAGAGCCCAAGCCCAAGCGGAACTGGAGGCGAAGAAACAGGCGAAGAAGGAGGCACGGGTGAGCTTACGTAGGACGGCTGTGTATCAGGGTCCAGGAAGTGAGTGTGCGGAGGGACAGTATGCTCAAGGAGGAAAAAAGGAGGGGCGGTTTTCTTGGCAGGAGTGGCCATAGTTTATATTATTATTGTTTTCATTATAGTGAGGAATTGCCATCACTATGCTATTCCCTATGTCCCTCGCTGTCCCACTCATTATCCCTTTCCCTATCTCGCTGTCCCACTCATTACTAGATTCGGCCCATCCAACCCCCTGGAGGGGTCCATATCGCGAAGCCTAGTATCCCTGTCCCTATCTCCCTCACTGTCCCACTTGATGCCACCCTAAGCCTCCTCGTCTCCCGCCCATATGACCGCCCGTTCCTTACCCTCTCCTCAAATGGTGTAGAATGTCAACGACTGGCCATCTTTCCGTCGCACATGCGCTGCCGCGATGGCGCACTACTCTTCCGCTCCTAAAAAACCTGTCGAATGTCACCCACCTGCACCACCTTGTCGCACACCTGGTTCGCCATGATCGCGTGCTCATCCACTCCTCATCCCATCTCACCTGACCACTGGCTCGCGCACTCTGTGCCTGCACGCCCGTTCCCTCCCTTCTTCCTCCATCTCTTCTCCTCCGTCCTCCTTATTTGATTCCTGATGCTTTCCTCCCCCTTTTGAATTCTCAAGGATTGCAAGGCAACCCCACCCGAGGCACTGCATTTGCCAGTTATTACCACACTGCGGTGATTACTTATGCTTTACTCCCCCATCTTGATGCTCGTAGATTTCAAGGCCGTCCCGCCGACGCACACTCCGGTTACTAATATCTAAAAGTAGCAATAACGACACTCCGGTTACTAATATCTAAAAGTAGTAATAACGACACTCCGGTTACTAATATCTAAAAGTAGTAATAACGACACTCCGGTTACTAATATCTAAAAGTAGTAAGAATGACACTCTGGTTACTAATATCTAAAAGTAGTAATAACGACACTCCGGTTACTAATATCTGCAAGTAGTAATAACGACACTGCGGTTACTAATATCTAAAAGTAGTAATAACGACACTCCGGTTACTAATATCTGCAAGTAGTAATAACGACACTGCGGTTATTACTCAGTACTACTTCGAACCACCACTTCAATACATCCAGTATTGAAGAAGCATTAAATACTTTACAAAAACACAGCTCCACCAACTCCTCTTACCCCTTCAAGCCGAGAAGCGCAAGCCTCCCCGCCAGAGGGTATCGTAATCAGTTGATTAACCATCATCCATCTAGTAACTAAACAACCCGCAACATCCACAAGCACCCATCTACCTCCCCCTCTCCCCACGAGAGGCACATGGCCACCAGCATGCAGTCGTTGCAGCTAGTTAGGTTACCCATGACACGCTCACTCCCCAACTCTCCTATTCCATGAGCACTACCCCCCAACTGGCCAAGATGAGCGAGGCCGCCAGCATGAAGGCATCGCAGAAATATATACCTAATTGAGCCATGTTTTTTTTTTTTCTTTCTTTTTTAAATGATCAACTTCCCTATTCCCCAGGCCGAGAAGCGCAAGGCGGCCAGCATGGAGGTGGATGCGGGGGGAGATGGCGACGCACTGCAAGGGCTGGCGTCGTCGGCCGCCAACCGAGAGACCGAGTTTGAGAGGAAGCGCAAGACGAGGGAGGAGGACAAGAGCAGCGTCCACGGTGGGTCCCTGGCAGGGTGTTTTGGGGAGTTTGGCCATGCTGATGCTTTGCAAGGCAACCATTGTGCTTGCATAATGGTTTCCAGTGTTTTGCTAGTGCCGCTACCTTGCATGTGTTCGATTTGACGTGTTCACTTGCCCCCCTTCCCCGCCCCCTTCTCCCCTCCTGGCCTTGTTTTGGGCCCCATGCATTCTTTCTTCCTTTTTTGGTTTGTGGGTGGGTGGTCTTTTGGTTGTGGGTGGGCATCCCAAGTCTCTCCCGGTGGTGACCACCCAATGGCCCATCCCCTGTTTATCTGCCTCGGATTTCCGTCACGCCATTGCTGGTTTCTGGTTGAACAGGGAATCAGGTTTGCCATGTGGCAAGCAGAACTTAGTAGAGTAGTTAGTGTGGCAAGCAGAACTTGTTTTCATCGGCTGGTTAAGGTATTCTGTGCGCAGGCTCGCCGAACTATCTTATGCGATGCTCTTTCTCTTGCCAGCTTCTCTCCCGTTTGGCATAGGCCACCCGATGAATGCGTACAGTACATGGTTAGCAGCTGAATGGTGCCGATGTCTATGTATTCCTACTATTTGTCTACTATTTGCCTCATAGTTCTCTCTCTCTCTATCTCTCTCTCTCTCTCTCTCTCTCTCTCTCTCTCTCTCTCTCTCTCTCTCTATCTCTCTATCTCTCTCTCTCTCTCCCTCCCCCCCCCCCCCCCCCACAAAAGCCGCCGATGGCTCCTGCTGTGCATTCTACTGCGACCTGTGGTCCCTCTACTACCAATGGCTAACGATTCTTTATTCAATTATTATTTAAATTAATTTTATTATTACTTCTTAATCTCTATCTCGTTTCCGTTTCATCCTCGTCCTGCTCTCTTTCCCCTTCCTTCCTCTTCTCTCTTCCTCAGACTACTCGCGCCGCGCGTTCTATCGGGACCTGACGAAGGTGCTGGAGGCCGCGGATGTCATCGTGGAGGTGCTGGACGCGCGCGACCCACAAGGGTGCCGCTGCTTCGAGGTGGAGCGCATGGCGGCCGCCGCCAACAAGCGTGTGGTGCTTCTCCTTAACAAGATCGGTGAGCGCTCACTGTACCGGTCACTCTAGCGTCGGGCACGATAACCTCCTGTATGACGTTATCTTGCTCCCCCCTCCTATTGGCAACCCCGAGACTTTGTCACGCGTGACATCGGCGAGAAGTGCCCTTGCTGATAACTCTTGCGCCTGTTTCAAATTTTGTCCCTCCCCCAACCTTATTGCCATCCCCCAGACCTAGTACCCCGTGACGACCTTGACGCGTGGCGGGTTCACGTCTTGCTTTCGCATACGCACCCATTTGCTAATCCAACCTGTTGCCACCTCCCTTGTATCATAGGTACTGCGTGACGTCGTGGAGAAGTGGCTGGCCTGTGCTCTGACTTACATTGAAACGATGACCACACCCGCGCCCTTCACTGCTGCCCACTTTGTTACTGCCACGAGACCTGGTCCCCCGTGCCGTCATGGAGCAATGCCTGGCCTGCATGCTTGCTAACGAGTCCGCGACCCTTGAAAATAAAAATAATAGTAACGCACAGTATTGAATGTTCTTCTCCCCACCTTGTTACCAACAACCAGACCTGGTCCCACGTGACGTCGTCGAGAAGTGGCTGGCCTACCTGCGCGAGGAGTTCCCCTGCGTCGCCTTCAAGTGCAACACGGTGTCGGGCCAGCGCAGCCACCTGGGCCAGAAGAAAGGGGGGGCGGTGTCGGGCGCCGCGGAGCTGTTGCAAACGAGCGACGCGCTGGGTGCCGACACGCTGCTACAGCTGATCAAGAACTATGCGCGCAATGAGAAGGTGGGTGCAGTACAAGGGGCAACAGGCTGTAATTGGGGTATGGCAGACAGGCTGCAGCAGCTGATCAACAAACATGCTCGTAACGAGGTGGTTTGCAACTAGTACTCTTACTTTGTTAGGAACTAGCAATCATTAAGGGGTTGACATACAGGCTGCGCTCCCTCTTTTTAGTTTGTTAGGAACTAGCCATCATGGAGGGGTTGACTTACAGGTTGCGCTCCCTCTCTTAACTTTGTTAGGAACCAGCAATCATTAAGGGGTTGACTTACAGGTTGCGCTCCCTCTTTTTAGTTTGTTAGGAACCAGCAATCAGTAAGGGGCTTACGTACAGGCTGTGCTCCCTCTCTTAACTTTGTTAGGAACTAGCAATCATGGAGGGGTTGACTTACAGGCTGCGCTCCCTCCCAACCCCTGTTCCAGCCACTCCCTCCCCTGTGCCCCTCCGAGCACCCATCCATCCTTCCCAACACATACACCAACATGCATCCTTGCCTCCACGTCTCTCTCCCAACACAACATCCCAGCAATGTGACAGGGATTAAACCACACAGTGGTAAGACATCCTACCCCACCCTCCCATTCCCCATCCATATCCCCCCCCCCACCACCACCACACACACACATCCATTCTCCTTGCTTCCTCCATTTGCAACCCAAATCATTCTCTCTACTCCCCAATGCACGCACACACACACGCACAAGCACAAATACACACACATGCACACGCGCACCCACCCACCCACCCACCCACCCACCCCACCCAACCCAACCCACCCACTCTCTCTCTCTCTCTCTCTCTCTCTCTCTCTCTCTCTCTCTCTCTCTCCCCTCTCTCTCTCTCTCTCTCTCTCTCTCTCTCTCTCTCTCTCTCTCTCTCTCTCTCTCTCTCCTCTCTCTCTCTCTCTCTCTCTCTCTCTCTCTCTCTCTCTCTCTCTCCCTCTGTCTCTCTCTCTCTCTCTCTCTCTCTCTCTCTCTCTCTCTCTCTCTCCCTCTCTCTCTCTCTCTCTCTCTCTCTCTCTCTCTCCCTCTCTCTCTCTCTCCTCTCTCTCTCTCTCTCTCTCTCTCTCTCTCTCTCTCTCACACACACACACACACACACACACACACACACACACACACACACGCCGTTCCCCTGCCCCCCCCCCCCCCCCCCCCCCTTGCAGATGAAGATGGCGGTCACCGTGGGAGTGGTGGGCTTCCCCAACGTGGGCAAGTCATCGCTCATCAACTCGCTCAAGCGCGCGCGCGTGGCCAACGTGGGCGCGACACCTGGCGTGACCAAGTCGCTCCAGGAGGTGACCCTCGACAAGCACGTGCGGCTGCTCGACTGCCCCGGTGTGGTCTTCGCGGCCGAGGGCGACGACCCGGCATCGGTCGCGCTGCGCAACTGCGTCAACGTGGACAAGATGGAGGACCCCGTGGCCCCAGGTGAGGTGGCAGCCCCCTATACGCATAATTGTAAGGCTATAGTAATACTAGGATCTAGGCTGGAGAGTTATACTTCAGCAGTCGCGGGCCGCTGTTGGCAGGGCAGCGGGTTGCTGGGAAGTGCTAGTTTAGTACACGTGTGGAGTGATTACATCTAGGTAGGTGGAAGGTTGGACGTGGCCATGTTTGCAGGGCCTGCTCTCCAGCATTGCTTTTCTTTAACATAATTAAATTGGTTTAATAGTTTTGATTTTTGCCATAGTATTTAGTTGGTAGATCATTAGTAGATAAGGCTGTTTCCACACTTGACTCCGACTAGCTTGGAAATCTCCCAGATTTGGCCTAATTCGTCCGGGTCAGGGTGCGGGTCAACCTAGTCCGGGTCAGGGTCGGCGCGCAGGACGGACCGGTCCGTAATTGGCAGGAATATCGGCCGCGGACAGCGAGCTAATCGGGGATACAGTCACACTTGCCCCACGCGGAAAGAAATTGTGTTCCTTCAATCGTTGGGAAACCGGTACGGCATCGACCTGGAGCCCAGGCAAATTCAATGGAAGTTTTGCTGACATTTCTAGCCTAGTCGCGGCTAGCGTGTGGGGGGGGGGGAAGGCAAGGGGAAACCAGGGGAAAACTAGCCGAATTTCGATATTCCGGTCATGTTTACCTAGTCCGTAGGAAATGGTCAGATTTTACCTAGTTCGCAAGTGTGACCGCGTTCCGGCCTAGATTTCGCTGAAATGCCCCGGATTTTGCCTAGTAAAAGGCAAGTGTGGAAACACCATAATTACATTCCTGAACCGTGTAGCCTATACTTTCCTCCCCTCAAATCTGCCGACTGATTGGCCGACATGCCCTCGGTTCCGATCTCCCAGTCCAGGAGAAGGGGCGCGATGTCAGCCGCGAGAACCTCATATTGCCCGGCCTGTGCATCCCTACATTCTAGGTATCTTAATTTAAAGCATACACCCCTCGCATTGGTAGTTTTAATTATAAATATTAATTATTTTAGTTCGCCACCTGAAAGTGCTAAAAAAAACAAACAATTTGTAAATAATTAATTCACGAGTGTGCTCGTCTGTCTGTTTTCGGGCTGCCAAACGAACAAAGAAGTTGTAAATAAATATTATTTTCCTGTCAGGTGTGCAGCTTTCTTGCTAACAAACAAAGAAATATTAAATCTCTGGCTGAAAAATGTGCTTTTCCTAGCCGTAAGAGCAGTGCATCTGGCTGGGTTATACAGAACAAAGTCAACAAACAAAGAATTATTAAATTTCGCAGCCAGTTCAACGGTCGTTCGGTAACCAAACAAACAAACTAATAATTAATTAATTGGGCGGGCACAGTAGCACTTTCAACCAATAAAACGCTATTGTCTAATTCCGAAGGGCCTTTCGGCTGAACCGAATTAAAACTACCAATGCGAGGGGTGTATTGAGCCTATTTTTTTGCACCAATAAATTCCTCGTTCCCCATCACCCACAGTCCACGAGATTGTGCGGCGCGTCAGCCGCGAGAAGCTCATGTCGCTGTACGCCATCCAGCGCTTCACCGATGCCAACGACTTCATCACCCTGGTGGCCATTGGCAGGGGGAAGCTCAAAAAGGTGAGGAAAAGATGATACCGGATGACAGTACGGGTCAGATTGTGTGTGTAAGAGGGGGGGGGGGGAGCTTGGCAAGAGTATCTACTTGCATACGCCAACAACGTCACATCAAGCCGGTCGCAGATAGCAGGGGGGGCTGAGGAAGTGGCAGTGGCAGTATAATGCATGTTATAGTGACTGTGTGGTTATGGATAGCGACTCCACGATGACGATGTCAGACCGGTAGGTGGTGTGAGTGTCCTTATCTGCTCTATACTGCAGGGTGCACTGCCCAACACGCTACACGCAGGCGGCTTGAGGCGCCTGCGCGTAGCCCCCTCAAGCGCGGTGGGCACCAGCTCGCACTCAGCACATGGAACCGAGGGCATGTCGGCTGGTGTGTAGTATAATGTGTCGGCTGCGGTATGTAGTATCATGCCTACTGTACTGTTTAGGGTTTACCCCAAACCCCTAAACCCTACTGTACTGGGTATAATGCGCGTGAGTATGACCTGTACCTACTGTGAGTATTGCCTGCATGGCGCCCTACCCAATATACCAAAATTTTACTCAACATCACGCTTGAGGCGGCTACTCTCATGCCCTCTGTTCCTCTGCTTCTGTGTTCCTCTGTGATGACGTAGCATTTGCATGCTGACATGGAGGGTGTGTGAGTATCATGCCTGTATTGTCTATCTGTGTGCTACATATACTCCCAACGGAGTTATGTTCCCAATTAATTAATTAATTAATTGTCTATCTAGATGCCATTATCAGTATATCATGCCATTCAGTAACATCGCCTATCCCACGTTGCGCCCGACCCAACGCGCGTGAGGCGGCCAAGCTCTTCCCCTTTGTTGCATGATGATGATGTAGCACACTCACGGGTGTGAGCACGCCCATATCTGGTTTGTTACAGGGCGCGCTGCCTAACACGCGCGAGGCGGCCAAGCTCATACTCCACGACTGGAACGCGGGCCGCATCCCTTACTACACGCTGCCACCTAAGCGGCAGTCGGTCGTCGAGGGCTCGGCGGCCATAGTGGCGGCGTGGGGGAAGGATTTCGATGTGGACGAGGTGGGTGGCTTTGGAACTTGGATATTGTTTGGTTTGTGTTATCCCATGTGTTACCATGTAAAGTTCGTGGCTTGCCTGTGGTTGTACACCAAGCACAAGATGCCCTGGGGCAAGGGACTTGAATGTGACGAGGTGGTTGGTTTCTGATGTTATTTGTTAGCATTTATCATCGTTGGTGGCTTATCCATGGTAATTAACCAAGCTCCAACATGGCATGGGGGGAGGATTTTGATTCGGACGTACTGGGTGGCTGAGTAACGGGCCTGAGTCCGATCTAACCTTCCTGTCTGCATTGCAGAGGAACCAGTGGGCTGAATTAGGGGAGGCCATTGACACGGGCCATGTCAATCGTTGGGTGGCCCCATGTGTAACTTCGCTTGGTCATGATCTGAGATGTGGGTGGCTAGATTTTGGTGGGCTGCCAAGCTCCAGTAAGCCTGGGGGAAGTTGTTGTATAAAGCGAGACAACTATTCCTGGAAGCATGGCGATCCAACGCCGTATGTGCAGGAAGTGGGTGGTGATGGATCGGGTGGCTAATCTATGGTACACCTGCTTTAGTTATCGAGCTATCTAGTTATCTAGCTATCTAGTTATCATTCCAGTTGTATGTGCACTCAAGGCATAGTTGCGGTGGAACTAGCAGGTGGCCTGGGGCAAGGATGTGGGCGAGGTCATAATCATGTATACATATTCATGTATCATATGGGTGGCTCATCGTATTGGGTTGGCAGGTAGGTGGCTAAATATACATATTCATGTATCATATGGGTGGCTCATCATATTGGGTTGGCAGGTAGGTGGCTAAATATACATATTCATATATCATATGGGTGGCTCGTCATGTTGGGTAGGCAGGTAGGTGGCTAAATTGGCATTTGGCTGGTGGCTTAGCCAGCTGATCTAGCCGGTGGGGAGCCTTTTAAAAATTATGCAGGCGGGTGCCTTGCTCGTGCAGGATGTGGGTGCCTTGCTGACTATGCACGTGAGTGCCTAGCTATAGAGGGAGGCAGGGGCCTGATTAGTAAGGGAGCTGGGAGGTGAGCGCATAGGTAGCGAGGTAGCTTGGCACCTAGTAAGTGAAAGAAGGGGGTGCCTAGCGATAGAGGGAGGCAGGGGCCTGATTAGTAAGCGAGCTGGGAGGTGAGCGCATAGGTAGCGAGGAAGCACGTAGTTAGTGAAAGAAGGGGGGGCCTAGCGATTGAGGGATGTCGGTGGTTAGTCATAAAAGAGTTGGTGCCTGAATATAGTACGGGTTGATTGGCGTAAAAGAGCTGGTAATGGTAAGGGAGTGGGGTGCCTAGTTAACGAGGTAGTTTCAGTTGTTCCCTAATCCCTGCCATGCCTCTATTATATATACCACCCTTCCTGGTTTCCTTTTGCCCCCCTGTGTCGATGGTGCTGTTCCAATATGTATGTCGCCTCCCTTTCACATTTCTTGTACCCTCCCCTTTCTCCTGCCATGCTCTTTTCCTTCATTTCTCCTCTTGTTTTGCTTCACCCCGCCAGGTGTGCAAGAACGAGCAGAAGGAATTCGTCGCTGACCTGTAGATTCTAACACTCCATTCTCCCTCTTGTCTTCATCGCTTTTGTCCATCCAGGTGTACAAGAACGAGCAGAAGGCGGTCATCGCAAACCTGGGCGCGCTGGAGCCAGAGGACTTCACGGAAATGGTGAGGCAGGGTAAAGATGTTGTAGTAGGACTTTCGGAAATGGTGATGCCAGATTGAGCACAGAGGCTATAGTTGGGTTATCCGGAAATGTGAGGCCAAGTTCGGCGGTTGTGTTGTACGGGCGGTTGTGTTGTACGGGCGGTTGTGTTGTACGGGCGGTTGTGTTGTACGGGCGGTTGTGTTGTACGGGCGGTTGTGTTGTACGGGCGGTTGTGTTGTACGGGCGGTTGTGTTGTACGGACTGGTAGGGTGCAGGTGTTGTAGTATGACCATAGTTATGTAAGAGATGAGGCTGGACTTCTCCCGATTTCTGGCCTGCGCTGGTTGTCTCCTTGATGTAAGAGATGAGGCTGGATAAACATGTTATTGAAGGACTATGTGGAAATGATAAGGCTGGGAACCTGTTGCAGAGATAGCAGGCCAAAAACACGGCTGCTGTGGTGAATGGTAGGGTCGATTGCGGGACACGGAGTAGTGCCAGTTTCTTCTACGCCCTGTACGGACTGGGGCGCAGTGGTCATGTGACGTTAGTAGCATTAACACCCGCGGCACTGCGACAGATTGCCAGCAATTGTCAGCACCCTAGCTAGCGATTGAGTGTCGCCATGTTTTGTCGCATGCAGAGGCTGGGCCTTTTATGCCTTATTGTTGATGTAACCAACCCCCCACCCTACCCCACCCCACCCACCCACCCTGCCGCCTCTTGTCCCGGTTGGTAGCCCCACACTCCACCCCACCCTACCCACCCACCCCACCGCCTCTTGTCCTGGTTGGTAGCATCCAACCCAACCCAACCCAACCCAACCCAACCCAACCCAACCCAACCCAACCCAACCCAACCCAACCCAACCCAACCCAACCCAACCCAACCCAACCCAACCCAACCCAACCCAACCCAACCCAACCCAACCCAACCCAACCCAACCTGACCTGACCTGACCCGACCCGACCCGACCCGACCCGACCCGACCCGACCCGACCCGACCCGACCCGACCCGACCCGACCCGACCCGACCCAACCCAACCCAACCCAACCCAACCCAACCCAACCCAACCCAACCCAACCCAACCCAACCCAACCCAACCCAACCCAACCCAACCCAACCCAACCCAACCCAACCCCACCTGACCCGACCCGACCCGACCCGACCCGACCCGACCCGACCCAACCCAACCCAACCCCACCCGACCCGACCCGACCCGACCCGACCCAACCCAACCCAACCCAACCCAACCCAACCCAACCCAACCCAACCCAACCCAACCCGACCCGACCCGACCCAACCCAACCCAACCCAACCCCACCCGACCCGACCCGACCCGACCCGACCCGACCCAACCCAACCCAACCCAACCCAACCCAACCCAACCCAACCCAACCCAACCCAACCCGACCCAACCCGACCCGACCCGACCCGACCCGACCCGACCCAACCCGACCCGACCCGACCCGACCCGACCCGACCCGACCCGACCCGACCCGACCCAACCCGACCCTCTCTTCTCATGGCTGGTGATCCCCACGCCACCCCGCCCCAACTCGTGTCCTGGCTATCCTTATTGTGGTATCCGCAGCCGGCGAGCGCCCCCCTGAGCATGGCCACGGATGACGCAGGCGAGGACAAGGCCATTGATGGTGAGGGGGATGAGGAGGAGGACGCGATGGACGAGACCGAGGGGCACGTCAAGGTGTCCGCGTTTGAGCATGCGGCCCGCGGGCGCAGCTTCCTTGACAAGGTAGGGAATGCGTTTTTCTGGATAAGAGCTTGCTAGACAAGGTGAGGAACCAGTTACTAGCTAGGACGTTCCTAGGTAAGGTGAGGAACAAGTTCCTGGATTAGAGCTTCCCGGAAATGGCGAGCTTCCTAGGTAAAGTTAGTGTCTAGATAAGAGTTCTGTAGAGAAGGGGAGTTGCTGGTTATGAGGCTTCCTTCGTAAGTCTTAGGTCTTATGATGACCTTCGTTGATAAGCCGTACATCTCTGCGTGGGGCGTGCCTGTTTCAGGTAGTTCTTGTCAGTGCCTCCTCAGCAGTACCAGCTGTGCCTTTCGAAGGGATCGTCGTCGACAGTGCATGAAAGGCCAGCGTTTTTGCCTTACCCCCTTTCCCCCGTTTGGTTTTCTAGTTGATCTCTTGCGGAGGACCTTGAGAACATTAGGGAAAATGTATCTGGGATGCTACCTTGTCCCCAAGCTCTTCTTTGAATATTTCTGCCAGGGTGGCACATATTTTTCTGAGTCGGGAGTTTCCATTTGTTTCGTGGATATTTTGGCCGGTGTTTTCTTGTGCCTGCAGAAAGTGTCCTTGTACAAGGAAGAAGGCCAGTTCAACCCCCATGCCGCGCGCGCAGCCAAGAAGAAGGCCAAGAAGGCCAAGTTGACCGACGACTATGACTTCGAGGAGGATTTCGGGGATGATGGTGACGGAGCTGCGGATGCAAGCACAAGGGAGACCAAGAAGGGCGCAAAGAACGAAGAGAGTGAGGAAGAGGAGGAGGAGGAGGAAAATGACTCCGGCAGTGAAGGGGAGGATGACGAATCAGATGAGGATGAGGAGGAAGAGGGAGAGGAGGAAGCGGACATGTCCGACTGATCGCTGAATAGGAGCCCAAGTTTCGAAGATGAGGTGGGCTGGGCTGCTACTGAATTGAATTGGTTACTAAAGAGTGAGCCTTTATATACATGGTCATATTTGTAATGAATGAATGAATTAGCTCATCAAAAGCACGCGGCTGCATGACATGATCGTAAATCTCAGTGAAATGGGTGGTGGAATGGGGAGGGCTCGCTATTTGAAACGCATGCATAATGTCTGCTGGGCTTGGCTACACGCGACGTACAGTAGGGTCTCATGACTTGACATAAACTTGTGTCTCGATAATATATAGTACAAGACGTGTCCGGCATATGCATGCAGGCTCACTGCCCTGTTGAGCCTTGGGAGCACCTTTTCATTCGGGCTGAGGGGGGCTAGCTAGTTGCCTGGCACTAGCAATATGTTTTTCAATAGGAATTGAGCACCAGTCTAATTAATTAATTAATTAATTAATTAGTTAGTTAACTAATTAATTAATTAATTAATTAATAGGGCTTGCAAGTCTCAGTGCTTGGCCAGCCAGGGCATATCCTGACCTGGCCTGGCCCCGAGGACGTACAAACCTAGACGGGTTGGTAGAGCTGCCATGAACTAAACAGATCAGTTGCTGGCTGACCTAGTGGTCCCAGCCCAGTTTGAACACCAAATTTCCTCCCTCTCCCTTGCTTGGACTGCGATGCAGGACAGGAGGAGGTGGCAGACCATTGTCCAGGCTGGAACTATATTACCAAGAATGGCTGACGGCGGTATGGCTGACGGCGGAGTTCAGATCTTTTGCGTCTGAGCCCCAAATTCGGTCAGACCACTTGCATTCGATGCGCCTTTATAAGACGCACTCGCTAGTATAATCAGTTACGGCTGACGCGCAGTATCGAAAAAGTTATGCACATGACAAGCAGCTATTTAAAAAATTTAATTAAATTATAACATGCCTCCGTTGGGAGATCATGTAGCACATATTCGTTGATTGGTGGTGGAGGTGGAGGAAGCCGCATAATCGAACTAACCTAACTCTAAGCTATCTCGTCTAGAAAACCCTAACTACACTACTCAGCAAAACGCCCCTTCCTCTTGGGGGGGGCGGGTGGCTTGCCCACAGGGGCTGACGTATGAGCCTGGACAATATTCTGCCGCCGCTTCTTGTTCTGCATGGCAGTCCAAAGAAGGGAGAGGGAGTGGATAAAATTTAATTAAATTAAATTATAACATGCCTCCGTGGGGACTGAGGTCATGTAGCACATATTCCATGATGGATGGGGTGGAGGAAGCCACGTGATCGAACTATCCTAACTCTAAGCTATCTAGAAAATCCTAACTACACTACTCATCAAAACGCCTCCTCCGCTTGGGGGGAGGGGGCTTGCCCACAGGGTCGGGCGTGTGCGCCTTGACAATCGTCTTCCACCGCGTCTTGTCCTGCATGGCAGTCCAAAGACGGGAGAGAGAGTGGATGCGGTGCTCAAACTGGGCTGGGACCACTAGGTCGTCCAGCAACATCTGGATGTAGGTCGTGACAGGTTTCCCTACCCTTTTGGGAATGCCCTCGGGGCCTGGCCAGGTCAGAATGTGTCGCCCTGGCTGGCCAAGCCGCTGCCGGGGGCCGGCCAGGCCAAGGGCGGTGTCGACCTGGCTGGTGCGAGCAAGGTGTCCTACGAATGCTATCCTACGCTGCCTAATCTCGTCCGAAATACGAGGCATGCCATGATATAAAGATTCTGATGACGGACGCTCGGAAAACCCTATGTCAAGGACCTGTCGGAGCATCCTGTAAACCGTGCCGTCTAGCCTAGCTTCCAGGGTGGGTGTGAGCCGGTGTCCACGCCTCGGCGCCATACGTGAGCACCGTGAGGACGAGGACCTTGAAGAGCATATGCGCTTGCGGTGCTCGCCCAGGCCCTTCGAGCGCCAGTAGGGTTTGAGCGAACGGAGCTTGGCCCAGGCAAGGCCGATGCGGGTGTCCACATCGTCGGCATGTCGCGTGCCGGTCCATTACGTTCTTATTTACGCGCGGGTAAACTATTGTGACGTGAGCCAGCCATAATTTCAATGCACAAGGATACACATTTCCATCACCATTCATCTTCATCTTCCTGAACGACTCGAAAACGCGGAAAAGATAACGGCAGGCTCGAGCTACCGTGGTCCGGATTCTCCCGATTTCTGGCCTGCGCTGGTTGTCTCCTTGATATTAGATTGGTTGAATATAGATAGTTCGTTTTCGGCTAGGAGGCGTGGCCTTTGCATGACGGGCAAGAGGATTTCAGCCGTGGGCAACCAAGCACACATGTCGTCGGGCTAGTCCGACGAGTGCGCACGTGAACCGGCACTCCCGGTCACACACGACACCATAGAGATAGTCAGCTGCACCGCCTCATGTCGGCGAAACCCATAGTTCCATCGGAATCGTTTCAGCGGCCGGCATTTCCTCTCCGCGTTTCCTCAACCTCGTTTTCAGGATCATACTCATCGTTCCTGCATTTTCCTCTTCCACGCAGGTTGTGGCTTTTTTGAAAGCCACGAATGTACCCGGGGATGGGACGCTTCGGCTGCCTCAATGCCTACACATTCAATACGATGTCCCCCTCTCACCTTCCTCCATCATTCCGCTCACATTGCACTACGTGTCTGTGTTTTGTTCTTTTTCTTGTTCTCGTTTGTTTTGCTGTTCTTGTCCTTTTTCTTTTACTTTACTGAGGGAGCTAGGCTGGGCTGCGCGCTGTGTGTGCTACTCTCGTGTTTTTCTGTGGGCACTTGAGAGACTAACCAAGGATCGGGCCCCCCACACGGCAATATCAGCCTTTGCTTTTGTTTACCCTCCCATATCTCTTTACAAACGCCAAAAAAACACAAAGGCAGGAGCACGGTGACTCATCTGGAACATGAAGAAGGGAAATCTTTTCGTTACAGGAAAGAGGTGTCAAGTATGACAATTGGAAGGCCCCCCCACTGGGAATCCACATGTTCCGAGTCCATTCAGCTGTGTTGTTAGCCACATCCTGCCCCGGGGAGATGCATCATGGACCACCGCTATCGCGTAACGGGTGTTACGCAGTGAATATTGACTTACCTCAATATGCTCCGCTCTGGTTCTGTTTGATGTCTTAGCTCTCAGTGCATCTGAATCATCATGAAACACCTTATGACTTTCTGGCATGCTCTTACCCTCCACAGAATACGGCAATCCAGTGGCATTGATTACCGGAAGTACACTGCTATTTCTCGGCAGTTCCCCTATCGTATCTCCTCACAGGCATGGCGGAAGCGTTGTCGCATCAACACGCGCCATAACCATCACTGCAAGGATGACCATACTCTACGTCGCCTCCGGCGCTTACAGCGCACGCATTTGTCGCTTACCAACTCCACTCGCCCACACCCCGTAAGCACCCATCGCGTCATTTATGCCATTTACAACCGCAGGTACCCTCAGCGTATCTACGTTGGCCAGACGCAACGGGATGCCTGGACGCGTTTTCAGGAACATGTCCGAGCGGCACGCCGCCTTCATATTGGCCGCCCTGCCGCCAACGACGACACCCCCCTACATGGCGCCATGGCCCAATACGGGTGGTGGGATTGGCGAGTCGTCCCCTTGGAACATGTCCCCGGCACCTTTACCGGCGCCGCTTTTCGCAAAGCCGCAGGGCATCGGGAAACGTTTTGGAAACGAATGTTACATGCATTTCTGCCCCACGGTTTTTGCATTGAAGGCAAGAGTTTCAAAGCTCGGTCTCGCCGCCGCCCGCCTCCCCTCCGTCCCCGCCCTCTTATGTTCATCCGTGCCTGGCGTCTGAAGCACAATCTCCACCCATATCGCCCCTATCCCCCCAGCGTCACCCCGGCCCCTCCACCTTCCACACATGTGTCCACCGATCCTTCCCTTTACTCCACCAGTCTCCGCTGCTTACGTCACATGTCTCGGCTTATGCAACGCGGCAACTTTCATGCATCCTATCTCGAAGCCTGCAGCTTGAAGAAGCTTACCAGCTTACACATTGCCGTCGGGTCGTGCTCCCCAGCTGATCTGCAAGTCCCCCGCTCCCATGCCACTAGTCTGCGAGGCCTTCTCTCACGTATCATTCGGCACCGTGTCAATGGGAATGCAGATGCACTGCGTCCGCGCCGTTTGCTGATCTCACCTTTCATTCATGCTGCGATGGATGAGCTGTGTTTGCCACACATTCTGCATTTGCCGCAAGTGCAGGCTGCGATGCCGCTCGTGGTGCGCAACACTTTCGGCACTCCCATTGCCGCCTGGCATTACTCTCCCACCTTGGGACAAATGGTTTTCAGCAACGGGAAGGTCAGCCGCGATACAACGCCCACCGAGCTGGCCACCATCTTGGCAGGGCCCTGCCCCTGCCAACAACAACGGTATTTCAAGTACCTTGATCCCACCTCACAGCACGTCATGACCGCTGACCTCAGCATCCTGCCGAGCCACACGCTTGTAGACCTTTTTGCCAAAGGCACCAAGTTTCGGCCGTGGGTCCAGCGCACGTGTGCCAAAGAGGTGAATGCACTGCTCTCCACATCACTGCGCAAATTCTGCAATGCCATGAGCACGGACCTACAGCTTGCTCCCCTTGCCATGGAACCGTGGTTTCGCGCCGTCATTCACGAATGCAATGCACGTCTCACCAGGCTTGATTACCGTCTCCAGCAGGTCCACCGCACCACCTGGCTCAACACCACAGATAAAGCACTTCTTGACCACTTCAAGCAGGACTTTATCATCACGTGTGTTGACAAGAGTGCCAACAACTTTGCTTTCATATGCAAGAAGCACTACCTTGCTACTTTGCAACACGAGTTGGCGTCCAGCCCTACCTATGTTCAGCGTGCACAGTCCACCGCCAGTATCACTGCTGCTCATCGGGCTTTTCTGCACAGCCAAAACATTTTTGCTCGGGCATTCCTTAAGCGGCAGCGACGCGCCACCACCACTACGTTCCCATATCTGTATCTCACTCTTAAGCTGCACAAAACTCCTGTTGCTTTGCGCACCATTGCTGCGTCGCATTCAGCCCCACTGATGCCTCTCTCGAAACTCATCTGCCATGCTTTGAATGCTCTTCTCCCCGAAGCCAATGCATTATGGGTGGAGGTGCTGTCGAATGCCGGGTATGAATGCGCTGGTAGTTGGATCGTCATAGACTCAGCCCAAGTACGCCTACGCCTTGCCGCCCTTAGCCGTTCTAAGACAGCAGCAGAGAAACGTATACCTATGCCCATAGCCACCTATGATTTCACCACTCTATATACCACACTAGATTTGCACGATTTGAAAGCTCGTTTAGATAGCCTCCTTACTCGTCTGTATGCACGTAGGCCTCACGGGCGCAACCACCTGCACGTGCGTGTTTCTCAGACCAAGCCCACGGCAACGTGGCTCTCAGGGATCGCGGCAGGTGCTATCGTGCGGGATGGTTATAATTATATTATCACGAAGGCTGACCTTGTCCATTGGATCTCTTATCTTGTTGATAACACCTTCATCTGTTTTGCGGGCAATGTATACCAACAAGCTATCGGCATCCCTATGGGCACTAACTGTGCCGGGCTCCTTGCAAACCTCTATCTATACACTTATGAGCTTGCATTCATGGAGAATCTCATTGCCTCAAACGATGATGTTTCTCATCAGGCGTTTTATCCATACATGTCGATACATTGATGATGTCATCGCTTTCGACAACCCTGATTTCGCAACCCATTTGTATATCACCGCTGGTCTGCCTGGCATCTACCCGCAAGCGTCCCTCACATTAAAGCTCACGTCGGAGGATACTCATTGCAATTACCTCGATCTTAACATTACCCATAACAAGAAGGGCTGGCGTACGGCTGTCTATGATAAGCGCAAGGATCCTAAATACCAGCAAATTCCTTTTATTCGTTACCCCGATATTCACAGTCTCCTTTCCCACACAGCAAAATATGGTGTTGTTCTTTCTCAGTTACATCGTTTTTCCCGTCTTTGTTCTTATCGTGTTGATTTCATCACGACTCTTGTTGAACTCTTGCAGCGTTTATTGGTCAAAGACTATGACCGAGCCATTATGCTCCGTCAAGTCCGATGTTTTTTGCAACGTCACCCACATCTGTTCGGTGCTGCCCCTTGGCACAAGCTCTACAAACAGGTCGTGGACCGGCTGGATCGCATAGTATCTCCGCACATCTGAACCCTGTGATGCCAGATCTCCTTTGCGGCCGTTCCGAGCTTGGCACTGGATTCGTTGTCCACATCGTCGCGTCGCTGCCGCAACACGATGTTTTCTGGCATCCGCGGGCTTTTGGTTCCCGCCGCACATTTGAAAGTGCTGTCCTCCGGCTTTTTGCCTTTGCACCGTGTGCAGTTCTTGGACGTTTGGAATCATGGCATGGCTAACGTGATGACTGACTAGCTAGACCTTTTCAGTGGTTTTCCATTTGCGGGTATTTCCTCGTAAATGGTGGGAGAGCGATCGCAGCAATGGTGCTCACCACTAGACACTCCCGGCCAGTTAGGCTCGAAACACACGCCCTGATCAAGCATGCTGTTTCCGGCCCCACCGTCTAGGTCATCTAGTCGCTCTACACGTAAGCCAGCCATAATTTCAATGCACAAGGATACACATTTCCATCACCATTCATTTTCATCATCCTGAACGACTCGAAAACGCGGAAAAGATAACGGCATGCAGGCTCGAGCTACCATGGTCCGGATTCTCCCGATTTCTGGCCTGCGCTGGTTGTCTCCTTGATATTGTGACGTGACTTTTACGTCCGTGGAACCTTTGCGGTTTACTTTACCGCTTTGTCTTGGCGCCGCGCCCCGGAATCACGCGTCCGCTGAATCGTCGGCGGATCTTCTGAATTTGTCCAAGTGCGAGTGCGTTCGCATTTGCGGCAGTGGGCTAAGGGGGGATTTGGGCTACCAGTCGTCACCAGGGCAGTCCAGGCGCTGGCGCGCGCCACTAAGGCACGGGCCAGGCATGTTGGGCTGGCTGCCGGGCCAGTGGTCACGTGCTCTGCCAGGACTACAACGAGGGGCACCAGACTTTGTGGAGAACGACCAGGGCTACACGTGAAACGTCGCGAACGGTCAGCACGCTTTGAGCAGCGGTGCCTGAGATGGCCGGCAATTTAGCCTGTATAATTTCTGATTGCGGCAGCGCTTTTTAGTGTTGCAAAATATCTACAAGTTGTTTAGCTTGTGCTTGGAAAGATTTGTTCATGAGATTTGGTTTGTGTCTGGCAAGCACCTGATCTAACGTTAAAAAGCGCATGCTAGATTTGCGGAACCTTGTTCAGCGTATTTTGGTCGTCACTGGCTGATGTCATGTTGGAAAGGTTAGCTTGCGCAGGTTAAAAGGATGAACAGTCGGCCATTGTGGTCGTTGTTCGTTCAGTTTTCACTTCACAACGACGCAGTTGTCTTCATGTGATTAACTAGTATAAGAACAACCGGGCCGCAACCTCCGTGATGTTTGCGAGATTGTTTTCATGGGTCGAGGCGAGATAGGCATACAAGTTAAGCCTTTTTGGATTTGTCTCGAGGACAGTCGTCGCAGGGACTACCAGTATGGTAGATTCGCCTGGGCGCTGTCGGTAGCTTAGGGTGAAAGCGGTTGGCTGGGTGTTGGCATACATCCGGACAAGGCCAACTTCCGTAAGGAGAGCAGGTAGCGGATGTTCATGGTATTGGACATGCCGGACTTGCTTGCTCAAAGCTAGGCAGGCCAGGGGCTGGAATCAGCCAGTCCGTTTCTTGTAACTTGATGAACATTGGTTTTGGCTAAAATGTATTCTCAATATTTTATTTGTGAATTCGAATAACAAAATCTTATAATAAAGTTTATGTCATAAAGGTCGGTAGGAACTGCTCTTGCAACGGGTGGCTGCCAGTGGGGCAGAGCCCACACATCATCTTCCGTGAAAAGGGAGGCCTAATGAGCTTGGCTGATCTTGTTTGACTATGCTAGGGAGGCATAGAGCCATGTTATTTGGTTCCCTATATATATATACATGTTATTTGGTTCCCTGAATCATAATTGGTCTTTGCCCGCATGGTAATTGCAGTGGATATGCATTTAGACCGCGCATGGGGCCAATTAATTAATTAATTAAACTCGTGCTCCCGTTGGGGAGTCACGGAGCACTGAAGTGCTTTTAATCCCTGTGTGTGCACTACAAGAGAAAGGGCAGAGACCCCCAGTCTCCTTCATGCCAAAGGCATGCCACAGCTGCAATCGGGCGCGGCTAGCTAAAAGGACAGGCTAACGATCCAGCAAACTGTGGGTGCAATAAGACCCATGTAAGCGGGGCATAACAAGTATAGCGTGGGCAAGTAATCTGACCATAGCACGGGCGTAGCATGGCTGTGCTAGGACTAGGCTAAGGCTATGGCTGGTTGTGTACCGTGCGTTGGCGGCACGTGACTAGGTATGTTGGCACAGCTATAGGCGAACATTCTAGGCATGGCTGCCTTAGCGGCAGTGACTCCAATGGTTACAATTGCTAGGGCTATTGCTATTCTAGCCCGCTGGGGGCGTCCACATCTTGTGGTTGATCATCAGGTCCCCGCCCCTCCAGTACACCTTGGGCTTCTGGGGGTCCTGCTTATGGCGGAGGTATTCCGGCCACAGGTCGCGTCGCTGCTGTTGCTGAGCGGGGGTCAGGTCGTCATCCAGCGTCCAGGTGAGGTCGTGCAACCTCTTGCGACGAGAGAGGAACCGCTGCTTATCCTCAGGGGAGGGGAAGGTGAGCAGGACTGGTGGGGGAGCCGCCTTGTCCCGTGAGTGGGGAAGGCGGTGCATGGCACCCACGCAGTTCTACCTCACCTACCAGGCCCATGAGGGTAAGAAGCTGGTTCTTGAGCTCGTCAGCGAGAGAGGTTGACGTCTCACCTGGCTTCTGGGGGAAGCGACGTAGCACCACGCGGCACTCGCGGCGAGCGCGGTCGGTGACCTCCCGTTGCTGGGCCTGGCGGTGGTCCTCCAGCTCCTGGAGCTTCGTGGCGATGGCGTCGGTGGTGGAGGCGGTCGCTGACCGCAGCAGGTCCGCGTAGGAGAGCGGCGGGAGGTCACCAGCATCCTGCCGGGGTGGCTGGGATGCAATGGTGGCCGTCTGCTCCGCTATCTTGGGGACCTGTGTGGCCAGGCGCGCCCTCGGTGTGGGCGGTGATGGCCTCAAGCTTCTTCATGAGCACGCCGCACTTGCCCTCCACCTGGTTACAGTAAGGCGAGAGACAAGTGCAGCATGCGTTTCCGAAGCTTGCGCCGCGGTGTGCAGCGTCGTGAACTGGGGCTGGAGCTTGTGGACGACCTTGGTTTCCACATTGGAGACCCGGGCCTCCACCGTGTTGAGCGTCGTGTTCAGCGATGTCAGCTTCTCGGCCAGCGGCCAGGTCACGTGCTCCTCCAGCACTGCGCGGATGTCATCCTTGCAGAGGGAGGGAGCCGAAGGGGCTGGCGGCTGTGCGGGGGCGGGGGCTGTGAGCGCTCTGTGGATGTCGGCGAGGCTGCGCTGGTAGTAGCTGGTCAAGATAAACAGGCGTTGGCGTGGTTCTTCATAAGTGTAGAGCCAGGACGTGTTGCGGTAGTCGATAGCCGCCCCCCCTTCTGCGGCACGAAGAGCTTCCGTTCCTGTGTGAGGAACTGGAGGACCTCGACGACTTCCTGTGGCGACAGGTTCTGCCACTCGAGGAGGGAGAACCTGCTGTCGCCGGGCAAGAATAGGCTCCATTTGTGGCGGTCGTGGCATGGTTTCTTGGATTCAGGCGAGGCGCTTGGCGATGGGTTTGCTGGCGGTGGGTTGGCGTGCCCAGGCGGCTGGGCAAGAACGATGGCGAGCGGGTTGGGCTGGGAGCCGGTAAGCTCCTTTTCCAGACCCCGTTTTGCTTTTGGGGTCGTCATAGCTGCTTGTCACGTGATAACTTTGTCAATACTGCGTTTCAGCCGTAACCGATTATACTGGCGTGTACGTCTGAATAAAGCGCATCGAATGCAAGTGGTCTGACCGAATTTGGGGCTCAGACGCAAAAGATCTGAGCTCCGCCGTCAGCCATACCGCCGTCAGCCATTTTCGTTACCCCCCTCGTCGTGGGCCCACTTGGCCTTGTCCATGGGGCCAAGGGGGGAGGCTTCTGCACGGTAGGCGACAGGCAGTGTCAGGAAGCCAACTCCCAAACAGCTTGAAGAGGGAGTGGATGCGGTGTTCAAACTGGGCTGGGACCACTAGGTCGGCCAGCAACATCTGGGTGTAGTTCATGGCAGGTCTACCTAGCTTCCTGGGAATGTCCTTGGGGCCAGCCGGCCAGGCCAGGTCAAAATATGCCGCCCGGCTGGTTAGCCAAGCCTCTGGGGGCCGGCCAGACCAAGGGCAGTGTCGACCTGGCTGGTGCGAGCAAGATGTCCTACAAATGCTATCAATCCTACGCTGCCTACTAATCTCGTCCGAAATACGAGGCATACCCTGATACAAAGACTCTAATGACCTACGCTTGGAAAACCCTACGTTCAGGACCTGTCGGAGCATCCCCTGTAAACCGTGCCGTCTAGCTTAGCTGGCAGTGTGTTCGTGAGTGTCCACGCCTCGGCGCCACTACGTGAGCACCGTGAGGACGAGGACCTTGAAGAGCATGCGCTTGCGGTGCTCGCCCAGGCCCTTCGAGCGCCAGTAGGTGTTGAGCGAACGGAGCCTTAGCCCAGGCCAGGCCGATATGCGGATGATCACATCGTCGTATGTGTCAGGGAGCATGCTCCCCACCAGTTTGAAGCGGTCACGGAACGGGACCTCCGCGTCCCGTCGAGCCGGCGCGGCAGCGGTGGGCGACTGGACGGGCCCCAATCACCATCGCCTCAGTTTTGACACTAATCTCCAGCCCCACCGCCCTCGC
This sequence comes from Mesostigma viride, assembly GCA_009746045.1. Taxonomy (NCBI): domain Eukaryota; kingdom Viridiplantae; phylum Streptophyta; class Mesostigmatophyceae; order Mesostigmatales; family Mesostigmataceae; genus Mesostigma; species Mesostigma viride. Next base: position 262,342 of record RPFO01000436.1, read on the forward strand.
CGGCCTCCAGGCCCAGACAGTCCAGCCAGGTCTGAATGTGCTTGGGGCGCGCGATGAGGGTGGTGTCGTCCGCATAAATCAGGTCGGCCACGCAGCTATGACGACTCCCAAAGCCAAACGTGGTTTGGAAAAGGAGCTTTCCGGCTCCCAGCAGCCCAACCCACTCGCTATCGTCCTTGCCCAGTCGACTGCGCCCGCAAACCCACCGCCAGCAAACCCATCGCCAACTGCCAAGCGCCTCGCCAGCCAGAGCCCAAGAAACCATGCTACGACAAAAACAAATGGCGACAGTACCTCCGCTACGCATGCTTTACGGTCAGCGGCTGGCTGCGGCTGACCGATCGACGCACACTCGGCGCCGAGATATGCGGCCAGTACTACGCACAGTCTGCATGAACACAAGCTCCGTGGGCCCGAGGGGCCCATCCCCGCCGACAACGTGGAGGATTTCCTCGCCCTGCCAGAATTCAACCATCGCATCGCCATCCTCTTCAGCTTCTTCAAGCTAACTGCACGTGACCTCGATGCATGTGAGCCAGGAGGGACGCTCATGACTAACTAGTCTGGTGCAGGTACTTCCCTTTCAGCCACAATTAAGTGCCAGTAGGGGTTAACTGACTCCGGCCTCTGGCGTGCTGTTCCCAGTCGACCTTTAATTTGCCGCTAACGTATACGTACCTACAGGCGTCTTGCGGTGCATGACCAAGGGTAGGGCAACGGGCATTTTGGAATGAGTGCTAGATAGATCCATCCACCCCATACAGACGTCCACTAGTTTATCTCAAATTGGGGAATCCAGTGCTCCGTGGTCCCCTAACGGGAACACGCCGAGACTAATTTATTCATTAATAATAGGACTCGACCAACTAAAAGCAGCCGGGAAACCTGCGGCCCTGCATGCATGTTGTGAGGGCCGGCGAGGAGCGTTGAACCTACAATCCGATACCAAAATGACAAAATTCGTTACGAATCCGTTGCGCAAACGGCAGAAAAATTTCCCGGTATCAGTCAGTTATAGCACCCGGCATTGATGCGGCCGCATCTGCCGTCCATGTACGAGGAACGTAAACATCCATGAACCACCTGCCATTACCGACCCTAGCAATGCACTCTAAAAAGTGTATTTTCGGGGCCTGCATGATTGCCTGCCCTAGCTGTCAAAGAATCAAAACTTCATGCCGGCCACGATCGCTAATATTAATTAAGAACAACCTATCAGTATGCGGTTGTACGTGCCTATAGCTGCCTGCCGCTCTTACACTCATTACCTCAATGATGATTCTGAAGAGAGTCCAAGGAGAGTCATGCATTTTAAATAATCAAGTAACGTGCGTGTTTCATGCAACTTGCCCGTTGAAACTCTACGGCGGAGCCAATTTTCGGAAGAACCTCACCCTTATGCTTGCAAATTCGGGACAAAATCGGGACCAATTCGGTGGATGGATGGATGGATGGATGGATGGATGGATGGATGGATGGATGGATGGATGGATGGATGGATGGATGGATGGATGGATGGATGGATGGATGGATGGATGGATGGATGGATGGATGGATGGATGGATGGATGGATGGATGGATGGATGGATGGATGGATGGATGGATGGATGGATGGATGGATGGATGGATGGATGGATGGATGGATGGATGGATGGATGGATGGATGGATGGATGGATGGATGGATGGATGGATGGATGGATGGATGGATGGATGGATGGATGGATGGATGGATGGATGGATGGATGGATGGATGGATGGATGGATGGATGGATGGATGGATGGATGGATGGATGGATGGATGGATGGATGGATGGATGGATGGATGGATGGATGGATGGATGGATGGATGGATGGATGGATGGATGGATGGATGGATGGATGGATGGATGGATGGATGGATGGATGGATGGATGGATGGATGGATGGATGGATGGATGGATGGATGGATGGATGGATGGATGGATGGATGGATGGATGGATGGATGGATGGATGGATGGATGGATGGATGGATGGATGGATGGATGGATGGATGGATGGATGGATGGATGGATGGATGGATGGATGGATGGATGGATGGATGGATGGATGGATGGATGGATGGATGGATGGATGGATGGATGGATGGATGGATGGATGGATGGATGGATGGATGGATGGATGGATGGATGGATGGATGGATGGATGCACTACATTTCGCCACCGCGGAAACCCAATTTATGCGAGAATGTGGTTCCGTCAATACGGCGGGGGTAACAAATTCAATAATTTCGAAGTTCGGCACCGTCGGATACCAGTAAAGCAACACTTGTTATCTAGAATCGCGCCATTTGGCATCAATTGGTTAGTTCTGAAAATTCGATGAAATCTCTAGTCCTTGGTCGAATATTTCCCTCCGATTCCGATGACGAAATTTGAGTACGAATTTCTTAGTACAGTCCACCGTTTTGTTCAGTTCAGTATATTCCCATGCCGCTTGCTGACCTGACGGAGGCCGAATTCGTAATGAACACTAGCGAAAGTGCGCTCGATACTAAAAATTGCTACTTCCGAGATGTCTGACAGAATTCCTGCTAGGTCCATGCTTTGGTACTGGACGGATGCTGAAATTCACTGTGGCTCTGTCCGAACGAGGAAAATTGTCAGAAATCTACTCTCGATACGAACGTAACGAAATTTCCTAGTATCTGACGCTCGGAGACCTGCCACCGTTTTCCCCTACTAAACCGAACCACATTCCCCGCTAAAAAAGGTGTCCTAGGCGGCGAAATGTAGTGTGGATGGATGGATGGATGGATGGATGGATGGATGGATGGATGGATGGATGCATGGATGGATGGATGGATGGATGGATGGATGGATGGATGGATGGATGGATGGATGGATGGATGGATGGATGGATGGATGGATGGATGGATGGATGGATGGATGGATGGATGGATGGATGGATGGATGGATGGATGGATGGATGGATGGATGGATGGATGGATGGATGGATGGATGGATGGATGGATGGATGGATGGATGGATGGATGGATGGATGGATGGATGGATGGATGGATGGATGGATGGATGGATGGATGGATGGATGGATGGATGGATGGATGGATGGATGGATGGATGGATGGATGGATGGATGGATGGATGGATGGATGGATGGATGGATGGATGGATGGATGGATGGATGGATGGATGGATGGATGGATGGATGGATGGATGGATGGATGGATGGATGGATGGATGGATGGATGGATGGATGGATGGATGGATGGATGGATGGATGGATGGATGGATGGATGGATGGATGGATGGATGGATGGATGGATGGATGGATGGATGGATGGATGGATGGATGGATGGATGGATGGATGGATGGATGGATGGATGGATGGATGGATGGATGGATGGATGGATGGATGGATGGATGGATGGATGGATGGATGGATGGATGGATGGATGGATGGATGGATGGATGGATGGATGGATGGATGGATGGATGGATGGATGGATGGATGGATGGATGGATGGATGGATGGATGGATGGATGGATGGATGGATGGATGGATGGATGGATGGATGGATGGATGGATGGATGGATGGATGGATGGATGGATGGATGGATGGATGGATGGATGGATGGATGGATGGATGGATGGATGGATGGATGGATGGATGGATGGATGGATGGATGGATGGATGGATGGATGGATGGATGGATGGATGGATGGATGGATGGATGGATGGATGGATGGATGGATGGATGGATGGATGGATGGATGGATGGATGGATGGATGGATGGATGGATGGATGGATGGATGGATGGATGGATGGATGGATGGATGGATGGATGGATGGATGGATGGATGGATGGATGGATGGATGGATGGATGGATGGATGGATGGATGGATGGATGGATGGATGGATGGATGGATGGATGGATGGATGGATGGATGGATGGATGGATGGATGGATGGATGGATGGATGGATGGATGGATGGATGGATGGATGGATGGATGGATGGATGGATGGATCATCATGTGCAGCTACCTGCGCTGCGACGCCCAGGACATCACCCAGATTGGCTACGCTGGCCTCAGGAGCCTCCTGCATGAGCGCAGACGGGCAGCCACAGCAGCTGCAGCATCCCCGCAGAGCAGCACCTCCCCCAGCACGGACTCCATCCGAGCTGCAGTGGCGGAGCAGCTGGCGCCGATGGCTGAGCAGCTCGCCGCCCTGATCGACGCGCCTGACGGCCCACTCAACACTCTCTCGGCCAATTAAGGTCAACAACATTGAAGCCAGAGTCGCCCTTAAGCTCCAGCCTCAGTTTACTGCTATACGCAAGAGCACATTGCCACCAAAGTTTCCGAGGCCACAGCCACTGTGACCACCCGCCTTAACCAGGTGGAAGGCCGAGTCGGCCATGGCACCGTGAAACTTGAGGCAGTTGCTGCCAAGGTAGACGCCCTGGCCACGCAGGTCCCTGAGATCGCCGAGCGAACGGCCACCATCGCCGCCCAACCTGCTGGTAGGGCTAGCGATGACCCCTCGACTCGCGCCTCCTGGGCGGACCTGCTCAAGAGCCAGGCATCCTCTACCACGACCGCCATCACCACCAAGCTCCAGGAGCTGGAAGACACGCGCCGCGAGGCCGCTGACCGCGACCGTCGCCGCTGCCGGGTCATCCTCAGGCGCTTCGACATGCCGCCGGAGGAGACCCCAGACTCTCTTCTCGACGAGCTGAAGAAACAGCTCTTGGCGTGCATGCAGCTGCCAGGTGCGATAGTACTGCAGGGCGCCTACCGCCTGCCCCATCCACGGGCCAATTAAGGCTGGGCCCCCTCCAGTGGTCCTCACCTTCAGCGACATCACAGCCCGAGTTCGGTTCCTCTCTCGCCGCAAGAAGCTGGTGAACACCTCCTGGTCGCTTGACGACGACCTGACGCCAGCCCAGCAGCAGCAACGCCGCGATCAGTGGCCCGACTACATCCGCCACAAGACCAACCCCGAGAAGCCCCAAGTGTACTGGCGGGGCGGGGACCTCTATGTCAACAAGAAACTGTGGAAGCCCCCCCGGGCCTCCCCGGGATAGAGCACTCCAGCTAGTTGTCTAGATGGGGGCAACCGATTATGGGATATAGCTTAGGCATTACAGCACTTGAAACGATATTAGCGCACAGCGTTATAGTACCTTCAATTAGCTCTGGCACCTTGTGGCCATCAGCTTGCGCCTTAATTAGCCGACGTCTTGCGCCCACCTCACATTTGTAGCATAAGCTATGCGTCAGCCTACCTATGGTATTGCACTGGTTGTATTGCACCCACAGTGTTGCGCCCCGGCACCATGCCGTGGAGAGAGCGCTCTGTGGCCTGCCCACCTGCGGCAGTGAGAGAAGCTAGGGCGCCCTCCCTCCTTCTCGCTGTGTATAAAGGGTTGAAGGTTCCTTTACTCTGTATTGGCACCCACGTGACGCAGTCACGCGCTTATTAATTAATTAATTAATGGATGGATGGATGGATGGATGGATGGATGGATGGATGGATGGATGGATGGATGGATGGATGGATGGATGGATGGATGGATGGATGGATGGATGGATGGATGGATGGATGGATGGATGGATGGATGGATGGATGGATGGATGGATGGATGGATGGATGGATGGATGGATGGATGGATGGATGGATGGATGGATGGATGGATGGATGGATGGATGGATGGATGGATGGATGGATGGATGGATGGATGGATGGATGGATGGATGGATGGATGGATGGATGGATGGATGGATGGATGGATGGATGGATGGATGGATGGATGGATGGAATATGGATGGATGGATGGATGGATGGATGGATGGATGGATGGATGGATGGATGGATGGATGGATGGATGGATGGATGGATGGATGGATGGATGGATGGATGGATGGATGGATGGATGGATGGATGGATGGATGGATGGATGGATGGATGGATGGATGGATGGATGGATGGATGGATGGATGGATGGATGGATGGATGGATGGATGGATGGATGGATGGATGGATGGATGGATGGATGGATGGATGGATGGATGGATGGATGGATGGATGGATGGATGGATGGATGGATGGATGGATGGATGGATGGATGGATGGATGGATGGATGGATGGATGGATGGATGGATGGATGGATGGATGGATGGATGGATGGATGGATGGATGGATGGATGGATGGATGGATGGATGGATGGATGGATGGATGGATGGATGGATGGATGGATGGATGGATGGATGGATGGATGGATGGATGGATGGATGGATGGATGGATGGATGGATGGATGGATGGATGGATGGATGGATGGATGGATGGATGGATGGATGGATGGATGGATGGATGGATGGATGGATGGATGGATGGATGGATGGATGGATGGATGGATGGATGGATGGATGGATGGATGGATGGATGGATGGATGGATGGATGGATGGATGGATGGATGGATGGATGGATGGATGGATGGATGGATGGATGGATGGATGGATGGATGGATGGATGGATGGATGGATGGATGGATGGATGGATGGATGGATGGATGGATGGATGGATGGATGGATGGATGGATGGATGGATGGATGGATGGATGGATGGATGGATGGATGGATGGATGGATGGATGGATGGATGGATGGATGGATGGATGGATGGATGGATGGATGGATGGATGGATGGATGGATGGATGGATGGATGGATGGATGGATGGATGGATGGATGGATGGATGGATGGATGGATGGATGGATCATCATGTGCAGCTACCTGCGCTGCGACGCCCAGGACATCACCCAGATTGGCTACGCTGGCCTCAGGAGCCTCCTGCATGAGCGCAGACGGGCAGCCACAGCAGCTGCAGCATCCCCGCAGAGCAGCACCTCCCCAGCACGGACTCCATCCGAGCTGCAGTGGCGGAGCAGCTGGCGCCGATGGCTGAGCAGCTCGCCGCCCTGATCGACGCGCCTGACGGCCCACTCAACACTCTCTCGGCCAATTAAGGTCAACAACATTGAAGCCAGAGTCGCCCTTAAGCTCCAGCCTCAGTTTACTGCTATACGCAAGAGCACATTGCCACCAAAGTTTCCGAGGCCACAGCCACTGTGACCACCCGCCTTAACCAGGTGGAAGGCCGAGTCGGCCATGGCACCGTGAAACTTGAGGCAGTTGCTGCCAAGGTAGACGCCCTGGCCACGCAGGTCCCTGAGATCGCCGAGCGAACGGCCACCATCGCCGCCCAACCTGCTGGTAGGGCTAGCGATGACCCTCGACTCGCGCCTCCTGGGCGGACCTGCTCAAGAGCCAGGCATCCTCTACCACGACCGCCATCACCACCAAGCTCCAGGAGCTGGAAGACACGCGCCGCGAGGCCGCTGACCGCGACCGTCGCCGCTGCCGGGTCATCCTCAGGCGCTTCGACATGCCGCCGGAGGAGACCCCAGACTCTCTTCTCGACGAGCTGAAGAAACAGCTCTTGGCGTGCATGCAGCTGCCAGGTGCGATAGTACTGCAGGGCGCCTACCGCCTGCCCCATCCACGGGCCAATTAAGGCTGGGCCCCCTCCAGTGGTCCTCACCTTCAGCGACATCACAGCCCGAGTTCGGTTCCTCTCTCGCCGCAAGAAGCTGGTGAACACCTCCTGGTCGCTTGACGACGACCTGACGCCAGCCCAGCAGCAGCAACGCCGCGATCAGTGGCCCGACTACATCCGCCACAAGACCAACCCCGAGAAGCCCCAAGTGTACTGGCGGGGCGGGGACCTCTATGTCAACAAGAAACTGTGGAAGCCCCCCCGGGCCTCCCCGGGATAGAGCACTCCAGCTAGTTGTCTAGATGGGGGCAACCGATTATGGGATATAGCTTAGGCATTACAGCACTTGAAACGATATTAGCGCACAGCGTTATAGTACCTTCAATTAGCTCTGGCACCTTGTGGCCATCAGCTTGCGCCTTAATTAGCCGACGTCTTGCGCCCACCTCACATTTGTAGCATAAGCTATGCGTCAGCCTACCTATGGTATTGCACTGGTTGTATTGCACCCACAGTGTTGCGCCCCGGCACCATGCCGTGGAGAGAGCGCTCTGTGGCCTGCCCACCTGCGGCAGTGAGAGAAGCTAGGGCGCCCTCCCTCCTTCTCGCTGTGTATAAAGGGTTGAAGGTTCCTTTACTCTGTATTGGCACCCACGTGACGCAGTCACGCGCTTATTAATTAATTAATTAATGGATGGATGGATGGATGGATGGATGGATGGATGGATGGATGGATGGATGGATGGATGGATGGATGGATGGATGGATGGATGGATGGATGGATGGATGGATGGATGGATGGATGGATGGATGGATGGATGGATGGATGGATGGATGGATGGATGGATGGATGGATGGATGGATGGATGGATGGATGGATGGATGGATGGATGGATGGATGGATGGATGGATGGATGGATGGATGGATGGATGGATGGATGGATGGATGGATGGATGGATGGATGGATGGATGGATGGATGGATGGATGGATGGATGGATGGAATATGGATGGATGGATGGATGGATGGATGGATGGATGGATGGATGGATGGATGGATGGATGGATGGATGGATGGATGGATGGATGGATGGATGGATGGATGGATGGATGGATGGATGGATGGATGGATGGATGGATGGATGGATGGATGGATGGATGGATGGATGGATGGATGGATGGATGGATGGATGGATGGATGGATGGATGGATGGATGGATGGATGGATGGATGGATGGATGGATGGATGGATGGATGGATGGATGGATGGATGGATGGATGGATGGATGGATGGATGGATGGATGGATGGATGGATGGATGGATGGATGGATGGATGGATGGATGGATGGATGGATGGATGGATGGATGGATGGATGGATGGATGGATGGATATGGATGGATGGATGGATGGATGGATGGATGCATGGATGGATGGATGGATGGATGGATGGATGGATGGATGGATGGATGGATGGATGGATGGATGGATGGATGGATGGATGGATGGATGGATGGATGGATGGATGGATGGATGGATGGATGGATGGATGGATGGATGGATGGATGGATGGATGGATGGATGGATGGATGGATGGATGGATGGATGGATGGATGGATGGATGGATGGATGGATGGATGGATGGATGGATGGATGGATGGATGGATGGATGGATGGATGGATGGATGGATGGATGGATGGATGGATGGATGGATGGATGGATGGATGGATGGATGGATGGATGGATGGATGGATGGATGGATGGATGGATGGATGGATGGATGGATGGATGGATGGATGGATGGATGGATGGATGGATGGATGGATGGATGGATGGATGGATGGATGGATGGATGGATGGATGGATGGATGGATTGACGGATTTTCATCCCCTATTCCTATGTTTTCTCACGTGTACGGCCGCCTTGTAAGCTTCGCCAATTCTGGCGAACCTAACGGTTCTTCCGAAAATCCAAATTGGCTCCGCCTGATCAAGCGAGGGTTTCCTCATAGGGCTGGCACATCCGGGTCTTTTCTCGACCCGGACACGAACACGAACACCTGGGGAGGGTACCCGAACCCGAACACGAACATGTTCGGTACATTCCCAGGTGACCCGAACACGACTGAACACGAACATGTACTGTTTTAAGTGACCCGAACCCGAACCCGAACATTACCCGAACATTTTACCGAACACGAACAATTCATTAAATAAATTAAAATAAGTGAGAAACTATACATAGTTTGTTGTCACTTTTAATAATACGCAATTTAATAATGATTACGTAATCATTACCTAAACTAGTCCGGTCGTGCTTAGACAACTCTACTACCGTACAACAGCTTTGCTCTTGCCCTGTGCCAGCGTGTCGGCGGACTAATCTAGGCCGCTTTTTCATCAGAGAAGCGTTGCCTAGTCGGATCACTGGATGGTACTACAGGGGTTCCGCCAGAAAATGTTCGGTACCGGGTCAGAGGCGAACATGTTCGCCCGGTTCCCAGGGTGACCCGAATACGGACACGAACATGTTCTATAAGTTTCCAGGTGACCCGAACCCGAACAGCACATGTTCGGCCGAACATTTTTGCCGACCCGGACACCGCACATGTTCGGTATTTCTATTCGCCCGAACAATCATGTCCGTGTTCGGTATGCGGCGGATGTGCCAGCCCTACTTTCCTGAGCTCTTTCCTGCCTCTTATTTCGCACGATCCTCGAAAAACCAAGACCTTTCTGCTGCCACAAGAAACGGCATGCGCATATTAAAACCTGCGCGGCTGCGCATAGGGTTGTACCGAATAGCGTTTTGGCTTGCCGAATCGGATACTCGGACCAGGGGGGTGCCCCGAACCCTATGCCGAATATGTTTGGAGCCTCCCGATACCGATACCGAATATGTTCGGAGCTGAAGGGCCCTTCCCGAATCGAACACCGAATAGTTCTCCGAACTATTCGGACGCCGATCGCCGGAATAATGACGACAGTAGCTACTATAACATATTAGGTAGACAACTTGTATCATTTGTACTAATGAGACTTATATTAATTATTTTGTATCAATTATATATTGAGATACACTTAGTGTTTAATACTTTAGACGAGCACAGTTGCCTTCCCTGCGTAGTGCATTCAGCTTTTGGGCGTCGGCCTAACTCACAGTCGGCGGAGGCATGACCGCGCCAGCTGGTGAGTGGAGGCTGGAGGCTGCGCCGCCCGCTGGTAGGGGTACAGTCATTCCCGCGTTAAGTTGCGATCGCCCCCTAAAATTTGGCGCCGCAACTTAACGCGGGAACGCAACTTAACGGTAGAATTAGGCTAGCAGCCCACCACCTCCTCCTCTGACGGACTTCTATACGGCATTCGACAGCTCTCGTCAAGCCCGATCCATCTGCAGCGTCAATTAAGCCGGCCTAAGTCCATTTTCCAGGCCAGATATTTTGGACAAAGGCGGGCTGCAAAACCGCACGCCGTGGGCAGCCACGCAGTGCCTGCGTTTTATACCACAAATGTGTGTTTTAACCCTCTGACTTCGGCTCTCTTTTTGGCGGGTCACTTAGTTGCCAGCCGGCTTCACGTTTGACTGTGACAAAACATGGGAACAGTCGTGAGGGAAGCTTCATTTACTGTCAATGGCCTGCATGTAAAGAATAATAACATCAGCATGGAGGCCACATGCAGCGAGACTGCCTGTGGCCTCAACGACCTTGTCTTTGCCCTTCTGTGGTGCCGTGCATTCATTCAGTTCGGCATGATGGTGGTAATTTCCGGCAAGTTGTCTCAATTACAGACCCTGCATGGTCGTGGATTCTCATATAGTGTACCGCAGCCCGCAGGCTGCAAAACTCATAAGTTTGTAAGGTTGCATTCGCGCTTTTCACCTAAGCCAGCAGGCGGGGAAATTTGCGCGCCAGTGGGGCTTGCGTATTTTGCCGCCTAAAATCACGTAGCGGGTCCGGACTTGGCAAAAAATGGCCTCCTGTGCGGCCAAAAATGGCCTGACACCTACAGATCGAGTCATTACCGCGTTAAGTTGCGATGGCCTCCATGCTTAAGTTGCGGTCGCCCCCCAAACTTCGGCGCCGCAACTTAACGCGGGAACGCAACCTTAAGAAACGCAACTTAACGCGGGAATGACTGTACTACTATTCGATATTCGGAACTACGAATATTATTCGTCGAATAGTAGGTTGTTCCGATTTCGATACCGAACATGTTCGGAAGTAGAGCTTGCCTCCCGATACCGATACCGAATATGTTCAGACGGACAGACCGTTCGCCGTATACTGAACAAATTCGGTGTTCGGTTCGGTATTCGGGGGATATTCGGTATTCGGAACACTATTCGGTACAACCCTAGCTGCGCAAGCTTGAGCTATGCCACCTGGCGAACTCGTGCCTAATGCAAGAAGTCAAGAAATTCCGACTTGGGAGTTCGGAGTGTCCAAATCGAAAATTTCCCGCGTCCCCCTTCCCCGAAAATTTAATTTTCCCGCCTCGCCTCTGCTGGGTGCCCGCCAGCCCGATGCCGCGATCTTTTCTGGGGAGGTATGGTCGAAAGTGTCGATACATTGGTAGGTAAGACCATGCCAGTCGCCGTGCCCGAAGTCGGATTGCGCTGAAGTCATCGACCTCGATGCTTGTGTGTGGTAAGGAGCGCGTTTGCCCACGAATCCCACGCTACGTAAGCTAGCTTGAGCGTGTTAGAGAAAGTAAAGCGGTATAAAGAAGCGGTAATAAGACAAGTCTGCTCGGGCCGGCTTCATTTGTCAGGCCGTTTAGCGTTAACGCCGCGTCGGTTCGTTCCGGGCGTGAATTTTTTGTTAAGCACAGCAGTCTTTGCGACAGTTCGACGACCGAAATCGGAAATATCGCCTAGGGGGTTTCGAAGAACGGCTTTTTTGCCAGTTGGGCTTTTCGGCTTGACTTTTGAGCTTGGTTGGGGATCTTGCCAGCGACGTAATTGTTTTGGGGTTAGCCCCCGTAAAGCTTTTACTTTGGATTTCGCACCTAGCAGCTTTCAGTCCACCGCACACCTTGCGCCAGGGAGTACCCGCAACGATGTCCGCCCATCCGTCTCAAGAGGTGACCCTGGAGCAGGTGATGGCCGTCCCTGGGATCGGCGTCCAGGTGATGGCGGCGCTGCCTGTTTCAGATCAAGTGCGACTGCGGCCGACGTGCCGCGCGTTCCGGGACGCGGCCGACGAATCCCTGTCCCACGTTACCGAGCTTTACGGGGAAGACGTTGCCGGGGATGGTTCCCGGCCCGGCGTCACCGGGCTGTCCTGGCTGCTGACCAAGAAGTGCCCGCGCCTCACAGCCCTGAGCGTGGACACGCGGGCGAATTGTGAGCTTCCCTGGGCTGACAGGGACCGCTGGGCCGTCTCGTGGCCCAGGGGTAAATCTCACAGGATCAGCTTCGGCGTGCTGGAAGTCGAGGAAATCGCACGCGGGTGCACTGGACTCAAGCACCTGAACGTGGCCAGCTGCTGGGGCGTGTCATCGTACGATCTGAGGGTCCTCGCGCGGTCCTTACACGAGCTGGAGACACTGGACGTGTCCAACTGCAAGATCGATGACGACGGCATCATGTCCATCGCAGAGTCCTGCCCCAAGCTGCGCCAGCTGTCCGCCTCCAACTGCCCCCACGTCACGGACGAGAGCTTGACCTCTCTGGCCCAGCACTGCCGCCAGCTGGTGGCGGTGGACATCGCCAAGACCCGGGTCACAGACGCCGGTGTCACCGTTCTCGTCCGGAGCGTCGGCGCGTCCCTGTGCTCCCTGGTCCTCCCTCGCCGCGTGACGGACGCAAGCGTGTCCCTCATCGCCGACCACTGCCCTCACCTCCGGACGTTGGTACTCCAGGAGGGGAGGCGCGTGACCAGCGCCAGCGTCAAGAGGATTGCAGCAGGCTGCCCCCGTCTCGAGCGGCTGGACGTGCCGTGCCTGGCCTTCGATGAGGTGTACGAGGGGTTTGGCATTCCACTGGGGGAAGCCCTCTCCAAGGAGGACATCTCGGCCCTAGTGGTCGGCTGCCCCGGTCTCCGGCGGCTGAACCTGTCCAGGACGGGCCTCTCGGACGCGTCCGTGAGGACGATCGCGGAGCACTGCCCGAGGCTCGAGCATCTGGATGTGAGCGATTGCGAGGGCGTGTCGGATGCCGGCATCCGCGCAGTCGCGGTCGGTTGCAGGGATTTGCGCCACCTGGCGGTCGCGGGCTGCCTGCGCATCAAGGACGCCGCAATCCGGCTCGTGGCGCAGCAGTGCCCGCGGCTGCAGGCGTTGGTGATCACGAGGACCGTGGTCGGGGATGTGGGACTCCTGGCGGTTGGTGCCAGCTGCCACGAGCTCTCGCGGCTGGAAATGGAGCGGTGTGCTCGTGTGCGCGGGCCCGGGTTAACTGCGGTCGCGGAGGGCTGCCCGAGGCTTGAGCACTTGGACATCTCCTTTGCTTCCGTGTCGAGGAACTCACTCATGGCGGTGAGCCAGCGCTGCGCTCGGCTGCGTACCTTGCGCGCGGACTCCGTTCGGATCGCGCAGGTCACACTGATGAAGATGGTGGAGGAGATGGGGTCGCGCCTGCGGGTGCTCTCGCTCGTGGACAATTGGGATATCACGGACAAGGCTGTGGTGCTCCTGGCGAGGAAGTGCCCGGGGTTGAAGAGCCTCGTGGTCTCAGGGAGTCAAATATCGGACCGGGGGATTCAGGCGCTCCGTAACGGATGCAAGGGTCTGCAGCGGTTGACCATGGACAGCTGTCCCAAGGTGACATCCGCGGGTGTCAGGTCGCTGGACTTGGACAGGTGCTGTGTGGAGTACGATGACGACGACAGAAATGCGCTCAGTGCGAGCAGCGATGATGAGAGCGAGGACGGGGTTGGCTGGGGGGTTGACTGGGGGGATGAGGATGAGGATGACGACGACTATGGGGAGGAGGAGGACAGTAATGTGGAGGCGGACTTTGCGGCGAGTGTTATGGAACTCATGATGGCGGTGGCTGCGAGGCAAGCGGGCAGAGGCCGGTAATGCACGAAGGGCAGGTCTAAGCCGGTAGTGCAATGGTCCTGACTCTTGAAGGAGTCGGGGGGGGGGGGGGGGGGGGCGGGGATGACTGGGTGGGGATAGGTTGCGGTGATACGCCCAGGCTAGCTGAACCCAATTGGGGCCTGACCCATTTGCGCGAAGGGGGGGTGAGGTCTTCTGATTCGGATGAGTTTGGTTGAATCATCAACTGACTAGTTGGGATCGGCGGTTGTACAAGGATGATGATTGGTGTGGGTTTGCAAAACTAAAGATTGAGGGGTAGCCTGAGGGCGTGAGGAAATTGAAGGAAGATGATGGTGGGCCAGGCGCTTTGCTGGCGCTGTTTGCCATGCCAATTCGCATATGTCGCCATTTCATAGTGACACTGGTTATCAAAGCAAGTTGCCTTTATGAGGGCCGACTCTTGCATTTACTTAATTTTAATTTGTTCCTTTTTTTTGTTAGGTTCTAAGTTGATGGTTTCTGCAAGTGCATTGACCAAAAAGTTTTTCATACTATCAAAGAGACAACATACTATGCACCATCAGACATAGATCTCATGCATGCGTAGGTGCACATCGAACCCACAATGCTTGGATGAGCTATTAATTAATTAATTAATTAATTATCAACATCACTCCGTTGGGAGTAAATGTAGCACATATCCCTGAGAAGGGGCATATGGCTTTTAATACATTCTAGGCTACTTCATGCAAGGGTGGGAATGTAAGCTACCCCTGCTCTAGGTGCACCAGGGCACCTGCACCCTCATGGTCTATCACGCTATGCCCAGTTAAGGGGGATGAGCTATATGCCGTGGACTGTCACGTTCGTGATCATTTACGTCCGTGCACTCGAGAAACAGCTGTTCACCGAATCATTTACGTCCGCCTGGCTGCCCGCACCCTCCCCACCTTGCCTCCGCGTCGGCAGCTTGCTGTCCACCGTCACGCACCGACAGTGGTCGCCGCCAGGCAGATGCTCCGCCGCAACAGAGATCCGATCGCCAAACCTGGGCTGCAAGCAGCTCTGAGGGCCGCCTACGAGCAGGCCGAGAAGGCAGATGCTCAGCAGATGGTCAAGGACCTGCGCAGCTGCCAGCAGAAGCACGACGGCAAGGGGGCCTGGTTCTGGTACAAGCGCCTCGGGCACCCGGACGGCCTCGGCCGGCCCCACCGCCACGACGTCCCCGGCGCCCCAGCCAAGCGGCTTCGTACCTGGGCCACGGCCACGGCCGAGGTCGTGGGGACAGCTGCGCCGCCCCCACCCCTGCTCCCAGCCGCCGCCGCCCGCCCGGCCGCCCTGGCCGGCCCCGCAGGGCCCCCGGCCCCGCCTAGGTCAGCGGCGGACTACCTAGTCCCCCCGCTGGTCGGCCCACTTGGCGACCCGTCTGACATGCCTCCTTTCACCTCTCGCGAGGTCACGGAGGCGGTCCAGCGCCTGCGTTATGACGCAGCCACCGGCTCTGACGAGATTCCGGCCGCAGTTGTAAAACTTGCAGCCGAATTCGAGGACACAGGTGTTATGCTGCTCTTCCGGGACATCTGCAACCGCCTTCTGCTGTCGTCGCAACCACCTCCAGCGGCCTGGCAACACAGTTTTCGCACGATGCTGTACAAGAACAAGGGGTCGCCTGCCGACCCCGGCAACTACAGAGGGGTGTGCATTCAAAGTGCCCCCCTCAAGCTTCTTATGCGGCTCATCCTGAACCGCCTGCGCACGGCCCTGGACGGTCACCTCAGCGAGACTCAGCACGGCTTCCGTTCAGGTCGCAACACAGTACAGGCGCTCTTCGCTACTCGCAGACTGGTGGAGGAACTGCAACGCCTTCAGCCTGGTGAGTCCCCTTTGCACCTTGTGCTGGTGGACTTCATCAAAGCCTTCGATTCGGTTTTCTGGCCTGCGCTTTGGGACATCCTCGAGTTGTTCCGGATCCCCCGCCCCCTGATTGCTGTCATCCGCAACCTGTATGAAGGGTCCACCACTTCGGTGCGCACTTCTTACGGGACCACGCCCCCATGCCCTTTACAGAAGGGTGTGTGGCAGGGCTGCGTGCTGTCGCCCTACCTGTTCATTATTGTTGTCGAATACGTAATGATTCAGGCGCGCAAGCGATTTGCCCGCATCGTGGGCAGGGAACCAGGAGTGCAGGTTGCTAACAAATTCTGGCATGGCGGTGCGGACACGGAGATTCGGCTAGCAGACATCATTTACGCAGACGACACCACCCTCTTCGAGGACACTGAGCACGTGCAGACATGGCTTGACTGCCTGGCTCTCGAGGCCCGTGCAGTGGGGCTTGAGGTCAGCAAGAAGACAGAGGCCCTGGCGGTTGGGCTCACCAACCCAGCGCCGCCCCTCTATCTCCTAGACGGCTCTCGAGTCCTGTATCGGGACCGCGTTAAGCTGCTGGGCAGCCTGCTCCCTAGCTGCGAGGTTGATGTGGACCACCGCATCTCCCTCGCCTGGCACGCTTTACGCCAGTACCGGGCCCTGTGGCGCAAGCCCCTGGGCAAGATCGAGAAACAGGACCTGTTCAAGGTCCTCGTCCTTCCTGTTCTCACGTATGGCGCCGAGACGTGGACCCTCACCGCCGACCTGGCCCGCAAGCTGGACGGCGCGGTCACCAGCATGCTGCGTTCCATTTTC
Organism: Mesostigma viride; assembly: GCA_009746045.1. Classification (NCBI taxonomy): domain Eukaryota; kingdom Viridiplantae; phylum Streptophyta; class Mesostigmatophyceae; order Mesostigmatales; family Mesostigmataceae; genus Mesostigma; species Mesostigma viride. Next base: position 279,581 of record RPFO01000436.1, read on the forward strand.
AGAGTAGGATATGCTGCTCATGTCCGCAATGAGGACCTGTACCAGGGCATGCCCTATATCACCAGCACAATTAAGCAACGCCGCCTGCAGCTAGTAGGGCACCTAGCTCGCACCAACCAGGTAGACACCTCACGTGGCCCCCCCGCAGGACTGCGACCAGCCCAGCCTGGCCGGCACCTCCTGACGTGGGCTGGGCCCAGTGATGTTAGACGCCGCAAGGCCCGCACCTTCAAGGAACAGCTAGTAGAGGACATGGGGGGCCTAGGCCTCTCCGTGATTTGGAAGAAGATGATGGACAAGGCCAAGTGGGCCCAGGTCATAGAGGACAACGAGCCCCCCCCAGTGGGGAAGCGCCCGCGTGTGCAATCCCGCGGGAGGCACGCTAGATAGCTCCCCCTAGGGCAGCGTGCGGCTGCCTAGATAGATGTTGTAGTTAGAATGTTGTTAGATCGATGTAGTATGTAGCCAATGTAGATAGATTAGACCGGTAGGAATGTGTGCACCCATCCATCCATCCATCGGGGTTAATGCTCCGTGACTCCCCAACGGGAGCACGAGTCTAATTAATTAATTAATTAATTTACGTCCGGTTCAGTTCTGTTGATTTGGTTCCGCGGTAGCCGTTTGGCTTGGATTTGTTCATCAAGTCTGGGTACCGGCCGGTGTGAAGCGCTGTGCCGGATATGCTAGAACCCAACCCTACGAACCATTAATTAATATAATAATAGGAACATAACTTCGATCGTTGGGAGTATATGTAGCACATAGCCCAGAAGAAGATCATGAGGGTGCAGGTGCCCTAGTGCACCTAGAGCAAGTGTTGTTTACATTCCCACCCTTGCAGGAAGTAGCTTAGAATGTATGATAGGCCATATGCCCCTTCTCTGGGCTATGTGCTACATATACTCCCAACGGAGTTATGTTACAATTCAATTCAATTCAATTCAATAGCCCAGAAAAGGGGCATATGGCCTATAATACATTCTAAGCTACTTCCTGCAAGGGTGGGAATGTAAACGACACTTGCTCTGGGTGCGCCAAAGGGCACCTGCACCCCCCAGAGTCTCGGGTTCAACCCAACGAAGGGGATCCCGTCATGGGAGGGGAAGATCAACATGGCTATTAATTAATTAATTAATTAATTAATTAATTAATTAATTAATTAATTAATTAATTAATTAATTAATTAATTAATTGAAATCATAGCTCCGTTGGGAGCATATGTAACACATAGCCCTGAGAAAGGGGCATCTATGGGTTTTAAGGTGCGTTTTTCCGCGTTTTCCGCAGCCCGGCACTGAACGCAAATGGTTTTCACCTTTGCGGAATGCCTGATCAGAATATACGCTTGGCTGATTTCGATAGTACCGGCTACGCCCCCTTCTACTAAAAAAAAGGATTCAGCCGTGTTCAGCCCGTCTCACGGTGCGAGACTGAACAAGTCTCGCGTGCGGACACGTGTGTAGTACTCCTACACACAGATCTCGAGTGATTTATCTAGTACCAAATCCGAAAGGCTTGCATCACTCCCCGGACAGGAGAACTTTTGCGGATGATTGTAGGTGTAAGTTGGCGATGCCATGGTAACCGGAGACGTCCGTCCTATAGTCAGCAAAATTGGTGCGAGAGGTCCCCAGTTCGATTCCGGTCGGATTCATTTGCAGATCGCGTTTTTCCGCGTTTTCCGCGGCCCGGCACTGAACGCAAATGGTTTTCACCTTTGCGGAATGCCTGATCAGAATCTATGGGTTTGTAATACAATCAGGGCTACAACCTGCAGGTGGAGGATGTACAACTATCACCTGCTCTAACATGGCTGTACAAAAGCGAAGGCATGGCTTCTCAGCAGAGAGTGGCTCTCTGCGTAGTCACAGCATAACTAAATAATAAAGCTAGGCATCATCCAGTGGTGTGTGGCGCGTCATGGGCACACATGTACATGACTAATTATAATGTTTATAAGTCAGCTGGTATAGTGCCTGTAGTAGGAGTGCCTGTAGTAGGCGTGCATGCATGTAAAAGGCCACTGTCTAACTATTCGACACTACTACTGCTGTATTCCCCTAAGCTGGGGCGTCTGGAGGCGCTGGGGCCGCGGTGGTCGCTGGGGTCGCGTGCCAGGGCTTGTGGCCCACGGAGATGGCCGCCCCCTTCCAGTACACCGGCTGTCCCGCCTTGGTCTGCCGGAGCTGCATGGAGGTAGGTCGGCCATAGCTCCTGTCGCCGTTGTCAATGCTGCGCCAGGGTCAAGTCGTTGTCCACGGTGAAGTGAGTATTCTCGAGCCGCTTGCGGCATCGATCTGAGAAACGAAATCTTGTCCGCGGGGCTCTTAAAGATGAGAAGAAGCGGGGGCGCCCCTGCCTTACCCCGCGCGCGGGGAAGGCGGTGGGCGACCATGAAGCTTAATCTCACCAAGAAGGCCCATGAGATCAAGGATTTTGCTCTCAAACGCACGTGCAAGCTTCTCGGAATTCTCACCTTCCTCCGTGTCGAAGTTCTCACATGTTGAGTATGACGTTAAGGCTGCGCTTGGCGAGCTCGGCCTCCTCGCGGAGGTCGAGCTTCTGCTGCTAGCTGGAGCTGGGCTACGAACCATGTGGCGCTGAATATTTACTTTTGTAGCATGTTCAGTCTACAATGGGCAGAGATCGCGGCCGGTCATTAGTTATGATGACTGAGCGTCGCGCGTAATTATTGTATTGCTGCCGCACAGATCGACTGATGTGCACGTACACGGGTCGCTCATGTATAGCCTGAGCGCGTCAAAGCCTGAAATGTGTTGTGATAAGCAGGGAGGATTGGCAGCACATTAATTAATTATAATTAATTAATTAATAGACACCTGACTGCGTCACGTGAGCATAAGTCCTCAGTGGGAGGGGAACATGGGATCGATGGAATGGATGGTGTAAGCTATCTAGGCCGTCCTAGTTATACAGGGGTGTGGGCGCCGCGGCCCGAATATCGCTATGAATGCCATACTTGGTCACACGCGGAGCCTCCACAGGCTTGGCAGCACATACACGATTTGTTGTATTACTGGGAAATGCACACATGTTTTGGCGTGCATGTAGCCAGGCTTGACTAGCCAGTGCTATGGCGCGGGATTCACTTGCGTAATCAGTTTTTTTGAAATAGCTAATTAACCCTTAGTCCGTAAACTACCCGACCTGTCGGGTAGTTTGACTAACGGTCGAATTTCGCGCCGCGCCGTGAGCGCCGCGCCACCTGTGACGGATGTCAGTGGTCCGGTGGGTCCGGGAACACTTAGGGACGAAGGTGATGCATAGGTTTGGGGGTAATATTCGCCATAGCCTGGTAATTACAACGTGCATTGAGAATGTATCACGTGACTTTGGCGGGAAATTTTCGCTCGCGCGCGCGCGTAATAAGATATGGCTGCCAACGTGCCGCTGTCACGAAATTTTTGCGTCTCACGGCTTGAAACGGTTCAGAATGTTGCTCAGAATGACGATGCATGATTTTCGTAGGTCAGGCACCGCCAGATTTATAGGGTTAGGAAAATACAGGTAGGAAAATATGACTTTCCTGGTCGTCAGTTCCAGATGAGTCATAGCTTATCATAGGTCGATTTTCTCCCTATGGCCGGGCAATCTGCGCCAGCCCGGGCATCCAGTTTGGGTAAGGGACGTCAGCTGCAGCGTTTGCTGAGAATGCGGACTAGTTTAGTGGCCATCTTTGCACGGAACATCGACCTGGTAGCCATGGCGGATCATGAAGCATGCGGCTATGGCGGCCTTTGCCTGTAGAGCATCAGTATGTGTGAGATATGAGGGTCCCGGCCAGCGGAATCCGGGTAGGGCATGAAGGAGCCAGGTACGACAACGTATTTGCGTGTTGTTTGCAGCGGAATACGTATCCCATGCATTATGAATGACGATTTTATCCATGCATATTTCAGCAAGTTCCATGCCTGTTGTAAAGAGTGGTATTAGCCCTGAAAGTGCCCAGTTTTGGGCATTTCTTTGGAGTATACCACTCCGTCAGTGCAGGTAGGCAACGTGTTTGTATTCCAGCACTTTTGGCAGCCTGTGATAGCTTGTTATAATGCATTATTGTGCTGCATGTCATAGATAGCTGTTTACACGCGCGTAACCCACACACATGTATGAGCACGTTATATAGGGGTAATGGGTTATCCGGGTGGTCTGACCCAAGGAAACCCCCATTGGACTATCCAACTAAGTTGTCCAATGTTGGTATTGAGATTCCCTGCCCTCCCTGGGAAGTTAGGGGGGGGTAGACTTTTCCTTGGGGAAAAAAGATCGTCTTTTGGCCAGCTTTGACTGGAGCTATCATCCAAATGCTTTGATAAAGCCAAGGTATTATTGCATATTCTGAAAGCCCTTGAAGTGTAGATACTCCTAGCATCTTGGTTGGGGGTATTTGGAGTTGTGGCCTGTGAGTTATGATTTTTTTCATTTTCAGGGGTATGAAAGTGCCAAAAGTGGGTCAGCGGACTATGGGTTAAGGGAACGCCGGAGCCTCGGCAATGGGGGGATGATATATAGTGGATCACACACATGAGTGCTCTAGCTATTGATTGCTGTGGATATTAATTAATTAATTAATTAATAGACATGTGACTGCGTCATGTGCATGAGCATTAAATGAAATGAAATGATCGAAAGCGGGCACGTGCCTGGCGCATAACATAATATCCACTTCAAGAATAAAGAGCTAGGTTACTACGGCGACAGGACGCAACCCTGCCAGACGCCGGTCTGCAGTGGACATATTAATTAATTAGACTCGTGCTCCCGTTGGCAGAGTGAGATCGTACGTTATACGCGTTATACGGTCACGGTGGAGTATAATGTATAATACGGTATAATACGGTATAATACGGTATTATACGTTTTCGTACGGACACACTCAGAATACTCTGATTTTACACATTTTAAGACACCCACCATCAATCCACATGTTTTTAACACTGTTTTGGACATAATCCAAGGTTGCCCTACCCTCGGCTATACTCTATACGGTGGATATTGTGGACACGATCGATGTATTGCATGTAATACTGAGAATGTAAACGTGCGCATGCATAATTGTGTGTATGTATATATATGTGGCTTTATATTGGTTATGTTTACTTGGGTGCCTTCACTTTGATGCAAGTAATTATATATTTTAATATATATATGTGGCTGTGCATGCACGCAAATACTACAGTAGTATACAATTAATGCATGTAGTATGTTTGCATGGTGCGATGCTATGTGAATATACTGAGCTGCATGTGACTACAGGTGTGTGACTCGTGGTGTGCATTAATTAATTAATTAACTGAATTAATTAATTAATATTAATTAATCTCGTGTCCCCGTTGGGGAACCACGGAGGCTAAACAGGTGGGGATGTGATAAGTAACTCACATATTCTCACCTTCCATACAACAACCTTGTTTTCCAGCAGGCTGAAGAGCATGACAGGCGTCTATGAGCTCGCCAGCTCCTTGCAACGGTGATGCCGCTCCCAGGCAGCTAGGGTCCTTGACTACGCAATATAGAATGTCTACCGTGTGAAAACCTCCATACAGGAAGTGTAGCAAAGCCAGATAACTGCCCGATCAATTCTGGGTAGCTTTAGGAAGCATGGCATACGCAGCGTAAGGAAAACCATTGAAAGCTGCGGAAAATCTGATAGCACAACTGCAACAAGTGGAGAACAAAATAGCAAGAAAAACCCAGAAACGGCGCAAAAAGTTTCATGCCAGGTTCATTAAGAGCGCAAACAGACTGGGCGGTGACATGCGGCAAATCAACGTACCACGGCCGGCATTATTTCCTACCCAGGCGCGCAAGAAAAGCCAGCCAGCCATGGATGGATTAACCGCGGATCGCGCAGGCCTGAACGAAATCATTTTAGAAATGACAGGAAATGGCCGCAGATCGAAGATGCTTAGGTTATTTTCTGATCAGACACTCCGCAAAGGTGAAAACCTTTGCGTTCAGTGCCAGGCCGCGGAAAACGCGGAAAACGCGATCTGCAAATGAATCCGACCGGAATCGAACTGGGGACCTCTCGCACCAATTTTGCTGACTATAGGACGGACGTCTCCGGTTACCATGGCATCGCCAACTTACACCTACAGTCATCCGCAAAAGTTCTCCTGTCCGGGGAGTGATGCAAGCCTTTCGGATTTGGTACTAGATAAATCACTCGAGATCTGTGTGTAGGAGTACTACACACGTGTCTGCACGCGAGACTTGTTCAGTCTCGCACCGTGAGACGGGCTGAACACGGCTGAATCCTTCTTTTTAGTAGAAGGGGGCATAGCCGGTACTATCGAAATCAGCCAAGCGTATATAGGTTATTTTCATGGTGTCCGTTACTAAACGGCTCTTGCTGCATCAAAATAACCCACGAATGTCGAGTTCTACCGTCGCAGGCACACATGCTAGATTATTCATCGCGGCCAAATTGACGTTGGATGAGACCCCCGTGCAAATCTGTACCAACAAAGGCAGCGAATTTGCAAATAGTGCAGATCTTGCTATGAAACATCATAATAGAACATCACTTTTAACCATTGGCTTAATTTTTTCGCCTGTCGCCCGCTGGATTAGCCAAATTTTAACGGAACGCACGTCGCCATGGCCATGCCTCCGCACGGTGCGCGCACTGTGCACCACAACGTCAAAATAAGATCGCGTCGAATTGTGAAAGTTCAGACGGGTCAGTACTTAGTAGAGATACGAAATCTGTGGCTTCAAATCGTTGCCCTGTCGTTCTGGCATCCTAGCCGCGCAAAACGTTAAAAAAACGCGGAAAACACGGCATTATACGGTATTATACGTCATTATGCGCTAAAACGTATTACGTATGAAAAATTATACGCTAAAAGCCAGCACGTATTACGTATTATACCGTATTATACCGTATTATACGGCGTATGATCTCACTCTGCCCGTTGGGGAGTCACGGAGCACCGATGGATGGGTGGATGGACGTGCAAACAGTCCTACCGGTCGAATAGGTCAACGGCGGCGTAGAAGCGGAGTTGCTTGCATGGCAGCGGTGCTCAAGCTCGGTACGTGAACGGCGGTAGCTCGTTGGGGTCGGCCAGGGGTTCCGTCAGGGCCGGGTACGTGTACGGTCCTGCTCAGCGGCGGGCGGCGTGGGCGGCGCAGGGGTGCCAGGCGCGCGGCCGCCAGAGGGTCAAGCGGCGGAGGCGGCGGGGGGGCGCCGAGCAGCCGGGACTGGGAGGAACACCCTCAAGCTGCTGTGCGGTGAGCCAGAGACCGTCCGCGGCGCCGGCTGGGCGTTGGGCGTGACACACCGGTGGGTCCAGGCGTACTCGCCGTGCTGTGGATATGTCTTCCAAGCGATAGCCTAGCGGGTTGTGCATGAGTGGACCAGCTGGGCATGCCCCTAGAAACCCTCAGGCTCCGGGACCGAGAGGCCTTTATATTCTGAATCCCAAACCGGCCCACCTCTGAACGAGTTCCAAGCCTATCTGTTGTGGTCGCTGAAGTAATTAATAGACACGTGACTGCGTCACGTGAGCATAAGTCCTCAGTGGGAGGGGAACATGGGATGGAATGGATGGTATAAGCTATCTAGGTCCTAGTTACAGGGGTGTGGGCACCGCGGCCCGAATCGCTATGAATGCCATACTTGGTCACACGCGGAGCCCCCACAGGCTTGGGGGTGGTCTCCTTCATCACTACTTGCCATCGATCCTTGCGCACCATCTGCCTCCATATTACAGACAAACCAGGAGGCTGCCCGGGGGGGGGGGGAGGACGCTGGACCTTGGGGCAGCCCTAATTAAGCTGCACCCGTTTTGCTTTTAAATTGCTATATGTCGAAGTTTTATTGCGCACCCACAGGGGATGCCGGGTTCGTTTCAACGGGTCCGGCCGATCAAGTGCACCCTGAGGCATGCCTGTGGCATGAGGGAATGGGGGCCGGGGTCTCTACCCCCTGCCCACTGTGCAGTGTGCACACTCAGGGATTAAAAGCACTCAGGTGCTCCTTGACTCCCCAACGGGAGGACGTGTTCAATCATAACGAATTAATTAAGTGATATTCTAGGATATAATGGCACCCAAACGCGATGCAGGACTCATAATACTCTCTCTATATAGGTTGGAGATGAACTATCGATGCATGGGATTCAACATGAGGATATCCGAACTTCCTCAATGGCTGCATGCATGATTTGCCTGTGCCTTGCAGGGCCTGCGCGTACACCATGCAGCTGTCTGGTTGCATCCCATCTGCAAGTTGTCTCCAACTGGGTCAAAAAGCTATATAGTAGTATTTCATTACGTACGTCAAATTTCGTTTTTATCTATGCACGTTTGCCCAGGCTCTAGCCTGTTAATTGGGGCTTGAAAAAATTGTAGGCAGTTTCTTTAACAAAAGGGAAGACCATAACTCAAGGTTGTTTACATACTACTACATCATTAGCTCCATGCTGCCCATATAAAGAACAACGAATGTACATCGAACACTTGGCGCACGTCACCCCCAAGAAAGGGTTTTTGGGTCACTTAGCAATGAAATAACCTCATGTCCAAAAGAATCTCCATCCAACGCTTGGTGAGGGTGACCCCCTCACGCGTCGTGCTCGTCGGACGCCAGCGCCGCGTACCGCACGCGGATTCCCGGCATCGCGTTGTAGTCCCTCTTCCTCAGGAACGTGAGCAGGTGGTCGTACGACCGCTGCCCACACAGCCGCATGAGCGCCTCCATCATCACGTCTACCACGTACTTGATTTCGCCACGGAGCGGGAGCTGCGACGGCTGGCCGCCCGCTGGCATGTTCAACTTGATGCCGCTGGCCGCATGCGGGGCCGCCGGAGTCTCCTCCGACACCGATGGCGCACTCGAGGGCGCTCTGGCATCCATGCCCTTGCCCTCGTGAGCCGCCGCCCCTGTGTTTGCGGATTCCGGGACACCTCGAGAGACGGTGCTTGCCAGCCGGCTCAACGCAGGGGAACCCCCGCCCGCGGAGCCTTTATCGCTCGACCCCATGACGCTTGCCGCAAAGCCGACACGTGACGGGATCATTCCTCTCAGGGCCGTGCCGTTGCTCCCCCCCGTGATTCCTCCCCCCCCTCCCCCCCTACGCCGACGCTCCAACAGGGCCGCCTGGGTGACGCCCATCTTCCGCAGTAGCGACTGGAACTCGAACGCACGGTTTGCCTCCCGGCATCCCGCCTCAGCGATGATATCTGGCGAGGGCGGGCGAAGTATCGCCGCCGCCCGCGCGACTGCCTCCAAGAACCCCACAAAGGAAAGCATGGTGTCTGATACGATCGCGACGGGGGCACCCCCGCTCCCCCCCCCGCCCCCTCCCAGGTCGCTCACGTTCGTGCCCGCGCTGTCGCTGCGCTTGTGCGCGCCACCTGGCGGGAGTGACATCATCATCATGGCCGCGGGCGTCATCGCGCTCGGAGATGCCAGCATCATCGAGGGCCGGTCCCTGACCTCATCTAACGGAACCGCGCGGCTCCACAGGAAGCACAGCTTGGCTTGCCGGACGCTCAAGTCCGGGACGATCACTCCCGTGTCCTGTAACAGCAGGAGCCATTGGGCCATGCTCATCCCCCCGCTCGTGCTGCCCGCCGTGATGCCGCCACCGCCGCTGCCAAGTTGGCTGCGGCGCCGAGGATCGATGGTCGTGGAGAGCGGGGCATCTGAGGAAGTGTCTAGGGAGTCGGCGAGCGTGTCGAGGGGCATGCTGCGGTAGAACTCATATACGACATTGAGGAAGGAGGCGCGGGAGCCGTTGGTGAGGAACTCATCCACGTCTTCCGCGTAGAGGAGGCCGCGGCGGAAGCTGTCGGCCTCAAAGTGCTCCAGGTGGCGCAGGTCGGCCGTCACTGGCAGCCGGGAAAGGTTTTGCTCGAACAGGAGCACGAGCGCGTCTGCGGGGGCATGGGAGCGGGGGGCAGTGTGGGTGGGGCCAGGGGAGGTGAGGGGTGGGAAGGGACGAGGCGGCAGCATTGGGGTTGAGGGCAGGGGAGGTGGGGGCAGCGGAGGCGGGGGCAGCGGAGGTGGTGTGTTCAAAAATGGGGTGTTTCGGGGGTGGGGGAGTTGGGGATGGGGGCATTGGAGGTGGGGGCAGAAAAATGGGTGCGTTAATGGTGGGGCCATGAGAGGTGGGGGCATGACAGGTGGGGACATTGTGGGTTAGGACATAGGAGGTGGGGGGTGGGAGGTGTGTGGTGGGAAGGGCGAAAAGAAGCCGTTTTTTAATTCCAATGCACGCAACCGGCACGTGCAGATTTCCTGCCGAATTCTTAGGGAGAGTCGTGGGTGTTTGCCATACCTGCTTCTCTTAGTCCGCGAACGTGCAGTGCCTAGTGTACAGGACTAGTATACCATAACTGCTTATAGTAGTACATAGCAGTATATAATTACTGACAAAAAATTATTGCAAGCAACGCCCCCCTAAACCCTTAACCCCTAAACAGTGGAGTATTGCCTTGCAAAGCCGTAAAAATAGTGTAAAATTATGAAGTAAAGCTGTGTGTCTTGAGAGCGGCCTGAAAATCGACCTTAGACCCGCTCTCTTCAAGGGAGGTCAAATGTATTGAATTCCCAACTCACCTTCACAGGACAACTGGGACACCTTTATAAGTGGCGCTACCCACCACAAGTACAAATAAACATACACTACTGTCTACTATACCTAGTTCTACCCACCATATGTACAAATAAACATACACTACTGTCTATACCTAATTCTACCCACCATATGTACAAATAAACATGCACTACTGAATATACCTAATTCTACCCACCATATGTACAAATAAACATACACTACTGTCTACTATGCGTGGTTCTACCCACCATATGTACAGATATACGCCCCAGCATCTGCCGCCGCCACCGCCGGGGGTGTTGCCGGCGCCGCCACTGCAAACCCCCCTCCTGCCCTCGTGACCCCGACCGGCACCGGCCGCGGTTTCATGTACTTTGCGGCCGCGACCAGCACCAGCAACTGAATGAACTCAAACCGCCAAAGGGACCTCTGCTGATTCTCTTCCACGTCCATCGAGTCCATGTCGGGGGAAGTGAACGGGTCTGGCTGGCGGCCATCGGGCGACGTCGCAGCAGAGGCAGGGAGGGTGGTCACAAAGGCAAAGAGCCGGCGTAGGTGGCGCGAGGTGCAGCGGCGGGACTTTGGGTCCTCAATACCCGCCGCCGCGCAGAAGAGGCCCCACTCAGCCGCACGGAAGCCATTGATGTCGCACAGGCGTACGCAGCTGCGGGCACGGGGAGGGGAAGACCAATGATGCCGCGGGGGGGGAGAGGGCGCATAAGGGCCGGTTGGGTTAGATGGTTTTGGTTTGGTCTGTTGCTAGATGGTTTGCGTTTTCTGTCTAGTATCATGATCTGCCGGCTGGATAACGATAGTGACGGTTAGATGGTTTGTTTTGTTTTGTTTTGTTTTGTTCGTCTTGGTTTGAGTCAGGCCAGCAGTAGGTTTAACAGTGCAAAGATGTCCATTTAGAAACCTGGGTTTCCTACATACAAAGAACATCATTTGAAAATTCTAGCCATTTCAACGCCGCCGCTTCACCAACCGCTTGCCACTGACACGCACCTGTAGTAGTCGAAGAGGCAGCAGATGTAGCCGTACTGGCTCAGCAGCAGCGCGCGCACGCGCCCAATCTCCTCTTCTGCTGCCGCCTGCTCTTCCCCGACCCGGACGCCTGATAAGTGCCCCTCGCCGCCGCCACCGCCGCCACCATTCTGCCCTTGCCCAGGAAGGCCCAGGGATACCCCGTTCAACGGCGCCCCGCCCACGATGACACGGACAAACCCCTGTGTGCGACAGCATCGAACCCAGTCCGTGTTGAACCGTTGCGTGATGACCTTCTGGGTCTCGAAAACGTTAGCGGACGCCAGCTCAAGCTGGCGCATTGCAAAGATGGACGTGAGCACGTGCCAGGGGTCGCCAGGGGCCCGCCGCTGCAGCTTGATGGGGGCCTTCTTGCGGGCAGTGCGGCCGCGCTTGCTCGCCTTCTTGGGCTCCACGCGCGTCACGATCTCGTCGGCCTGGCGTGACGGATACAAATAGCAATTAAAGTGAAACTACGGCTTCGCACTGCGACCCCTTTGAATGGCAATTAAGGGTGCAACTGGAGGCGAGGATTAGGTACATGCACATCACTTGTCACGACATGCAAGTCAGCGATCTCGTCTGATTGCATTGTAGCACAAGGAGAAAATAGGGATGTCGGTATCAAAACATGTGCGCGTGATAGGAGAGGTAGGAAATAGACGGCCATATGGGATGTACTGTGTGGAACAGATATGTCATGGAACGTGCACATCACAATTCCGATCCCATCGGCCTGACGTGGTGAATGGTAGCCATGGGTGTTATGCTGGTGGAGTAAAAAAAATCACACTTCTATTAACCGTGGAACTCCAGGGTAACCAGACTCTTTATTAAAACAATGAGTGGAGCACATACAAAAGGCAGGCCACATCCCGGCCGCCGATGCTCATGGGAACACTTATTGCTTGGCAAAGGCTAGCCTTACCCCCAAACACGCAGGGAGGGTGGGCGGGAAAAGAAAAGAGGCCGACCTTAGCTAGGTGGGTTTGTTTTTGTCCTTTTTTCCTTGTCATGCGGCCTTGGACCGGACGGCATTTTTTCGCCACGCAAATGTTGCGTCTGAACAAATGACGCAATGTGGCGTTCTAATTGCCGGCAGCTGACGTAGGCTGCCGGGGCTACTAGGTCACATATTGCGTGAGAGAAAGAATCTAGATCTAGTTAATCACTACGCCATGAGCCAAGAAACCTAGACAGTGGCAGGTTTATATCTCAACGTAGCTCCTGCCACCTGGCCAAGAAAAACTGGCCAAAGTTTTGGCCACGACTGATCCGGATCAGGCCGCACCGGCCTCAAAAGGTATGTCACGTGAACCCAATAACCTAGCTATAGCGGCTACCCTTCCATCTCACTATAAAGAAACTATGTTCAGAGAACCAGGAATAGCTATTAACAAGCTCACTGTATGGGTGCCCGATGCCACCCACCATTATGAGCTGTACTTCGTCCAGCGACAGGTCGCCCATGAGGTCGCAGCTGGCGCCCTTGCAGGGGTGTGCTGGCAGACGCAACGCGTGCGCCTCGGGGCGCGGCGCCAGGCGGGGCACGCAGCTGTCCAGGGGTGGGGCAGGGGGGGCGGGTAAAGTTGACACATGGAGATATACACAACAATATAAGTTGTATCGTGGAGCTATTCGCAACAATATAACTTGTATTCAGAACAATATAAGTTGTTTATAGAACAACATAACTTGTATTCAGAACATGCAACAAGAACAGGCAAAAGAAACAACCTGCTTCCCTAGAATGGAAGCCCACCTTTTATAGCAACCACCTGTCCAGCCAACCCCTACATGGGTGGCTGGGGTACAGGTGCCAGCACAAATTTTTTTTCTAATTTTTTTTTTCTTTTTGTGCTATACGGCGTTGCACTCTCCGCTCAGCAGGTCAGTCATAGATAAAATGAGCATAGCTCACCAAGTATTCAGAACAATATAAGTTGCATATAGAACAATATAAGTTGTATCATAGAGACACTTGTAGCGAGGAAACTTGTCAGATACCAGAAACAGGTATATAATGGAGGTTGTGGAGGGTCGGGCCACAGAAGGAGGTGGGGGTCCGGGGCGGGGGATGAGGGGTGGATATAGAGGAACACGTCATGGTCTCCCCCCTCATGGGCAGCGCAGGGCCACGTCCTGGTACTGAGAGACAACGATAGGGTGTCGTGAAAACAGATAGGTGGGGCATGCGGCTGGGGGCTTGGAGGGCGCGGCATGGGTACAGGGGGGTCATAGGGTAGGGCAGTGGTAATGTCGGCAAGAACAAAAACTACTATGTAACGCAGGCTGTGAAGGAGGGGCTCGGGCAGGGGGTGGAGAGCAAAGAAGCAGCTTATTGCGATTGGGGTGGTGGACAGTCGGGGGGGGGGGGGGGACAACGGGATGGGGACACACGGGAGGAAGGCCGGCAGGGCATCCAGCTGGGAGGGCGGGGAACGATAGGTGGGAAGTAGATGTGAGTTTTGGTATCGTGCTGTGGACGGCTGTACGGACAAGCACACAAACGAAGCCGCGAGTAGGCCCTTGTGTGTGTGTGTGTGTGTGTGTGTGTGTGTGTGTGTGTGTGTGTGTGTGTGTGTGTGTGTGTGTGTGTGTGTGTGTGTGTGTGTGTGTTTGTGTGTGTGTGTGTGTGTGTGTTTGTCTGTGTGTGCTGGGGTGATACTTCTTTCGTGGGGGTACGCACACATTACGTGAGGGTAAATGCAGACTGCTGGGGTAAATACACATTACGTGAGGGTAAATGCAGACTGCTGGGGTAAATACACATTACGTGAGGGTAAATGCAGACTGCTGGGGTAAATACACATTACGTGAGGGTAAATGCAGACTGCTGGGGTAAATACACATTACGTGAGGGTAAATGCAGACTGCTGGGGTAAATACACATTACGTGAGGGTAAATGCAGACTGCTGGGGTAAATACACATTACGTGAGGGTAAATGCAGACTGCTGGGGTAAATACACATTACGTGAGGGTAAATGCAGACTGCTGGGGTAAATACACATTACGTGAGGGTAAATGCAGACTGCTGGGGTAAATACACATTACGGGAGGGTAAATGCAGACTGCTGGGGTAAATACACATTACGTGAGGGTAAATGCAGACTGCTGGGGTAAATACACATTACGTGAGGGTAAATGCAGACTGCTGGGGTAAATACACATTACGTGAGGGTAAATGCAGACTGCTGGGGTAAATACACATTACGGGAGGGTAAATGCAGACTGCTGGGGTAAATACACATTACGTGAGGGTAAATGCAGACTGCTGGGGTAAATACACATTACGGGAGGGTAAATGCAGACTGCTGGGGTAAATACACATTACGTGAGGGTAAATGCAGACTGCTGGGGTAAATACACATTACGGGAGGGTAAATGCAGACTGCTGCGGTAAATACACATTACTGGGGGAGTAACACATATCACGGGGGGGGACTCAATATGCTACCAAGGCCCACCCTCTACCAGGCCGCGGTGCACATGTGTGCCAACTGTTTATCGTATTGTTTGCAGTGGGGCTGTGTACGGTGGAAAGTAAGCTACCTTCAGAAAGAACACGACATACCAAATTATTATCACTGATAGATGATAATTGCGGACATACCAAGTTATTATAGCTGATTAACTAACAAACATGTGCTCACCTGTATGCTGACCATACCAAGTTATTACAGCTGATTAACTAACAAACATGTGCTCACCTGTATGCCGACATGGAGTAGGTCTGCGGGGGCAGCGGGTCGGCGCAATGGAAGCCCATGCGGTCCACCAGGGAGAGCAGGTCCTCCTGCGGTCCAAAAATCGAGACAAGGAAAACAAACAAACAATCAATCAATCAATCAATCAATCAATCAAACAAACAAACAAACAAACAAACAAACAAACAAACAAACAAACAAACAAACAAACAAACAAACAAACAAACAAACAAACAAACAAACAAACAAACAAACAAACAAACAAACAAACAAACAAACAAAAAACAGAAGATGATGCAAGCGTGAGAAAGTGATGAACGGAAGATGCATGCAAGTATGGGAAAGTAAATGAAGGGAAGTTGCGTGCAATTTTGAGCAAGTGACGGAAGGAAGATCATGCGTTTGTAACAAGTGCGGTCCACCGAAGAAGGGCAGCTCCTCGTAAAACAATAGAAATAAATAAAGACAAAAGAGAATGCACAAAGAAAAAGGCAAGTAAGAACAGAAAACCCATGAAAAGAAAAGGTAGGAATGGAATGATGATGCATACGTCACTACTACTACTACTACTACTACTACTACTACTACTACTACTACTACTACTACTACTACTACTACTACTACTACTACTACTACTACTACTACTACTACTACTACTACTACTACTACTACTACTACTACTACTACTACTACTACTACTACTACTACTACTACTACTACTACTACTACTACTACTACTACTACTACTACTACTACTACTACTACTACTACTACTACTACTACTACTACTACTATTACTACTACTACTACAACGACGACAACGACGACGACGACGACAACGACAACGACAACGACAACGACAACGACAACGACAACGACAACGACAACGACAACGACAACGACAACGACAACGACAACGACAACGACAACGACAACGACAACGACAACGACAACGACAACGACAACGACAACGACAACGACAACGACAACGACAACGACAACGACAACGACAACGACAACGACAACGACAACGACAACGACAACGACAACGACAACGACAACGACAACGACAACGACAACGACAACGACAACGACAACGACAACGACAACGACAACGACAACGACAACGACAACGACAACGACAACGACAACGACAACGACAACGACAACGACAACGACAACGACAACGACAACGACAACGACAACGACAACGACAACGACAACGACAACGACAACGACAACGACAACGACAACGACAACGACAACGACAACGACAACGACAACGACAACGACAACGACAACGACAACGACAACGACAACGACAACGACAACGACAACGACAACGACAACGACAACGACAACGACAACGACAACGACAACGACAACGACAACGACAACGACAACGACAACGACAACGACAACGACAACGACAACGACAACGACAACGACAACGACAACGACAACGACAACGACAACGACAACGACAACGACAACGACAACGACAACGACAACGACAACGACAACGACAACGACAACGACAACGACAACGACAACGACAACGACAACGACAACGACAACGACAACGACAACGACAACGACAACGACAACGACAACGACAACGACAACGACAACGACAACGACAACGACAACGACAACGACAACGACAACGACAACGACAACGACAACGACAACGACAACGACAACGACAACGACAACGACAACGACAACGACAACGACAACGACAACGACAACGACAACGACAACGACAACGACAACGACAACGACAACGACAACGACAACGACAACGACAACGACAACGACAACGACAACGACAACGACAACGACAACGACAACGACAACGACAACGACAACGACAACGACAACGACAACGACAACGACAACGACAACGACAACGACAACGACAACGACAACGACAACGACAACGACAACGACAACGACAACGACAACGACAACGACAACGACAACGACAACGACAACGACAACGACAACGACAACGACAACGACAACGACAACGACAACGACAACGACAACGACAACGACAACGACAACGACCACGACCACGACCACGACCACGACCACGACCACGACCACGACCACGACCACGACCACGACCACGACCACGACCACGACCACGACGACGACGACGACGACGACGACGACGACGACGACGACGACGACGACGACGACGACGACGACGACGACGACGACGACGACGACGACGACGACGACGACGACGACGACGACGACGACGACGACGACGACGACGACGACGACGACGACGACGACGACGACGACGACGACGACGACGACGACGACGACGACGACGACGACGACGACGACGACGACGACGACGACGACGACGACGACGACGACGACGACGACGACGACGACGACGACGACGACGACGACGACGACGACGACGACGACGACGACGACGACGACGACGACGACGACGACGACGACGACGACGACGACGACGACGACGACGACGACGACGACGACGACGACGACGACGACGACGACGACGACGACGACGACGACGACGACGACGACGACGACGACGACGACGACGACGACGACGACGACGACGACGACGACGACGACGACGACGACGACGACGACGACGACGACGACGACGACAACGACAACGACAACGACAACGACAACGACAACGACAACGACAACGACAACGACAACGACAACGACAACGACAACGACAACGACAACGACAACGACAACGACAACGACAACGACAACGACAACGACAACGACAACGACAACGACAACGACAACGACAACGACAACGACAACGACAACGACAACGACAACGACAACGACAACGACAACGACAACTACAACTACAACTACAACTACAACTACAACTACAACTACAACTACAACTACAACTACAACTACAACTACAACTACAACTACAACTACAACTACAACTACAACTACAACGACAACGACAACGACAACGACAACGACAACGACGACGACGACGACGACGACGACGACGACGACGACGACGACGACGACGACGACGACGACGACGACGACGACGACGACGACGACGACGACGACGACGACGACGACGACGACGACGACGACGACGACGACGACGACGACGACGACGACGACGACGACGACGACGACGACGACGACGACGACGACGACGACGACGACGACGACGACGACGACGACGACGACGACGACGACGACGACGACGACGACGACGACGACGACGACGACGACGACGACGACGACGACGACGACGACGACGACGACGACGACGACGACGACGACGACGACGACGACGACGACGACGACGACGACGACGACGACGACGACGACGACGACGACGACGACGACGACGACGACGACGACGACGACGACGACGACGACGACGACGACGACGACGACGACGACGACGACGACGACGACGACGACGACGACGACGACGACGACGACGACGACGACGACGACGACGACAACGACAACGACAACGACAACGACAACGACAACGACAACGACAACGACAACGACAACGACAACGACAACGACAACGACAACGACAACGACAACGACAACGACAACGACAACGACAACGACAACGACAACGACAACGACAACGACAACGACAACGACAACGACAACGACAACGACAACGACAACGACAACGACAACGACAACGACAACGACAACGACAACGACAACGACAACGACAACGACAACGACAACGACAACGACAACGACAACGACAACGACAACGAGTACTACTACTACTACTACTACTACTACTACTACTACTACTACTACTACTACTACTACTACTACTACTACTACTACTACTACTACTACTACTACTACTACTACTACTACTACTACTACTACTACTACTACTACTACTACTACTACTACTACTACTACTACTACTAAAACACAGGCAAACGGCATTGGCAACTTTGCATGGTGCGCGGAATGCATCCTGAAACACTGCCATCGAAAGATTCTAGATTTTTAGCACTAGGCAAGATTCCCAATACCCGCGACGGAGGTCAGAGGGGATGAAGCACTACCCTCTCTGCTAGTACCATGAGGTGAACCTTAACCCCCAATCCAAGGACAAGCTATTTAATCTATTACCGATTGTATACTGCTGCAGTAAGGATTCTCTGACATTCTAACTCTTCATGGACTTGGTATTGCCCCCCCGACTTGCACCTGTCGCCCCCCAAGGCATGTACAACCCCATATGGTTAGAATTCGCACGCGACAGCAGTAGAGCATTGTATTGCCACCAGCTCCTCAAGGGCAACCACTCCTTCATGAACTCGGTCTACAACCTTCGTTTTCCCTGCACCATGAGCTTAACCCATCCGATGCCTGATCAAACTTTCATACATATCTGAATTCTGGCCTGCGCCGGTTGTCTCATTGATATATAAATAATTGCCCCTCTAAACTTCATTTCTACCTGAAGCACGTGGAAGACCTGCTGTGCGGGCATTGACGGCTCAGCCAGGTGGTCCAGCCAGGTAGTCCAGACCTAAACTAACGAACCACTGTACTGATGACCCGTTGGATTCCCTCACCTGCAGCACGCGGAAGATCTTCTGAGGGATGGCCGGCGGCTCGTCCAGCTCGACCGCCACCTCGTCACCAAAGGGCCGCTTGGGGTTGTACAGGTGGGCCTGGGACCCGTCGGGCAGCGTGACGTGGTCCAGTATATCCGCACAGTGCGCGGTGCCCTCCACGTGGGGGAACACATCCAGCCGGCCCATCTGCAGGACAGGACATACAGGGGACAGGGGTATGGCCCTACGGAGTATGGCTGAGTGCAGAGACGGGAACGCGTCCCCATCGGCCCATCGGTAGGACAGGACATACAAGGGGTATGATGGATGGCTGAGACATCAGTGTGGGGATGGGCACGCGCCCGGATGGGGCCCCTCTGGATCATGTGAACGGATATCATGCTAACAGCGGGATGTTTGCAGAGGGATGTTTGCACCTGATGAGACACACACATCAACATAGGGCGCGGTGTTGTGAAGAGAGTGGGAACATGTCCAGCCGGGCCATCTGCTTAACAAGGGGGTCCTAATGGTGGTGAACCAGAGGTAGTGGAGGAAGACGGCACGGAAGTACAGACGACAGAAGACCGGAAACCATCCGGCCAGCCCATCTAAGGGGCGGTCGGTTTGTGACATTTGAATAATTGGGAAACGGCAGGATGCTTCTGATGGGGCTGGGAACCCGTCCAGCCACGCAGCATCCGCATGTCAAGAGAACAATAATGGTAGCGGGGGAGTGATGGTGGTGGAAAGAAAATGGTTTCTATGCACGAACACAGCGCAGGCGTTACTAAGAGAATGGGAAGTCATCCCGCCGGCCCACCCGAATAACAAAGGATTCGCAAGGGCATGATAAGGGGACAAGGGATTATACCAAGGGAACGACAAACGGATGACAAACGGATCGATGGCGCTACGATAAGAGGCATACGACGTGTCCGTTATCGTGGAAATGGGAACACATACAGCCAGCCTGTCTGGATGAGATGGATCAACCCAAATGGACTTGGTCGGCACGGTTTAGAACCCTTCAGGTAACACAACCTTTGTTTTTTTTTTTTTTTGTTGTAAATGAAAAGAGCACAGCTTGTGCGTCGCTTGCCTCATGAAAACTACTTGCCACCTGGTATAGCCCCCGGTTAAAGGAAGACGCTTCCTCATCTCAGTGCTTCTCAAGATCCTCTCCAGTTCCTCAAGCTCTGTTTTCCCGTTTCGTAAAAACTACTTGCCACCCGGTATCACCCTCGGTGGACAGGGAGCCGCTTCCGCAACATGCATCAGTTCCGATCAAGTTCCTCACGCTCCTCCAGGTTTCTGAAAGACGACTCGGCACCTTGTATAAATATCGGTTGAAGGGAGCCACTTCCGCACCTTATACGACTTTTGGTTGATGTAGCAGCCGTCACGGAAGACAAAGCGGTGGCGGGGCATGCCAGGGTACACCGTAAGTGCGAATGCGGCCGTGGCCCCTCTGCGTAGTAGCGGCCCAAAGACAGAGAGCAGTGGGGTATGAGAAAGCCATGGTAACCAAAAGAATAGTAACAAAAAGAATAAGCCATGGTAACAAAAGAATAGGGGTATGTGGTTATCAAGCATAAACAAGAGGCAAGGGGAGCCAATGGAAACAAACGGAAACAAACGGAAACAAACGGAAACACACGGAAACAAACGGAAACACACGGAAACACACGGAAACAAACGGAAAACTATGTAGGAGTGCAAGACATTATCCAGCGACTGTTTCAATAGCAACCACAATCTGCCTGCTAACAGATGCTGCTCCTTCCCAGATATTACTACGAAACCAGGCATTCCCAGTGCACTGGGAAAAGCTACCTTCACCCACCTCTATGGGAGCACCAGCTACGTGTAAATTAGGTAACCTCAATGGGCCCACCACTCACCACACACACATCATTCAAGTCGGGTTATTATCAGAGTGGTTTGTACTAGCGCACCTTAGAAGCCTGCATAGTTCTTACAGCGCGGAAGTAGCCGCAGTAACGGAATGCCATCGCTTGTATCTCATTCACTATTATATGACCGCCTTCCCTTATGGTAAACTTTTCTTACCCATCATAGGAGAATATCAACATCAAATTACCAATTACAGTATATCAACATCAAATTACCAATTATAGTAGTATATGATAATCAGTTGGTTTCATTTCATACTGCTTGTGCAGCGCGCACCTCTCATCCTGGGTCGCCATCGCGCCCGAGGTCTTTGACAAGGGTGACACAGGCTTGGCATTGGGCCCCTTTGCGGCGGGGGATGGCGAGGGGGGCGACCTCGGCGCACCGCCCTCGTCATCGGAGTTGTCGTCCGAGAGCATCTCGATTCGGCTGGGATGGGGCAGAAAACAAGAAGAAAAGACGTTGGGCAGTTTAAAATTAGAGTGGATGTGGCACCGAGAAAGAAAAAGAGGGGTTGGGTGACGACATTGGAACGTTCGCGACACCAGAAAGGAAGCCCTCACGACGATGCGCAAGCATCCGTCACATGCTCATAACTATTCCATCACATACGACACTTGAAAGCAAGGATCATAAAACCAGCACCCGAAGACCTGCCCCGTTATCCGCTGTGTGCATTAGCACGCGCACATGCTTGCCTGAATCAATGGCCAACCCTTCCTTAATACATGACCGGATGAGTCGTATGATTGCGCGAGGTGGAGAGAGGGGCATGGAAGCAGGTGACATGACCCTGTCGTACGCACACACACAAATAAAGTTGGCATTCACAATCAGTAGGCCTGGGGGCATGTTGGCTGTGGATTATGTTTCTGCCATGCGGACCATAAGTTGGGCGCATGCGAGTGGTGAGGCTGGGCGGAGCAGTTAATTGCACTTGCACCATAGGTTGGGCGCATGCGAATCATAACATGGGCGGAGCCGCTAACTGCATTTGCAACAAAGGTTGAGCGCATGCGAGTCGTGAGGCTGGGAGGAGCAGCTAATTGCACTTGCACCCCACCTACCAGAGGTTTGGCGCGTGCTAGTAGTAAGGCTGGAGACAGGGAAACAAGCCCATTTTAATCCTAGAAAACTTACCATCGATCGGGGGCGCGTGCCAGAAGTAGGGCTGGAGGCATGGATGGATGTTCATAAAATCCTACAAACTGTACCACAGGTTTGGCGCGTGCGAGTAGTAAGGCTGGGGCGCGCCATCCCACAGCTCGGACCGCGGCTTCTGCAGCTGGCTGCGCAGCTCAGGGAGGGACTCCCGCTCTTCCTTGAGTACGGTGGCTGGGTCCGGCTCCTGTGGCATACATATGCACCATCATCCATGCGAGCATCGCCCCATACATATGAAGGCCGCGTTGCCCATTCACATGTATGGTGCAACATATAATGCATACCGTAGTGGTCAAAATCACTTTGCCACAAACTCCTTTGCGACCCAAAAACAAGGTGAAACTTCTAGTTTGCGACCCAAAATGGAGGCAAAGTTTTAGGTTTGCGAGCCGATTGACTTGTTTATGGTCAGTGGCTTGTACCTACCTTATTAATGAATGAATACCTACACAGAATTGATTTGATTGATCAATTGGGTAGCACTGACTATAATATACTTCATTAAAATATGATAGTTGCCTCATGTAATAATATCGCGAAAATTGTGGCGCGACGCGTTGGCTGGCTAGACTTGGGGCTGCCGTGCGGCGCAGCACGGTAACATTTGAACTTTGCGACCCAAAATGAAGCCCATCAATAGCAGTTTGCGAGGTCGATTCGCAAAGTAGTTCGTCGCAAAAGTGATTTTGACCACTACGGTAGCAGTATCCATAGACAGCGTCGCCCAACCAACAGAGCATCATGCACATGAACTGGCACTCGCAACCCCCATGGAAAAATGCATATGAGCTGGTACCCACACACGATGTGGCATCATGCACATTCATTCATTCACTCGCCCCTCTTGGGAGCTAGAGTCACGGGGTACCGACTTTTTGAGTAGGTGCCTTCCATCCCTGTTGCCCGCACAGCAAGATCATCATGCGCATGAGCTGGTGCCCGTAAAACAGATGGCACATCATGCATATGCTATAATACCCATAAATCATGGGGTATCATCCACGCATCCCCGCCGCTGTCAAGCACAGACAATACAAGAGACTACGGACAAGCCTGAAGGCAGCGCTGTCAGGGATAAGGCACTACCGTTGAGGATAAGTTGCCACCGATAGGAGGTTACTAGAAGGCAGAATTGTTTAACCCCTCAACCGTCTCTGACTCGTACCTAGAATGAGTCACCAGTTGCACGCTACGCCACAAGTGCCCCCATTCAGCCTGATTATTATTTCCATACCATACTAGGAACCAAGCATACCCATATGAGGGCCCACCTGGGGGTATAGTGGGTGGTCCCAGTACTAGGCCCCCCTGCTCTATAAATAGCCCCCCCCCTCAGGGGGGTACGCTGAGTGTGCACAGTGACACCCTTATCTGCATGATAGACACCTTTCCTTAATGGTTTGACCCTGGGGTTGGTTTTGTAGATAGATTTACTAATTAGGATGGCATACCAACACAAAAAATTAAAATTTTCCCAGGGACTCACCAGATGGTGCTAAAAATAACTAGTTATAAGTGGTGCAAAACTGGTGCAAAACTCTTGCACCAGGGACCCCCTTGACTTTGACCAGGGTTTCCACCATGGTCCGGTTGTCAGATATGATCAGACAAGTGTGCTACGGATAGAGTGAATCTAGATCTTTCCGTTGGTCCAATTTTTTCCCGAAAAAACCTTCCCGCCAGATCCCTACAGGGCGCACAAACTCGTGCCGATTTCGAGTCATGAGTAAAACTCGTGGTCGAAAATCGGCACGAGGACGGTTTAGGGGTTAAGGCCAGCCTGCAACTGTTTATTGCATGGAGAGGCAACAGTTAGCTCGAAATAGCGCCGGAACCTTTTTGCCACCTGCGGCAACGAGTCCGGAGCTATTTAGCCGGCGGTAACCACTCGCCGGTAGACTCAAGGTAATTCCTAACTGCAACCCCAGCAGCCATTCAGGGCAGCAGTGATAGAACACTCGGTGCAGACTTGTTACTAGTCAGGGCATTACAGCTATTGATCATACACGGCTTGCATATGTATATTCACTAAAATCGTAAGATCCATAAACTATCGAAATCGATTAATATAGTAGTATTAATACAAACTATTATATATTAGCATATGTACTAGAACAAGTGTGCATGATCGTCGGCACTATATAACTTGTTAGTAGTATTAGGACTATCCTACCTCTAATAATATGATACTACTAGGTTATATACATTAAAAATTATAATAACTTACATCAGAGTGAAAACACCAAATCAAACATGAACAAAGCCAACGCGAACAAGATATATATATATATATATATATAGGCTATACCTTCTTGGGCGCCGCAAGGCGGGCCATCCGCGGGTCGGGCTGGGTCACCTTGGCCCGCTGCTGACTCAGCAGCTTGCGCCGCATCATGTTCATGCCATAGTTATGGCCCAGCCCCGCTAACGGGTGTACAATCTCGAGCCCGAGTTCCTCGTACTCAGGTACCTCCCCCTCCTCCCGCTCCCTGGCCAGCTCGCCCTCTGCACCCTGGACCCCGTCCACGCCACTCCCGGCCCCCACAGGGCCCAACATCTCCCCTCCAGTGGGGTTACTAATATCATTATATGTACCCCTCATCGCGTTATTATTGTCACTATCCCCCTCGTAGCCGGAGAAGGAAGCCGCCTTCCCTGGTAGTGTCCTCTTCCTAGACTTGAGCCCGCCCGGACCCGCCGACAGCCCCCGAGTGACCTTTCCCCCCGCCTTCTTGGGCCCCCCTGCCCTGGGGGGTCCCTGGGGCGGGGGGCCCGCATCGACCGCCTCGTACAGGCTCTGCTCGTATAAATTCCAGCACCGCCGCCTCTCCTTGTGCGCGCGGCCGGCACCAGGGCCGCCCCCGGAGGCCTTGCTGTCGACCCCCGCGGCCGCCGCCCCCGTGGAGGGGCTCATTTTGTGGTTCCCCGCCCCCATCTCTTCCTCCACCCATTTCAGGAAAGACGTCTTGGCCAGGTTATTCGCCTTGCGCTGCTTCATCTCTTCCTTGAAGGGGGAGTGACCCCTCTCCAGCTCCCGCTCCATGGGCGACCCCCCGCCGGCCATTCCCTCCGTCACGCTGGCTCGGGGGGATGCCAGCTCAGTGCGCGCCGTGTGGCCTCCTTGGCTTGCACGGTCGGCTGTGACCCCCTCTCCCCCACCGCCCGCGGGTGATGAAGGGGGTTGACCGCCGCGGTGGGAGGTCCCCCCCAGGCTGGCCCTCAGGGAGTCCCTCTTGATGCTCCCGCTCAGGGAATGGGGCCCAGGGCCCCTTGGCGAGAAAGATGCATCTTTCTGGGCTCCCACTTTGACCTCTCGATGGCTCGTGCGTGAGGAGAGCGCGACCTCAGGTCCTGAAACACCCGCATTATTCCCCCCCCCCAGGACGGATGCCAAAGTGCCCGCATTACCACCGTGCGTGACGGATGCCCGAGGCGTCGCTATGCGGC
This sequence comes from Mesostigma viride, assembly GCA_009746045.1. Classification (NCBI taxonomy): domain Eukaryota; kingdom Viridiplantae; phylum Streptophyta; class Mesostigmatophyceae; order Mesostigmatales; family Mesostigmataceae; genus Mesostigma; species Mesostigma viride. The sequence goes on from RPFO01000436.1 coordinate 306,031, forward strand.
CCAGCTTGATCGGCAGACTGTCCGCCAGCGCTGGATGGCTGTGCTGACTTTGTCCACTCGGCTGGCTCTGCAGGCTCTGCTGACTTTGCAGGCTCTGCTGACTTTGCAGGCTCTGCTGACTTTGCAGGCTCTGTTGGCTCTCTAACCTCTGTTGGCTGTGGAGGGGATGATGGACCCTACTGCCGCCGCCCCCGCCATCTCTGACGCTGTCACCCGCATCCGTGGCCATGTCCCCTGGCATCCCTGGGATGCTCAGGTGCGTCGGCCTGGACTTGGCACGCGCTGCCCCGGGGGACGCCAATGACAACCCATCCCCACCCCCACCCCCGTCGCCCCCCCTCGCCGCCCCCACTGCGTCGCCCTGTGCTGATGGGTCCCCATGAGGCTGGGGGCTAACGGAATCCGTGGGATGGGAGCCACCCCCGCCCCCACCCTTGCTGGGAGAGGCGGCCTCTGTGGAACATAACCTGGCACTGGCAGTTCCATAGGTGCCGCCCATGGCCCCTCCTCCAACTCCCCAGGTTGCTGTTCCTCCGACCCCTGGGGTTCCTGCTGCCCCGACCCCGCTCGTCGTGGCGGTGGGCTTGTCAACCGCAGATCCGGGTGGCGGTGGCTTGCCTCCGGACCCCCCTGCCATCGCCGCCGCCTGCTGCTCCGCCTCCACCTTGGTGCGCAGCTCGGCGCGGTACAGCAGCGTGCGGTTGCGCGGGTGGAGGGCCAAGTTCTGGAGCACTGCCGACGTCACGCGCAGCATGCTGTGCAGCATGAGGGTGACGCTGGGATCCGACCACGAGGGCGCGGGGGGGAGCTGGCGGGGCGTCGCCATCGCTGCCGTCGGGGATGAGACCACGACGGCCGCGCCAGGCGCCCCCGAGCCAAGTCCCAGGGAGCCAGACACCCCTGGGGCCGTCGTCCTGCCCGACGTGGGGGAGAGGGGCGCGGGGTCGCTCCGGGTTATCTTGGGCGTGCCCCCCGAAGAGCTCCTCGTGTTGTAATAGCTGTCGTTATTGCCACCACCACCACCGCTATCATTGTTGCCCTTCTTGTTGCCATTACGGCGGCTACCACTGCTGGCTGCACCGGCGCCATTGCGGTTGCTGCTGGCACCCGCCGCATGCGGGGACAGGGTACCACTGCCAGACGTCACCGCACCACTGACCAAGATCCTCGCAAAGTGACCACTGCCCCGGAGACTAGACCTGTCCCCCCCCCGGCTGCTCCCACTCCCCCCCGTGGGCGTGTCAGGACCTGGGCTGGGCACCCGCGTGTCGCTGACGCCCAGGGGGGCCTTCCTGGCGCCGTCCCTGTCTCCGGACTTGCCCGCAGTGACTGGCCGGGGGCTGCCACTCGTCGCAGGGTAGGTTCGGGCGGGACTAGGGGGCCTGAGTCCATTCCCTCCGCAGTCTTTCCTCGAAAGGTCTCCTGGACCAGGGCTGGCTGACGCATTCCCCTGCCCTGTTTGCCCTGGGATGGCGGCTTGAAGGGGCAGTGGACCAGAGGCGGTGAGAGCCTTGGGGTTATTCGAGGCAGTGGTGGCCATGGGGAAAGGGCCGGTGCGGGTGGGAGTGGTTATCTCAGGGTTGTCGGCGGTGCGGTTGCGGCAGAGGGTGTGGATGGCCATGACGGGGTCGAGCCCAGTCTGGCATATGAGTACCTGGCAAACGTCAGGAGGAAGACGGGCAGGTAGGAACAAGTTCAAAATAAATAAATAAATAAATTGCAAGTAGGAACATGTAAAAAGGCAGGTGCAAAGCGCAACTAGCGCAGAGTTGTGTTAGTGGCGGCATGTCGGCATCGGGATGCTGGAGCGGACCCACAGCCTCCCCAGTACCACCCAAGTACAGTAAAAAAGACAGGCAAGCAGGACCATGTTCAAATGGCAGAAGCAAAGAGCAGAGTGCGCCTTACGTTAGCGGTGACAGTTTGGCATAGAACTGCGGGAGTAAACCGCTAAGACGGCTAATTTTACAGCTTTCCCATTACCACCTTTCAGTACCACCGCAGTGCGTGGTTCGCGTCCGTGCCCGCAAGTTCGACAGCCAACATCTTTGTTCACCAACAGTTCCAGCCCCTTAAAACCTAGAGTTGGGCTATGAAACGGGGGGATACAGGCTCGTACCTGGTTTGTGCCCTCCTCCGACAGGGTCAGCACCCAACATCGCACGCTCATGTATAGACTTACTTCAGCAAAAAACCTCTGGATAGCAAACCCCGTACCTGCTTGGTGTCCGCCCTCCATAGGTTCAACAGCCAAGACTACCTACATTCAACCCCATTAATATGCTGAAATGGGGGCGTTGAAAACGGGGATCACGGGGTGTATACCTGGTTCGTGCCCGCTCGCGGACAGGCTCAGCAGCCACGAAGAAAACTTTATTATTTGCGAGCAGTGCCTACTTGCCTACCGTTCTGCTTGCTCTATCTAGTTATCGCCACCCATCTCGTACCTGGTCCGTGTCCGCTCGCGGACAGGCTCAGCAGCCACGAAGAAAACTTTATTATTTGCGAGCAGTGCCTACTTGCCTACCGTTCTGCTTGCTCTATCTAGTTATCGCCACCCATCTCGTACCTGGTCCGTGTCCGCTGCGAACCGGCTCAGCAGCCATGAGGATGCTTTATTATTTACCAGCAGTACCTACTTGCCCACTGGTCTGCTTGCTCTATCTATCTCGTACGTACCTGGTTCGTGTCCGCCCCTTGCTCTATCTATCTCGTACGTACCTGGTTCGTGTCCGCCCCTTGCTCTATCTATCTCGTACGTACCTGGTTCGTGTCCGCCCCTTGCTCTATCTATCTCGTACATACCTGGTTCGTGTCCGCCCCTTGCTCTATCTATCTCGTACATACCTGGTTCGTGTCCGCCCCTTGCTCTATCTATCTCGTACGTACCTGGTTCGTGTCCGCCCCTTGCTCTATCTATCTCGTACGTACCTGGTTCGTGTCCGCCCCTTGCTCTATCTATCTCGTACATACCTGGTTCGTGTCCGCCCCTTGCTCTATCTATCTCGTACGTACCTGGTTCGTGTCCGCCCCTTGCTCTATCTATCTCGTACGTACCTGGTTCGTGTCCGCCCCTTGCTCTATCTATCTCGTACATACCTGGTTCGTGTCCGCCCCTTGCTCTATCTATCTCGTACGTACCTGGTTCGTGTCCGCCCCCGACAAGTTGAGCAGCGCCTTCATGATGACCAGCCGCATGTCCCACGCGACCTCATCCATCGGCTCTCCTTGCCCCGGCTCAAGCGCGCCCTGCCGCTTCAACAACCCCACCAGAATATCCACCACTCCCAACGACGCCAGCCGTAGCTTGTACTCCAAACTCCTCGCCAGAAATGCACAACAGACCACGCCGACGCGCTCCAGGCTGGCTTCCCCGGATGCCAGAAGCGCCATCGCCAGGCCGGGCTCCGATCCGTCCTCCTCCCGCTGCCCCAAGGGGATCTTGCTCTTGGCCCCCCCACCCTCACCCCCACCCCCTTCCTTGAAGCTCACCGAGTGCCTCAAGTCCCCACGGCCCCGTTGACCGGTCCCCGGGCGACCCTTCACGCCGGGCGAGCGGGGAACGGCCCGCGCCAGGGTGGCCCTGCCAGGCGGCCTCCCAGGGTCCCTCCCTTGTGACCCGTCCCCTCTCTCCTCTGCCCCGCGAGCCATCTCCTCCGCATCGCTAGAATCGTCATCGTTGGCCATGCCCTCGTCTCGCTCGTCCTCGTCCTGAGGCCCGGGCTGACTTGGGATGATCCCGGGCTGACCTGGGCTAACCCGGTTTTCCTTATGGTGTTGCCCGGCCGAGGATGGGGCGCTGTCCCTGGGGTGCGCCGGGGGGGCGGGGGGGCTCCCACCATTGGCCGGCAGCGCTGCCTTGCCGGCCTCGCTGGTCCCCGCGGGGCCGCCACCGCTGCCGCCCTTGGTGCCAGCTAGCTCGGCCGGGGTATGGCTTCTCGAGGGCGAGTGGTGATGGTGTTGTCCGGAGGCGAGGACGTCGTCGACGGTTGAAGGGCCCTGTTTATTACTGATGCTGGTTAGAGGATCCTGCTTGTTTCCAATGGGTGGAGGTTCCTGTTTGGCCGGCTCGGCCAGGGTCCCCCTGGGCTGGTCAGCATGCCTGTCCCTGGGGGCCAGGGGGCTTAGGTCAGGACGGGAGTCCCTCATGGCACTTGGCAGCGGCTCTTGTTCCTCCTCGTCCTTGTCGGCCTCGCGCCCGGTGAACTGTCGTCCACGGGGAGGCAGCCCCTGCGGACACATGGACATATATTTTGAAATTATTATTATTATTATTATTATTATTTGCATTTATTGGTATCATGCATGGCCACAAAGAACTGGAGGAAAAAAAAAAACAAAGTGACCAAAACAGGGAGCAGCCCCTGCATGGAAATTTTATCACAATACGTAACGCCCCCAAGCGTTGCCCATATGAGGAAAGAAACACCGAAAAAATCCCAATCAAGCTGGGTAACTGCTGGATGAAACTTACCTTCTCCTTAGATCTACGCATAGGCAACAAGTAACTGCAGGCTTCTTCCCCCATGTTCCCCACAGCCCCGTCACCCACTGGTCCAACGAACGCAGCCCCCACATCATTAGTGAATTGTCCGCAAACGACAATAACAACGAAAACAAAATTCTCATCCATCACCCAAATCCAGTCACATCACTGACACATGCGAACAGCCACCTTCCACAACTCTGGAGGAGGTCCTGGTACGATGCTCACACGAACTAACCTCTCACTTTTCTTATCACCCACCAGCCCCATGCAGGCTGGCGCCTTGCGCCACCCCCAAAGAGTTCCATAGAACCCTTTCCATGGGCCACCTTTCACCCCACACTTGCTTAATCACTCACCCGCCGCATGTAGGCGGCCATTAAGCCTATGGCAGTACCCTGGTAGTACCTCAACGACGACCTCGGACTTGTCCTTGTTTGGAGACCCTAGCAGGGTCACCCACTCACCAGTCACATGTAGGCAGCCACTTGGCGCAACTGCAGAGTAGTTCCTGATACGATCGTAGCGTCGACACCTTTACCCCCCCACCTTTCCTGTCACTCACCAGTCGCATGTAGGCCGCCACCTTGCACAACCCCTGAAGAGTTCCTACTAGCGCTCGTAAAATTACGCCCTTCCCCCCCTCACTTTTGATATCACTCACCAGCAGCACGTAGGCGGCCATGCAACCTATACCTCACTAGCTGCTGGGAGCACCTTGCACTTGTCCTTTCTTTGAGACCGAATAGTCAACCACCCACCAGCCGCATGTAGGCCGCCACCTTGCGCAACTCCGGGCTGCACGTGCCGTTGACTGCGATCGAATGCAGCATGGCGAGAATCCCCGCATCCGCACACGCAGTCCTCAGCTCCGTAGACGCCCTGGTGACGTTCGACAGCAGCGACACTGTGACGATCTGGCAGCGGTCTAGCCAGTGGAGCGCCTTAAGCCGCCTCGCGTGCCCATGCCCATGCCCATGCCGGCGCCAATGGCCATGGCTAGAATGAAGGGGAGATCGGCCGGACATCGGAAAATGGATCCCTGCTTGGGCCACGGCGGCGTCCCATTGTGCCGCGTGCTGCTGGGGGACCTGGAGCACGCACATGAGTAGGTGAAGGCCAGGATACCGCGTCCCGATCCAGGTGGCGTCGTCCAATTGGTCGGAGGAGGCTTCGGAGTGGGCGCTGGATCCCGTGCGGGATAAGGAGAAGGAGACCTGCTTGGCGAGATGCCGCCGGCTCGTATTACTGCTGTGGTGCGAGTCCCTGCTGTCGCTGCGGGGGGCCAATGTGCCGGATGGTAGAATCATTTTCCCAGGGACCTCCTTAGAGTGGGAAGTGTTGCTCCCTGACCGATGCAACGAGGTGGCGTGCTGGTGGTTGGGCGGCGAGGAGACCTGGTGGGCTCCCAGCGCCGCTGTCGCGCCCCCCCCGGATGTTGATGACGGGTGGCGGGTGCCGGCAGTAGTACTGGTGGCGGTGCCATCAGCAAGGGTAGAGGAGGACCGGTGGTAGAGGAGCGGTGGCGCGTGGCCTTCCTTGAGCCAGACGAGGTTTTCCGGTTCCATCAGGCAAAGGCCGACGCCACAGATGACCAGTTTCTGTTGGCATCCGTCGCACACACAGAAAATATAAAGATCGGTTTGAGATGATTTCGAGAAAGAGGACTAAGAAGACCAGATCAAGCACTCCCTGACACCCCAGTCCCCCCCCCCAAACCCTTATTAGACCCCTTCTGCTGCCTACGGCAGACTTGAATAGCTGGTACTTATTTAGGTCGGCGGTTTCGGTGGGGCGAGAGGCGAATCGGAGTGCTGTTTGCTCCTTCTGTGACTTTGGACCTAAATCTTGGAGATACGCCGCGCCGTACACCCAAGGACGGCGCGGCGCAGCAGGGAGAGGCGTGCTGACAGTTTTTCTGGACTTCGAGTACACGCATTTTAAGTCGTCCGACTAAATGTGAAGCGTGAAGCGTTAAGTTAGCGGTGTAAGTCGGAAATTAAGGTCGGAACCGGTTTAAGTGGGAAGCAGCAGAAGGGGTCTATTCTACCGTACCCAGAAAAAAAAAAAACAGAAGCTCTTCCCAACCCAACACTTGCCCCACCGTGCCAACCATTACAGGTTTTCTGGATGGGTTGCCGTCCCGCTATATGGCCTGCCCACCCATGCAACAACCACCAGCCAACCATTCGACCGAGCCACGCTCCTTACTTCTTGCATCCCTCCTAGGCAGCACCGTATTGCAGACATGCTCACGCATCCACCCCATGTACCTCGCTCATATCAATGCCTACCGCCTTCTATTTAAGGTGTACGACAGTTCTATTCAACGTGTACATGGCGCAGGGGTTGCCGTGCGAAGCCACAGTCGGAACGATGTCTACCACCTTCTATTTAAAATGCATAAAACCCAAGGTCGTCAACCAATGTCACCATGGCGAGCATGGCCTCCGTGATGCCTGTCGAAGAGAGCCATAGAGCGCTATGTGGTATAGGTGAACCGTTGAAGAGAACTGCAGAGCGCTATGTGGTATAGGTGAACGTATATCTATTAGATAAAAAGGTTGTCTCATAGATAGAGGGAAAAGAAACAACCTGCTTCCCTAGACTGGAAGACCACCTTTTATAGCAACCACCTGTCCAGCCAACCCCTACCTGAGTGGCTGGGGTACACGTGCCAGCACAAAAAATATTTTTTCTGAAAATTATTTTTGCTTTTTGTGCTATACGGCGTTGCATTCTCCGCTCAGCAGGTTAGTCATAGATAAAATGAGCATAGCTCACCAATTCTCTCGTGGGTATACCTATCCTGCGGGTTGTCTCATAGATAATAGGGTTGTCTCGTAGGTATACCTATCCTGTGGGTTGTCTCGTAGATAATAGGGTTGTCTCGTAGATATACCTATCCTGCGGGTTGTCTCGTAGATAATAGGGTTGTCTCGTAGATATACCTATCCTGTGGGTTGTCTCATAGATAATAGGGTTGTCTCGTAGGTATACCTATCCTGTGGGTTGTCTCGTAGATAATAGGGTTGTCTCGTAGATATACCTATCATGCGGGTTGTCTCATAGGAATACCTATCCTCCGGGTTGTCTCATAGATAACAGGGTTGTCTCGTAGATATACCTATCCTGCGGGTTGTCTCATAGATAATAGGGTTGTCTCGTAGATATACCTATCCTGCGGGTTGTCTCGTAGATATACCTATCCTGCGGGTTGTCTCATAGATAATAGGGTTGTCTCGTAGATCTACCTATCCTGCGGGTTGTCTCATAGATAATAGGGTTGTCTCGTAGATATACCTATCCTGCGGGTTGTCTCATAGATAATAGGGTTGTCTCGTAGATATACCTATCCTGCGGGTTGTCTCATAGATAATAGGGTTGTCTCGTAGGTATACCTATCCTGCGGGTTGTCTCATGGATAATAGGGCTGTCTCGTAGATATACCTATCCTGCGGGTTGTCTCATAGATAATAGGGTTGTCTCGTAGATATACCTATCCTGTGGGTTGTCTCGTAGGTATACCTATCCTGCGGGTTGTCTCATAGATAATAGGGTTGTCAAGTAGGTATACCTATCCTGCAGGTTGTCTCATAGATAATAGGGTTGTCAAGTAGGTATACCTATCCTGCGGGTTGTCTCATAGATAATAGGGTTGTCTCGTAGGTATACCTATCCTGTGGGTTGTCTCGTAGATAGTAGGGTTGTCTCGTAGATATACCTATCCTGCGGGTTGTCTCATAGATAATAGGGTTGTCAAGTAGGTATACCTATCCTGCGGGTTGTCTCATAGATAATAGAGTTGTCTCGTAGGTATACCTATCCTGTGGGTTGTCTCGTAGATAATAGGGTTGTCTCGTAGATATACCTATCCTGCGGGTTGTCTCATAGATAATAGGGTTGTCTCGTAGGTATACCTATCCTGTGGGTTGTCTCGTAGATAGTAGGGTTGTCTCGTAGATATACCTATCCTGCGGGTTGTCTCATAGATAATAGGGTTGTCTCGTAGGTATACCTATCCTGTGGGTTGTCTCATAGATAATAGGGTTGTCTCATAGGTATACCTATCCTGCGGGTTGTCTCGTACATATACCTATCCTGCGGGTTGTCTCATAGATAGTAGGGTTGTCTCGTAGGTATACCTATCCTGTGGGTTGTCTCATAGATAATAGGGTTGTCTCGTAGATATACCTATCCTGCGGGTTGTCTCGTAGATATACCTATCCTGCGGGTTGTCTCATAGATAATAGGGTTGTATCGTAGGTATACCTATCCTGCGGGTTGTCTCATAGATAATAGGGTTGTCTCGTAGGTATACCTATCCTGCGGGTTGTAGTTAGATGAGATGCTTAGGCTGACACACGGATTTCCGGCCTGCGCGCCGGGTATTGCCTACCGCGGCTGAGCGGGACACCTCAATATTGTACGGCAGGTCGTACGGTAATGAGGTGTCATGTGGACTGACGTGCAGTTAGTGCCAGACTGTTCCTAGGCTCTAGCTCGACCCGCCAGATCCGGGTTATCCGGGTCTGACGGGCCGAGTGTAGGTGATGCTAGTGACGTGGTCGCATGGCATTGCACTGTATAGTTGTCCACCGGTAGGCGCTGCAGTGGAGCGCTGCCATAGGCATATAGGCGTAGCACTGGGGAGTGCCACAGCACCGAGTTTGCACAGTTCCATTCTTAGCTCTTCGCGTTCGTTGTATTATTTGCCTAATACAATCTTTCTCTCCGCTCTCAGCATTTTGTGAGTTGTCCATCGCATTCTCGACGTTCCAACTTGGACTGAAAAGTTCGAAATGGCTTCCAACAACAACAATGCCGGCAAGAACAACAACAACAACAAGAAGGGGAATGCGCCGACCAGGCGCACCTCCCCACGCCTCTCGCCGGAGGGTTCGCCCTCCGCCACCGTGCGGGTGACGCCCAACGTCACCTTTAGCACGGTGGTTGCCGACAACCCGAGGCGTCGGACCCCGCAGGTGGGGGCCGGCGCCCAGGGGCAGGCGAGAGGGCGCACGCTTGCCGCTGGCGGCTGGTCCGCCATGGCACCCGGGGTGCAGGAACCTCGGGCACGTGACACCCCCGTCGCAGGTGGCGGGGGACGTGAGCGTAGCGACTCCTCCGAGGAGGACGTGGAGGTGCCGCCCGCGAGGCCGCGGCCCTCGCTTGAGCTGTCTTCACAGACGCCTGCTACGTCGGGCAACCTGTCTGTGGGCCGACAAATGGCCATTATGGATATTGATCGCTACGGCGAGCATGTCCCGCCACCCGTAGAGTTCGGGATTCGGCCTTACCATCTTCCCCTCGGGGAAGATGATATCCCGGAGTTTATCTCAGTGACGGGCTGGCGTCTTCGCCAGCGGTTTCAGCTGAATTTTGATGAGCCGGCGACGTCGTTCGATGTTTATCGTGTTCAGGCGCATATCCAGCGTCGCTTGCGGATGGAGTTCCAGATACTCCAGGTGGCGGTCTGGATGCGCTGCTTCGCCACCAGGGCGAGGCAGAACCCGGGGACGGTTGATCAGTGGGCGTCTGAGCAGCGTCAGCGGGAAGCGCTGCAGGTGGTGGCGACGCGTGAGATCGCGATGTCCACCCCATTGCCTCAGTGGCCCCAGGTCACGCCAGTTGGCTGGGGCGACGAGAGGAACCAGGCGGCTGCGACGCCGCCTACGGCTGGGCGCGGGGCGGCAGGCGCCCCCAACACACCAACGGGTGGTGCGACCACCCAGGGCCCTCTGGCAGGGCAGAGGGCCCATCCTCAGCAGCCGGCCTCCCCGCCCAGCGCAGGGGGCCAGGCGCCTGCTGAGGCCCCCGGGGTTGCAGGGACCCCGGCGGCGACAACAGCTCCCGGGGTTGCAGGGACCCCGGCAGCGACGCCGGCGCCTCCGGCGAAGGCGGGGGAGGCAACTCCCATGGAGGGTGTCTCTGGCCCATCCAGCGGCTCAGGAGGGCAGGCCCCCTCCAGGCGCCCCAATGACAAGGCCATGGCAGGGGCGGGCGGGCCCGAGGGTCCCACCCAGGCGGGGCAGCTGCCGGAGGTGATGGAGGGTGATCTGGAAGGAGATGACATGATCACCCTGGGGGATGAGCACGTGTGGCGGGCCATTGAGGCTGCCACAGCATCCTTTCGCGGGCTGGCTGATAGGACTCAGCAGCTGCACATCGCTGAGGCGGGCAGTTTGGTTTGTGCGATCATTACGCACTTACTGGGCTTGCCCAACATTCAGGCGAACACACGTGCAGTGTGTGACTCCTTGCTGCCTGCCCTGCAAGCCCTCCTTGCAGGGAGGAGGGTCCAGGGCAACAGGGGTCGACTGGTGCGACACCTGGAGCGCCTGCACAATGCCATCCTGTCCGGGGCTGGTAGGTTGTTGCCTGCGTGGCTGCATCATGACTTTACTAACCCTAGTGACGATGACGTGTCTCTCTCTCCCACCTTCCATGATTGGGAGGAGGCCCGCAGCAGGAGGCGGGAAGTCACACATACTCATAACCCTACCCAGCCCACCCATCTGCAAGGAGGGCCTGCAGGGCAGGCAGCAAGGCGTCACACACTGCACGTGTGTGCACCTAGATGCTGGGCAAGCCCAGTAAGTGCGTAATGATCGCACAAACCAAGCTGCCCGCCTCAGCGATGTGCAGCTGCTGAGTCCTATCAGCCACCCCGCGAAAGGATGCTGTGGCAGCCTCAATGGCCCGCCACACGTGCTCATCCCCCAGGGTGATCATGTCATCACCAGCCAGATCACCCTCCATCACCGCCGGCAGCTGCCCCGCCTGGGTGGGCCCCGAGGGCCCACCTGCCCCCGGCCAGGTCCTTGTCCTTGGGGCGCCTGGAGGAGCCTGCCCTCCTGAGCCGCTGGAGGGGTCAGAGACACCCTCCATGGGAGTTGCCTCCCCCGCCTGCGCCGGAGGCGCCGGCGTCGCTGCCGGGGTCCCTGCAACCCCGGGAGCTGGTGTCGCCGCCAGGGTCCCTGCAACCCCGGGGGCCTCAGCAGGCGCCTGGCCCCCTGCGCTGGGCGGGGAGGCCGGCTGCTGAGGATGGGCCCTCTGCCCTGCCAGAGGGCCCTGGGTGGTCGCACCACCCGCTGGTGTGTTGGGCCACTGGTAGGCGCTGCAGTGGAGCGCTACCATAGGCATATAGGCGTAGCACTGGGGAGTGCCATAGCACCGAGTTTGCACAGTTCCATTCTGAGCTCTTCGCGTTCGTTGTATTATTTGCCTAATACAATCTTTCTCTCCGCTCTCAGCATTTTGTGAGTTGTCCATCGCATTCTCGACGTTCCAACTGTTGTCTCATAGATAATAGGGTTGTCTCGTAGGTATACCTATCCTGTGGGTTGTCTCATAGATAATAGGGTTGTCTCGTAGATATACCTATCCTGCGGGTTGTCTCATAGATAATTGGGTTGTCTCGTAGATATACCTATCCTGCGGGTTGTCTCGTAGGTATACCTATCCTGCGCCTTGTCTCATAGATAATAGGGTTGTCTCGTAGGTATACCACCGTAGGCTCGAAACACACGCCCTGATCAAGCATGCTGTTTCCGGCCCCACCATCTAGGTCATCTAGTCGCTCCACACGTAAGCCAGCCATAATTTCAATGCACAAGGATACACATTTCCATCACCATTCATCTTCATCATCCTGAACGACTCGAACACGCGGAAAAGATAACGGCAGGCTCGAGCTACCATGGTCCGGATTCTCCCGATTTCTGGCCTGCGCTGGTTGTCTCTTTGATACCTATCCTGCGGCTTGTCTCATAGATAATAGGGTTGTCTCGAAGGTATACCTATCCTACGGGTTGTCTCATAGATAATAGGGTTGTCTCGTAGGTATACCTATCCTACGGGTTGTCTCATAGATAATAGGGTTGTCTCGTAGGTATACCTATCTTGTGGGTTGTCTCATAGATAATAGGGTTGTCTCGTAGATATACCTATCCTGTGGGTTGTCTCGTAGATAATAGGGTTGTCTCGTAGATATACCTATCATGTGGGTTGTCTCATAGATAATAGGGTTGTCTTGTTGATATACCTATCCTGTGGGTTGTCTCGTAGGTATACCTATCCTGCGGGTGGTCTCATAGATAATAGGGTTGTCTTGTAGATATACCTATCCTGCGGGTTGTCTCGTTGGTATACCTATCCTGCGGGTGGTCTCATCCTGTGGGTTGTCTCGTAGATAATAGGGTTGTCTCGTAGATATACCTATCCTGCGGGTTGTCTCATAGATAATAGGGTTGTCTCGTAGATATACCTATCCTGCGGGTTGTCTCATAGATAATAGGGTTGTCTCGTAGATATACCTATCCTGCGGGTTGTCTCGTAGATATACCTATCCTGCGGGTGGTCTCATAGATAATAGGGTTGTCTCGTAGATATACCTATCCTGCGGGTTGTCTCATAGATAATAGGGTTGTCTCGTAGGTATACCTATCATGTGGGTTGTCTCATAGATAGTAGGGTTGTCTCGTAGGTATACCTATCCTGTGGGTTGTCTCGTAGATATACCTATCCTGCGGGTTGTCTCATAGATAATTGGGTTGTCTCGTAGATATACCTATCCTGCGGGTTGTCTCGTAGGTATACCTATCCTGCGGCTTGTCTCATAGATAATAGGGTTGTCTCGTAGGTATACCACCGTAGGCTCGAAACACACGCCCTGATCAAGCATGCTGTTTCCGGCCCCACCGTCTAGGTCATCTAGTCGCTCCACACGTAAGCCAGCCATAATTTCAATGCACAAGGATACACATTTCCATCACCATTCATCTTCATCATCCTGAACGACTCGAAAACGCGGAAAAGATAACGGCAGGCTCGAGCTACCATGGTCCGGATTCTCCCGATTTCTGGCCTGCGCTGGTTGTCTCTTTGATACCTATCCTGCGGCTTGTCTCATAGATAATAGGGTTGTCTCGAAGGTATACCTATCCTACGGCTTGTCTCATAGATAATAGGGTTGTCTCGTAGGTATACCTATCCTACGGGTTGTCTCATAGATAATAGGGTTGTCTCGTAGGTATACCTATCTTGTGGGTTGTCTCATAGATAATAGGGTTGTCTCGTAGATATACCTATCCTGTGGGTTGTCTCGTAGATAATAGGGTTGTCTCGTAGATATACCTATCATGTGGGTTGTCTCATAGATAATAGGGTTGTCTTGTTGATATACCTATCCTGTGGGTTGTCTCGTAGGTATACCTATCCTGCGGGTGGTCTCATAGATAATAGGGTTGTCTTGTAGATATACCTATCCTGCGGGTTGTCTCGTTGGTATACCTATCCTGCGGGTGGTCTCATCCTGTGGGTTGTCTCGTAGATAATAGGGTTGTCTCGTAGATATACCTATCCTGCGGGTTGTCTCATAGATAATAGGGTTGTCTGGTAGATATACCTATCCTGCGGGTTGTCTCATAGATAATAGGGTTGTCTCGTAGATATACCTATCCTGCGGGTTGTCTCGTAGATATACCTATCCTGCGGGTGGTCTCATAGATAATAGGGTTGTCTCGTAGATATACCTATCCTGCGGGTTGTCTCATAGATAATAGGGTTGTCTCGTAGGTATACCTATCATGTGGGTTGTCTCATAGATAGTAGGGTTGTCTCGTAGGTATACCTATCCTGTGGGTTGTCTCGTAGATATACCTATCCTGCGGGTTGTCTCATAGATAATAGGGTTGTCTTGTAGGTATACCTATCCTGCGGGTTGTCTCATAGATAATAGGGTTGTCTCGTAGATATACCTATCCTGCGGGAGGCAACCCCGTTACCATGTTATGCATGGCCAGTGTGACGTCTACTGAAGCACGTACTACTATGATTACAAAGTAGCATGTACTACAATGAATATTTTACCATATATATTAAAAAATATAATTACCATATATATGTAGCTATCCAATCTCACCTCCGTAATTTATCATTCTCAATGAATATATATGTAGCCATTATAATGGAGGCAAACCGCTTACCATGGTATGCGTTGCCAGCGTGACGTCGACCATCGGAATCTCTGGCCGTGCGGGCGCCTTGGATCCCCGTCGCTTGCTGGTGACGGATGATGGCGGTGGGGCGCTGGGGATGGCGATCGCCTGCCGGATGACCGACTGCGGTGGGGGGGCGAAGGATGCCATGCAGGGGGGGGAGGGCGAAACGCAGCAGCACGCAAGGGGGGGCGAATCGCAGCAGCACGCAAGGCGGGGGGGCAAAACGTAGCCAGTGAAGCATGGTGAGCGATGTCTGGTGAGCGACGGGCATGGGCCAGTGAAGCATTCTACCGACGCCGCGCCACAAAAGAAGACGCCGAGGGCCATACAAGTACGTACGGTATAGCGCTGCAGCGCGTTGCGTTGAGAGAGGCACACAAGGGGCGTCGAAAGCTTCAAGAGACAAGAGCCGTGACATGTATGCAAAGAAGGCCTGTCGCCTGAGGGAAAACAAGGGGGATTATGACACTTGAGCTCCCAAGAAAACCAGCATTTGATTGAAAACAATGAGTAGAGCCCCTGCCAAAGGCAGGTTTAAGTAGTCATCTCGTCTCCCTCGGATGCAGGAGCAAGAGCCCCCCAAGGGTGGGATGGGTGGGAAGAAACAATTACGGGTCACAACCCGCCGACCATGCTTATCAAGCCTACCGTCAAAATGGAAAACGGCAAAACCAGAAATATCCTAACGCTGACAATTTAATAATTCAGCCAGCCAGCTCATCTGTCACACGTCTGAGCTGTCAGGCCATGTGTACTCTTCGAATGCAACCCTGAACACACTACCCAACCAAGCAGCACACCAATCAATTGGTGAGTGCTGGTTACATCAGATTTTATTACAGCTTTTTGACGCAACTTCCGTCAGCATTCCACACATGGCCGGCCGTTCAAACAAACGGCGCCTGACTTACAAAAGGCAAAGCTAGTTGCCAGTAGGATTCCCCGGTAAACAACAAGTCGTCCCCATTCGTCTAACAAGCCTCTCTGCATGTACAGCCACAAGGTTGTGGCGGCCCTTTCTTTCCCGCATTCTGTTTAATAAACTATTTTCAGAGAAATCCGATTATGACACTTGAGCTCCCAAGAAAACCAGCATTTGATTGAAAACAATGAGTAGAGCCCCTGCCAAAGGCAGGTTTAAGTAGTCATCTCGTCTCCCTCGCATGCAGGAGCAAGAGCCCCCCGATCCACCCCAGTCCCTGGCGCCATTGCCCTCCTCCCCCGCACTGTCGCCGTTCAGGAAACAAAACTTGATAGGATCACTGTTGCCCCAATAACAGTGAACAAAGAAAAGAAGAAGAATCCCCCCCCCTCTTCCAGGCAGCCTCGAGGGTAGCCGCTTCCATAAAAAGACCACAAAGTGGGGCGTGTCGCAACATCTCCTTCATGGCGACTCAGCCCGCACAAGGCTATAATAACCCCCTAAGGGGCCCGACGATAAAAGGTTAGCGAATCCGCGGAGCCGCCTCAGCAAAATATTATTCCAGATAAAAACCCAGAAAATTCGCATTCCGACGCCACCAGGGTTTGAACCGCTACCTGCCGGGTGCTGAGCAGGGAGAGACGACAAGGCCAGGCACTGCCACTGCCAGCCGAGACGCCTTTCCGATACTCGGTTCCTTTTGTGGGAATTTTGCAAATATATTTTCTTCCGGAACGCAAGAAATTAGCCGGCCGCGCGTCACCCTTATATCCCTCGCTGGCCCATAACAAAAAAGGGCCGCGCACCAAGCCGAAGGCAGCGCCATGCAGCGCCCTAGGCTGTGGGCCGCTGACTGACTACCAGCGCAGTCTCATGGAATCCAAATTAATCTATTGACCTTCGCACAGTTTCCGCATTAGCTGCGGACTTCTTAGTCGACATGATTGGCTCCGCTGCTGGAATTACCAGCAGCCGGGGCGGGGCGCCCAGCCCACTTTCTATGACCACCGAGACGCTGCCCAGCAAGGTGCCAACCAGAACCACTTGGCACATTGGTAACGCGAAATTTCCGTTCCGTTCAAACCGCCCCTACCTGCCGTGAAGTCGCAAAGCCCGCGACTTCATAGCACGCAAGGACGGGGTCTTTGCCTAATTTTCTTTAGCCCCGCCGCCATAGCAGCGAGGCCGCTCATACTGCTTCAGTGAGCACATTCAAAGAAACAATTACGGGTCACAACCCGCCGACCATGCTTATCAAGCCTACCGTCAAAATGGAAAACGGCAAAACCAGAAATATCCTAACACTGACAATTTAATAATTCAGCCAGCCAGCTCATCTGTCACACGTCTGAGCTGTCGGGCCATGTGTACTCTTCGAATGCAACCCTGAACACACTACCCAACCAAGCAGCACACCAATCAATTGGTGAGTGCTGGTTACATCAGATTTCATTACAGCTTTTTGACGCAACTTCCGTCAGCATTCCACACATGGCCGGCCGTTCAAACAAACGGCGCCTGACTTACAAAAGGCAAAGCTAGTTGCCAGTAGGATTCCCCGGTAAACAACAAGTCGTCCCCATTCGTCTAACAAGCCTCTCTGCATGTACAGCCACAAGGTTGTGGCGGCCCTTTCTTTCCCGCATTCTGTTTAATAAACTATTTTCAGAGAAATCCGAATGCCTTGTCTACTGGTGTAATGGAACGCTAGCCGAGGAAACCCCCTTAAAGGTATGTAAGACTTCACTCCTATGTAGGCAGTTAGTAGTTGGAAAGGTGTTTACACGCCAGGGTTTGGGGGGTGAGGTCTAGGGTACAGGGTACAGGAATCAGGGTCACGCATGTCTACGCACCAGCGAGGAATGGATACAGAAACAGAACTCCAAAATCCAGTTCAATCCCCGAAAGGAGGTCTGGGATGCCCCTCGCAGTACTGAACTAAAACAAGCTTAATGGTTGATGCGTCATGGATTACACTTTGGGGCTTAGGGGTTAAATCAAGACATATTCAAGAAAAAGAAATGGGAAGAAAGAAAAAAGGGGGACAGACAAAAAAAGGGGAACAGTAAAAAAAAGGGGTAGGGGGGGGGAGGAGGGGGCAATTAATGGTGGATAATTCCAGCCACCAGCTGGGTAATCGCACCCACCAGCAAGCGGTCCAGCACCGACAGGAGCGCCGCGATGCCACTGGCGGCCCCGATGGCGCGCCGGTTGGCCTCGTGCCGGGCCAAGCTCCAGAGTGAGAAGGCGGAGCAGAGCAGAAGGGGGGAGCGCATCGCGTCGTGCAGCATGAGCAGCGCGATGTGGCCCTCGATGTCCTGCGGGTGATGGCATGAGATGGGTGGGGATAGGGCATGGATACACGGACAGGGCGTCAAGAAATAGATAGGGACAGGGAATTAAGAAATGGATAGGGCACAGGTGGCCCTCGATGTCCTGGGGGTGATGGCGTGAGGTGGATGGATACACGCACGGGGCATGAAGTAAAAGAGAGGGCTCATGCGGCCCTTGATGTCCTGGGGCAGTGGGATGGGTGACTGGTAGGGCCGGTCGCGGACGATGGCCATGCTGGGCGGTGGCTATACCTCCAGCAAGAACCTTCGATACAAAACACGCAGCCACGAAACTGAATTGGCAAGCCTGGACCGGTGAGGCTTCAGCAGCATGACTGAACCAGAAAGACGACATTAAGATAACACGCCCAAAACGCAACGATAGTGAATAAACGATAAACACGGAGACCTGAAAACGATACACGAAGCAGAAAACGATAATGGATGGCTCTACTAGAAGCTAAACCCTAAACCCTAAACCCTAAACCCTAAACCCTAAACCCTCCACCCTCCACCCTCCACCCTCCACCCTCCACCCTCCACCCTCCACCCTCCACCCTCCACCCTCCACCCTCCACCCTCCACCCTCCACCCTCCACCCTCCACCCTGAACCCTGCACCCTGCACCCTGCACCCTGCACCCTGCACCCTGCACCCTGCACCCTCCACCCTCCACTCTCCACCCTCCACCCTCCACCCTCCACCCTCCACCCTCCACCCTCCACCCTCCACCCTCCACTCTCCACCCTCCACCCTCCACCCTCCACCCTCCACCCTCCACCCTCCACCCTCCACCCTCCACCCTCCACCCTCCACCCTCCACCCTCCACCCTCCACCCTCCACCCTCCACCCTAAGCAGCGAAGAACGAGAAGAGGGATGGCCCCAGGAAAAAGCACGCCCAAGAGATTAAACGCGGGATAAAAGTTGCAGGCAACTCACATCGGAGTCGCGGGGGCCTCCCTGCGTCGAAAGCAGCATAAGTGCGAACGAGCAGCATTGCATGACCTGATGCTGGCCGCTATGGCCCTTGCCCCCCTCCCCTAGGCCCTTATCCACCGCCCCACCAGACGGGGATGACGCCCAGCCAGGGACCCTGCTCGCGTCCGCCCCGTGGCCGAAACCACCTCCCTGTTGCCACCACAAGAGATTATCGTCCCCGAGGCCATTCCCACCATTACTGAGGAATGGAGATCCAAGTCCCGGGCTAGCTCTGGCGTCCGGGGGTGGCCGCAGTTGCCCCCCCGCCCCTGGCCCCACCATGCCCCCGCCCTCTCGCTGCAGGGCTGCCTGTAAGAGGGCCTTGCACGCGCCGGCACTAAGGAGCTGCTCCGCAAACTGGCCTAGGAACTCGTTTGGGTCGTACCCCCCCCCCCGGGCATCCTGCCCAAGCGCGTCTGCTGCCGTCCCAGCACACGCCCCTCCTCTACCTGTGGCATCAATCGTGTCGCCGAACCCCTTGGCCCCATCCACGTCCGACTTGCGTTTCGCGTTCCCGGCAGACGCCGCCTTGCTCCCACGCGGAGTCTCAGGGGGCGAGGACAGATAGCCAGACGCATGATTCATCACGGCTGGTACCGTCACCGACCCCTTGTGCGGCGTTGCTGTGCATTGATGCGACGTTGGGGACATGGGGCCATGCCTTGACCCTGCTCCCGCGCTGCCAGCGTGCCTGCTGTCAGAAGAAGAAGCCCCCGCGTGGCCGTGGGCGGAAGGGGACAAAGGGGGGGAGGCCGCTGGCGGCGGCGGCTGTGGCGGATGCCAGCGGTGGGATGCCACGGTGGCGATGGCGAACGCCGCCTGTACACGGACACCCACGCAGGGACACGCTAAGAGGCCGATGAGTGCCGCAAGCCCCTTACTCCCTCCACCGTCACCCACTCCTCCTGCTCCTGCTCCCGCTTCCCCACCTTCCTTTTCCTCAGTCCAATGGTCCCCTCGGGGGGCGCCTGCGGTTCCAAAATTTCCCACAGTGCCGGGACGGACCGCAAGTGACCGAACGGACTGGGATGAAGCGGTCATGCCTCCTCGGGGCGTGGTGGGTGCTCTGGTCGTGGTCGCTGACTTGGTTGCGATCATTGCTCTAGGCGTGGTGATCGCTTTGGGCGTGCCTGACTGGGGCGTGGTCATGCCCCCTAGCCTTCCCCCACCACCGGAAGCGACACCAAGCGGACCGCCCGTAGTACCACTGGCAGCCTCGGTCGTGCCTCTGCCGCTGCCATCCGCCCCCGAATGAGAATGGCTCTCTCCGTTCATACCAGCGCCGGCCCCACCCCCTGTGATCAGCTGCGCCAGCAGGCGAGAGCGCGCCAGCACCGCCACCCCGGACGTCAGGATACACGAGATCGCCTCCAGCTCCCGCGACCTCGCCGCCGCCTCACACACAAGCAGGAGCTGTTGGACCGTGTCCAAGGAGGGCGGGACCGTGGGCGGGGGCGCCGCGGACGCCCGGAAGGCCGGAGAGGACGCCGGAGGAACCTGCCCACGGGGGCTGGGACCCTGGCCCCCTGATTCCCCCTTGGACGAGTCCGCGTGGCCCTCGTCGCCGGAGGTGTTGGCACCGGAGGTACGAGCCCCGAGGAGGTCGGGGCTATCCCCATTGCTTGCCTCGTCCCCCGACGTCGTGCCTCCCATGCCAACGCTGATGCCAGAATTCTCACGGCCCAGCTTGGGGTCATCGCCATCAGTGCCCCCCGCGTCCCTGGATGGATCAGCGGGGCTCACCTGCTGCTTCCCGCTGGACGTTCGCGTCAGATGCTGCCGCGGCGACACATGAGGCGAGCACGGCCGTGACGTGTGGCTGCCATGCCCGCCGCCCCGGTTATTATAATTATCAGGAGCCGTAGTGTTATGCTGGCCGCCGCCACGGTGGTGCTTGCCCCGGCCAGCCTTCCCATGGGTCCCTGCGCTCGGACTGAACGCGCTCGCCATCTGGCGGCAGCACCTCCACAAGATGCGCGCCAGAGTGTCCAGGAGGACCGCGTCCAACTCCCCTCCCAGGGGCCCCGCCGCGGCTGCTCCTGCTGGGGTCGTGGCTATATCCAAAGCCAAACTTCTAGTCGCATCCGCACCCCCGTTGTCCTCGGCCCCCTTGCCCACACCACCCACGGTGGTCCTCACCACCAGGCCAGTGCCCGGGGTCGCCCCACCCCTAACCCTACCGTTGTTACTGCTGGCATCCTTGACACCTCCATCCTTGCCATAGAGCCCCCCCATCATGGCACCTTGGCTTCCCTGGAGGCCCTGCCGAGAATCCCCGCTCTGCAGCGCCCCCACCCCTACCCCTACCCCTTGACCCTGCCCTTTCCCCAGGCCCTGCCCTTGCGCTTGTCCTTGCCCTTGCCCCTGCCCACCCCCCTCCCCCGGCAAGTCCCTCACATGCAACCACAGCAGCCGCACAACGCTCTCCAAGATATCTGCCGTGCAGCCGCTCTCCGCCAGCATTAGCTCCGCCGCCGCGTGACCACAGAACACACCCAGGCAGCCCACGGCGCACTTGGCCGCGTGCCACGCCATACTCACAGCGTCCGCGTCGCCCAGCCCACCCTGGCGCGGCGTCCCAGGGGCCGCGCCTGCCTCCCCTCCAGGTCTCAAACCTGCCCCCACCCCCTGGGCGGCAGCCGAGGGGGTCCTTGACCCGGGGGTCCTTGAGGCCCCCTCCCGGGGGGATGGCTGAGCACGAGCCCCCGCGGGGGTGCCAGCAGAAGAGCTGAAATAAGGGTTATATCCAGCGGAATCGGGGACCCAGCCCCTCCCTGACGTGGGCCGCCCCGCGGGGGAGCGGGTCGGCGAGGGGGGGGTCCCTGGAGGGTGGTACGGGTCCCTGGCGCGCTTGTCCGGCGTGCCGCCCCCGCGGCCACCGTAGCCCGGCCCATCTCGTTGCGGCAGAGGCTGTCCGTCATACAGGCTTACGTAGTTTTTTCTGAGAGAGCTGCCGTGACTCAGCCCGTCCCCCCAGAAGCCAGTATTATCATCTGGCTCGCCCGCATGGCCCTGGTCACGGGCGTCGTGTGCGGCAGCATCCATCGCTTCTAATAGCCGGCACTGCTCCCGTAGCAGCCCGCTCAGCTCCTTCAGTCCCGCCGCGGTGGCAGCATAAGGCTGGACCAGGTCGCCCTCACGGATGAGCATGTTGCACAGCGTCTCGATGGCCACTGTGTTGACCCGCCAGGGGGCTGGGTGACAGCCAAGTGGCAACCCGCAACCAGGGCCCCCGTGGTCGACCCTTCCCAGGGCCAAGGCACCGCCATCCCATCGCAACCCTCCAGCCTCCAAGTCCCTGAGACCTGCGTGGTCCTTGCTCCTGGAAACGATGGCACCGTGAGCATCCCCGCTCCTAGCAAACGGGGCATCCCCAAACCCACCCACCCCGGGGCCCTTCTTGGGGCTTGTCGGGGCGCCATTCCGCGGGGTGGCCCCCCTCGGGGTGGCCTTGCCAGCCTCGCCAGGTGGCGCCGTGGCGGCGGGCAGGATCGGGCGCTCCCACCGCGCGAGCCTCGAGAGCAGTGTCCAGCCCGTGTGCTTGTCCAGCCCTGCGTGCAGTTTCCGGGGGTTCCCGAACCGCTTGCGTCCGTCACCGTCGCAGGCGACCACGGCCAGGCACCCCAGCGCCATGTCCAGGAGCTCCTCGGCCACCTCGAGAGGGAAATGGTTGGCCGCCGTCGCAGCGTTGGCCACGGCGCCACCGGGCCCTGGCCCGTTCTGTGTCATCCTGCGCGCCTTGAAAGGGAATATCGCCGCCTTCATGAGGGCACTGAGGCCAGGCCCCGCCCGTGACAGCACCTGGCTGTTGGGGACACCCGCCGGGGGCGTCGAGGGGGCCGCGAACATGCTTGAGGGGGGGTCGGGGGGGGGTCGTCCTCAGGGGGCGGGGGGGGCGGCTCGCGACCTCGATCCCATGGAGGATGTCGGTGCGCAGCCGCTGAAGCAGTGTCAGCAGGCGCTCGACGAGTCCACCCTGCAGGGGGGGGCGTCAAGACACGACCCGGCGGGCGGCGGGATAAATTAAGGGTCCATCCAAGGGGTAATACGCCACAAAAAAAGGGGAGCAGCCGGAAACCGAGAATTCAAGACGCCGACGGCGGGTCACAGACGCAGTAACAAGAAGGGCCTTCGGACCGTCATCGCTGGGTGGGTGACGATGGAAATGATCATGTCCATGGGTGACAATGGAAATGATCATGTGTGATGCAAATCAGGAATGGGTCCACTCATAAGCAGGCGACTCGCCATTCTATCAGCATTCTGTGTGTAAGGGACAACAGGCCATTCCCGGGGGGTGACAGACGCAAGTTAAGGGGTGCAATGGGCCACCAATGGCGGGGGTCTCGGCGTGTTCCCGGGGGTGACAGATGCAAGTTAAGGGGTGCAATGGGCCACCAATGGCGGGGGTCTCGGCGTGTTCCCGGGGGGTGACAGACGCAAGTGAAGGGGTGCAATGGGCCACCAATGGCGGGGGTCTGGGCGTGCAAGAGAGGGCCCCGATCCACACCGGCAGAGGTTAATTTGAGGGGGATCATAATTCTGTCCCGGTATTTCCGTAACATAATTAGGATAGCGACCCATGTTTAGCGACCCAGACGCATGCATATTCTCAATGAGACCACCAGCGCAGACCAGAGATTACATACGCACCGCAGGGGGTAGTTGTATTTGAGAGGGGCCCGTCGGCGACCGCGTCGGTAAACATGAACACGCTGACCCAACGATAGCAAAGCCCCAAATAAGCTTTTCCCAAATAAGGAATGGTCACGTCAGGGACGACATAGATCAACCAATAACCAGGGACATGTTGACCTTCTAGGCGCAAACTTGAATGACCAAATAAAATGGGCACCCAGACCCAGTGGGGTGCCGTTTACAAGTCATTAACCCCCATTGACCGATAGAACAACGTGTTTGGCTGACTAAGATAAGTACAGTAATGCCATGGACGACACAACACGAGATAGTAGATTTTCAGAAAACTCTATAATTTTTTTTTTATGTAGACATAATGATCACCCCCGCCCGCATTCTGGGTGGACGAGGTCGTGACAACACACCCAGTATCGAGGCACACGGCAAGGGCGTATGTTCCTTATTAGGGTGTGAGGTTTGGGGTATCCCCACTATGACACGTTATGTCCACGGGGAGCCACCTGCCTCCACGAGCATTGTTGTGTCGATGCGGTAGGGGGGCATCGCAAACCACGCTGGGTATAACATTTTAGCAGCAGCAGCAGCA